>JACVBY030000520.1:537463-1095117 GCA_017589505.3 Metroxylon sagu | reverse complement strand
AACCTCTGAACGCTGTTACCAAGCTTAATCAAGACATACGTCCTCGTTAGGAGAAGCGCTATATTGTGTCCGCTGCATACATGGAAAGATGTCCCAAAGGATCACGTCAAATCATGCGAAGCAGGTGAGTGCATTGTTTTTTCCTCTATCCTTTTTCACGAACAGAGGCCATGGCCAGAGAGGAAAAGCAAAGATGCGCGCGCGTCAAAGGACTATTAATTCCAGAACAGTCTTTCCGCATGTTGACTCACCTTGTCACAGTTCCCGCAGCACCAGCATCAGAACGAAAACAGCGAGAGTATCCTCCAACGGTGTTCCTATGGGGCACTGATCACTTCCTTTATAGAATAAGCCTGTTAACGAATTATATAAGAATAACACCAAAAAGATTCTTATCAAGTTGTTGAATTTTATATTCAATTGAAATTTTATATTGCGTGTACTTAAATTCCAGTTGTCTTGTGAGACCCGGCCTCTTGGACGAGCCCGATACATTCGGCCGGCTCAAAAAGGCCCAAAATAGTGGCCAACTCGGTCGAGCCAAACCCGACTCACAGGCAAGTTCAAAACCGCCGTTCTCCTCTTCCGATCCAAGTCGGAGCCGGACTCGGAAGAGGTCCTCGGGAGGTCCAAGCCTCCCTGCCCTACCTGTTCTATTTAAAGAACCCCACGCCCTTGGCTCCCGACGATCATCATAAAGATCACCGACTTTCATTGAAATCATAAGCGATCTTCTTCCTTTCCTCCCTCCAGTCGTCGTTGATCTCTTGCAGGTAGGGTTCCTCTCTCTCTCTCTCTCTCTCTCTCTCTCTCTCTCTCTCTCTCTCTCCCGTCTCGTTGGGATGCCCGGTGGCGACTGGTGGCCGCCGATGATGTGATTCCTCCCGTACCTCCCTCTACCTCCTCCTCCGCTACACCCCTCCTCCCACCCCCTTCGGCCCGCCCGTCTCGGACGACGTTGCCGATCCTCCACTAGCTTGTGCAGATAAATCATCAGTGGGTATGTTTCGTCTTACATTCTATTGTATAATATAGTTCTGCCGCTCAACATATTATCTAATCTTGCTAGGTTGATGAATATTGGTTGGATAGATATGGTTTTCTTCTTCTTTTTTCGTTCTTTTTTTTCCTTATTATTACAAATTGATTTTGTTAGTTTTACAAGTCTTAGGAGGGTAACGATTATTGTCAATTAATTACTATCAAAACCATGTACATGTGAGTCATGTTGGATGACTCGTGATTTATGTAAGTGCTCATCATGGGCAGATCGATTTTTTTAGGTTTTTTCCCGTGGGAATGACGTCTATCTTTGATTTCGTCCGTTTTCTTGTAATGAAGTCTGGGTTTTGCCCTTCTGTAGGGCTTGCCTGGCGGAATTTGGGGTTTAGGGCTTTGGCGTCAATTTCTTCGGTTTTGTCGTTATTTTAACTGTTCCTTTTCCTTATATTTAGTCCGGTGTTTTAACTGGAACAATGAGTTTTAGGGTTTCTTCCACTCTTGTTCCTGAACAGGGACTTTTATGCTTGGATCTTTGATCTTATTGTCTTTTTCTCTGCTATATTTATTTTTGTGTTTCTTTTGTGTTTTTTTCCATAAATATATGTTGCTTGACCAAGATCTCTTTGTTCGTACATCTTCACCAGTTTAGATGTTGGATGATGATGAAATTTTGGATGACAATTTTTGATTGTCGTGGTTTTAATTTTCAACAATTAGTATTGCTTTGTTGATAAGCTTATCTTTTTGTTATATCTCTGTTTATAACTATATTTGGTATAGGTTCTGTCATATCAGGTGCGTGGAGAGCAAAGAAGGTTTCCTTTTTGGGTTTCAAGCAACTTGAGATTGTTTTATTTGGTCCTGGCATAAGGTGAGTGTGTATAATGCATGTTCTTGTTTATTATATTTAATTATAATGGGGAAATTTCGTGTCTTGCTGATCCTTGTTTGTGATGATAAATTGTGTTTGACCTGCAACATTTTGTTGGTGACATCCTTTTGCAATACTATCCATATTTTTCATCCTTCTGGCATATGATGAGTTGATTCGAAAAGCACTTATATTGATGAATCTTATACTTGAAAACTGCATTATCATTATCATCATCACTAACTTCTTAGGTCAGACTACTTTCATACTAATGATGCTTCTATATTGTAGCGCCATATAGAAATTTTCACATTGGTAGAATGAACTGCGTATACATTTTTGATAATATATTAGCATTATGACTGCTTACAACATATATGTTGATGATACTGTAAAAATTAGAGCAAATTATGGTAATGAACTCTCTGAGAACCTTTGGAAAATGTATTTTTTGGATTGGTCGATGAATTCTAGGGCCTCACTTACTTCAGTTGAAAGTAGGTGGAAAAAAATAGACATAATCAGCTGGTTCTGGCAGTTATTTTCGGCCAGTTTCCTTTCCTATTATTATATTCTTTCTTTGGGAGGAAATTTGGTGAATGAGTATGGTTCCTATCAATGAAGCTTGGAAAGGCTGCTGCTGAGCTGTTAAGATCCAAGCAGGCATGTGGTACTGTAGTTTCAAAGTTCTATACAAAAAAGAGACCCCCCCTTAAATATCTTCTTCTTGTTGTTGAAGGTTAAGTTAGACTGAGTTGCTAATCAAAGTTGCAAGCTTGATAAATAACCAACAAATACTATTCACATTCATGATTATTTCAATCTGTTTCTGATGCATACAATTATTAGATTTTTGAATTCTTATTCTGTAATTTTAGTTTAATTTTCTTTTTAGCATTTCTGATTCGACTTATTTGTTTGGTGCATGGCCTCTCTGTTATGGTAAGAGGGATGAATGCTTTTTATCAAGTGTGCCTTTCTTTCTTGATCAATGTATGGAATCCTAATTCAAGGATCTTGGCATCAAGATCTTGATCAATGAATGCTAGCCCGTGCTACTTATCAATCTTGGCATAAAGATCGATTATTCAGCTGCTGTACCTCCATAGATGGGCTATTCTGGGGTCAGAATTGGAGCTTTACTGTTTTTTTTTTTTGAATAAGAAAAGTGCTTCCTAGATCCCACAAAAGATCGTTGAGAAGCCTGATCCCTAATCTTGTAATTGACTATCGCACCATTTCTGTCTCAAGCAATCTTGATTCATCAGCTATTGATAAGATCACATCCCATTGGAAAAGGTTCCTCCCTTTCATTGAGAATGAAATAAGGATGGCAAGTAGGGGTGGTAATGTTTGACCTATTGAACCTATTTAACTTGATTCAACCTATTGTAAGTTTGATTAGGTTACCCGTTTAATAAAATAGACAGGTTCAGCTTTAAATTTTGACTTATTCTAATGGTTACTGTTGCTTGTAATTTATTATTATTTTTTGTTGAAATTGAGTTGGTGACATATTTTATTATATTTTTTTTGGTTGGCCTTTTGTTAGTTCTCTAATTAGTATTTTTATTTACTTATTTATTTTAACTTACTTTTTATTCTTTTGAACTTTAGTTTTTGAGGACTTCTTTTATATTTTTTGACTGTGAACT
This sequence comes from Metroxylon sagu, assembly GCA_017589505.3. Lineage (NCBI taxonomy): Eukaryota > Viridiplantae > Streptophyta > Magnoliopsida > Arecales > Arecaceae > Metroxylon > Metroxylon sagu. The sequence continues at coordinate 1,091,589 of JACVBY030000520.1, read as the reverse complement.
TTCTATTCTTTCTTTGAAATTTTGTTTCATATAATTTTCATTTTTCAAAGTTTGGTGATAAATCTTACTTTTTGTTCTATGTTTGTGGTTTTTGATATTTTTGTAACTTTATCATATGTCTTGTGGTTTCCTCTATTTCTAATTTATGACTCTTTGCTCTCTTTTTTTTTTTTTTTTTTTTTTTTGTATTTTGACTTTTCTATTCATCTTTGATTTTGTTTTTATGGACTGTGTATTGTATGCCACTCTTTGCACATGTGGTTCTGCACTTTCTGCCTTATACGTTCGGTATTTATATTTGGATTTTTGTTTTTATTCTGTTCTCTATTTGTTTTGTGTCTTTTAAGTTAATTAACTTTAAATTTTATGTTTTTCATATTCATCTTTGCACTTTATTTTTTCAGCTGATCTGTTGCAAATGTTGTTTACCTTTTCTGTTATTTCTATATTTTCAAGCTTTCAGAATCTATTTTATTTTTTTATTTATTTCGTTTATTCAGTTGATTTTTTTTTAAAAAAATTCTTCATATTACTTGTAATATTTTAGTCAACCTTTTCTTATTAATGTTCTGTTTTGTTCTTCTATGTCTTGTTTTAATGCCTGATTTGTATTTTTAGTTATTTTTATGTATTTTATTTTTCTTTTTTTTGTTTATGCCTTCATTTTATAGATATTGCTTGAAATTTTTCTCTTATGGATTTTATTTTGCATGTTCTGCTTTCTACATTTAATTCCACATATTCTGTTTTCTACTTATCATTTCTTTTTTTTTTTAGTTCGTTGTATTTTTCAGTTCTCATTTTGTATTTGTTTTGCATTTATTTTACTTATTTATCTGTTGGTTTTGGATTTTGAATTTTACACTTATTCTTTTGTTTATTGTTGTTTTTTTGGTTGTTTTGGAGTTTTATTTTTTATTTTATTTTATGTTCTACTCTATATATTAGCACTATTTTGCAGTTATTTATTTTAGAGTCTAGTGGGTCCTAAGATCTCGCTAAAATTTGGTAATAATAACACAGGCAGCATTTAATTACATCATCTGTATGAGTACATCATCTGTATGAGTTTACCCTTGCACTTGATTTAAAATTTGGCCTAACTTAAATTCAAGCATAGAAAATAATAAGAACTCTTCTATTTGTCTCCAGCCTAAAGAAGTTATGTTGATTAGGCTGGATTTTTGATTTCTGATTTCCTTGCAGAGTGCTTTTCTTGACTGATGTCCCTTTTTTTCTGAAAGATTGTATGATGAGGATGTACGTTACATAAGTCTAGCTTTATTGTTCTTTATGTGTTGGATTGTCAAAGCCATATAGGCATGGTCTTGTATGAGTCTTTTGAGTTAAAGGCATGATGATTCAGTTTCTTCGTAACACATGCTTTCGTTATTACTTTCACCCCCTTATTATGAATTTAGATTGCCAAAAACCAGCCCCTTTTTTCCCATTATGAATTTAAATACCCGGTTGCCTTTTTACCCCATTATGAGTTTAAGTATCTGGTCCCCTTTTTTCGCTATTATGAATTTAAATTGCCGAAACTGCCCTTTTCCCCCCTATTTTCAGCACTCTGCCTCGTCAGCCTATTATGATGAAAGTTCAATTGTCCTTTCTTTTTGTATTAGTTTTCTCTACTTCATTTGTTTTACCCAAAAGAAATTTTTCAGTTGTCCTTTCTTTTTGTATTAGTTTTGTCTACTTCATTTCTTTTACCCAAAAGAAATTTAGTTTTAATCATTGCAGATATCGACTTCGATCTGTTCTTTTCTCTTTCTCAGTTCAGTTGGAAAGAAGAAAAGATTCCTCCCTGTTGATTTAAGGTGTCTTTGAGCTGGTGTTCCAGAAGCCTTTGCTTAAGTTAAGAACATTGATCACATGGTTTTTCCTCTTCTTTCATTCTTGACACTATAATTTTTGTTTATATCTTCTTTTTTATAGTATTGTAATCCAGACCACCCCATCATTAGGGAGTACAGAAGCATTGCACGTCATGTTTATGCTATAGGATATATAGAAGTATCTCGTACGCAAAATTCATCCTTGACTACAAGAATTGAGCCAGACAATGGTAACATGTACGGGGACCAAGGAAATCAACAAACCTGCCACTTAAAAGAAAGCTAAGATTAATACACGTGATTATTTCTGAACTGCATGAATTCATTTTGATTTCTCTGTTCTGCTTCTCTATAGGACTGAAATGTCCCAAAAAGTTCATCTGTGTATTAAACTTTACTTTCTAAAAAATTTCTTTAGAAATCATGTCAAATGCTTTAATAGGCAGATGCAGTATGTGGATAGTAAAGGGACCATGGAGCACTACTGTGGATGGTAAAGGGACCATGGAGCACCTATGCAGTACGCAGGTTGCATATGCAGGTAGATATATGTTTAGTAACTTTTTAACTGTTTAAAAATAAATAAATAATTATTAGATGCATTGAAACAACAATAATGATATTTTGATATATCATAGCAATGTTGATGACAATGATGGCTAACAATTGGTGCACGCTGCTTAGACCTAGTGGCAGCAGTGATAGCATAATTAATATAGCATTATTAATACCCATATCCAGTCCAACACATATCTAGTCTCACATTATTAACTGGACTGCCTTTTTAGCCCACATGCATGTGGCTGGATAAGTAACTGCTTATAGGTAAAGTGGTTTGGCCAAGGGATGGCATTAGCATATGCAGCTACATATGTAGCCATATGCACTGCTGCATTTTAGAGCAATGAATAACTCTTGAGAGCTAGAAGTAGATCCAATGCTGCTATCCATTTTTTTTGGGAAAAAAGTAGAGATAGTGCACTCATCTCTTGGTTTAAACATAATTCTTTTCAACTAGTCTTGTGAATGTCAGCATAAATGTGTCTTTAGGAGTTCGGGGCACACATGTCTGTCCCAACATATATCTAGCTGCAGACTGCCTTTTTGGCCCATGGCATATGACATATAGGTAATGTTGTTTGGCCAAGTGATGACATCAACATGTGCAGGCATATATGTAGCCATATGTATTACATTTTAGAACAATGAATATGCCCTAATCTAGAACCACAGCTTGCTGAACATTCATTTCCATTGAGATGATCCATGGTGTTCTACTAGTTGGATTAGCCCTTCCCACGCATGTGTGCACCCCACTCCTAAAAAGAAAATTATTTATGCACTCATGCGTGCATGCCCCCAACTCCTGAAAGAAAAATATTTATGTTGACATTTATGAAGATATCAAAGTTTTATCCTTAGACTAGGCAATGACCTCCAATGACCTCCCTCCCCTCTTTTTTTTTTTTTAAAAAAAAGAAAAAAACTATGGTAGCATTGAGTCTTTTACTTCAAGTTCTTAGAAGATTGTATGTAGTCATGTTTTATCTTTTTCTCTTCTTGCTTTTGGTTGTTTTGTTGTACTAGAATCCAAGGTTCACCGTACGATGAATCAATATTATTTTGGTATCAGATTGGTATGGTTCCGTATGGAACGTACCATACTGAACCGGTGGTGTATCGGTTGGATGGATCATGGAGCTGTAGGTCATGAACTGCCCCAAGTCAGGTTGAATCGGGCAGTTTGGTTCGGTTCAGTTTAGTTGATTTTCCTGCTATACCAAACTAAAGGTCGAACTATCTCGGTTCTAAGCCGGTTCAATTTGCCTCAAATTATTTGGTTCGGGATGGTTCGATATACAATATATGTATCCTATAATAAACATTAGCCGGTTCAGTTCGCCCCAAACTATCTGGTTTGGAATGGTTCGGCATACAATGTATGTATCCTACAATAAAGATGCATAATCTGGCCTTAGGCCACAACATTGGTATAAATAAAAACCTTCTTTGTGTTATGGTTTATTGACATGTGGACTCTAGGTTGTAACCCCTAATACTAGAAGCATAGTTTCTGAAGTTTATGATTTAAGACACCTCTAGAAAATCCCTCAAGGGAACTAACTCAAGAAATTAGAGTGTGTGCAGTTTTTGAGAACAGTGCTATATTTCACTTTTATTCTCATAGAAGAGAGAATTATTGCGAAAACATGTTTGATGATTGAAAATGAAAATAATTTTTTTGGAAAACATACCTCCTAAATAGCAAAAAGCTAAAAATGGTTTAAACATATTTTCACCGTTTTCTATTAAAACAAAGAAGAGAATAGAAAATAGATGTCAAAGAATTTGAAAACATGGGAATAAGTGATATCCCTTTTCATTTTTTTCACCTCTTTTTTTAAAGAGATGTCATCTATAACAAAAATAGAAAATAGAAAATACTTTTGATTTCACTTACTTTGCATTCTCTAGAAATCAGAAAATAGAAAATGAAAATCATTTTCAAAAATGAAAACAGAAAATGACAATGGAAAACATTTTTAAAAATTAAATGCAATTCTCTTTAACATGTAATTTCATTTTCTAAACATATGGAGCCTAAAACTTTGTGAAGTAGGTCATTATTTTTTGGGGCTCTCTTTTGGTTTACATGGAGATGATCGCTAATATGATGTTGATGGTTGAATTTTTTTTCCTTACCTGTCATCTTTTACAACAAATGGTGTGCTGCTTAAAACATTTGTAAGAGACAAGGGAGTGGAAGTAATAAGCTTATGTTAGTCCAACAATCAGTTCCTTATTATTATTATTCCTGCATTCTTAAACATATTCTCTCAGGTCTTTACCGCTGTACTACTTTGCTAGAAATGTCATGATAGTCCTTTGAGTATAAAATTATTGTTATAACATGGTATGTTTTGATGTTCTTGTGTTATCGCCATTTACTTTGTATTTGGTTCAGTTTGTGACACCACAAGTACAAAATCATGTGGCATAATGCAAGTATAAACTTCATTGGTCTAGTTGAAGTGTGTTTGTTCATTGACATCCTTCCAAGTATTATTGAATATTCATTGAAGGCCAAGTGTCTTGAAAAAGGAAATGTCATCTAGTCTGTCACAGTTCTGACCTCCATTTTTTTCCTGATCCATTGACCTTTTGACTGTGCATTCTCTTACATAGCCTACATGTAAATGCTCCAAGATATCAGTGCTCTCATTCCTGGTTAGTGATCTTTAGGTTATAAGCGGCTTAAAATTTCGATCCATCTCTTATAGATTCTAGATGAAAGGTGGTCACTGGCCTTTCAGATGCTAACCAGTATCTCTTACATAGCCTACATGTAAATGCTCCAAGATATCAGTGCTCTCATTCCTGGTTAGTGATCTTTAGGTTATAAGCGGCTTAAAATTTCGATCCATCTCTTATAGATTCTAGATGAAAGGTGGTCACTGGCCTTTCAGATGCTAACCAGTATCTCTTACATAGCCTACATGTAAATGCTCCAAGATATCAGTGCTCTCATTCCTGGTTAGTGATCTTTAGGTTATAAGCGGCTTAAAATTTCAATCCATCTCTTATAGATTCTAGATGAAAGGTGGTCACTGGCCTTTCAGATGCTAACCAGTAGCCCCACTTAGATTTGATTCATATGTTTTAGTTAGTCTCCTTCATAAGGTGTTGTCATTGTTAAAAGCTTCCTGAGTTCTGTTAGATGCCAGGCAATAAGCTTACATCATGAGATCCTAAAAGAAAGCATCACTAAATTATGATGTCAAATGGTGCACCTACATCTTGTATTTGTTTTTAATCTGTTGTGCAGATGGCTTTCAGTTCTCACTCTGCTCAGAGTGGTAGGGCTGAAAGAACGACTCATTAGAGTCTAGAATTGCAAGCATCACTAGATTTTGGTGGTAAATCTAGATCCTTCTCTGCCATCTGGTCCTATTGCCATTCTAGACTTAAAATCTTTATGCTTATATGATCTAGATGGCATTACATTATACTTGCTGGAAAATGCTATTGGTATCAAGAGCCACTCTTGCTTTATCTTACCCCTCCTGTCCAACCCCTTGCCTACAAACACGTTTGCCACTCCTAATTGTCATTTTTTGACATCTTGGCCTCTAAGATATGTCCAATATGTTATGTAATGTGAAATGGTAAATAACTTTTGGCTGGATGTACATATGATTCTTTTTTCATGTACTTTGGGGGTGACTGGTTCCTGATTCTCATGCAATAACTAAGATTGAAGATATCATGAAACTGCTGTTAATTTTCCTATTAACATCTTTGGTGTCAGAAACCACCTGGATGGATGCGTGTATCATGGAATTTACCAATTACTAGATGCTTGAAGAACTATGAATTTTTCTCTTTTCTGAGATGCACTTCCTTGCATCATGTCATCGATATGCAGGTGTCAAGTCCAGTGAATTTACCAATAAGCCTCATCACAAGCATGAGCACCACCACCTTTACCACCGTCACAACAACCATCGCCACCATTGTAATTAACTGGAGCTAAATGGAAAGCAGAGAGAACATGAAAGAAGCAATCTCCTGATGGAGGTAATGGTAGTTGAAATTGGTTTTAGTACTAACCATCCATCATTGTTTTTGGTTGGAAAGTGATTGGACAAGTAGGGATGGCAATTTTTTCTATTTTCTTCGATTCCTATAAAGACCCGTTCCGAATGGGATGAGAATTGGAAAAATTCTCTCCCTATAGGGATGAAGAAAATTCTATTCTCATAAATGGGGATGGAGCAAGGACGGGGAAGGTACTCCCCATCCCATGAGGTCCCCAATCCCCGTTCCATGGAGTCCTTATATATTTTATATTATTTAAATAATATTATATTATTTTGATATTTTAAATATAATTTCATATATAATTCTAAAATATCCTAAGACTGCATAGGCTCATCTTCTCTATATTTACTAAGACTTATGGTTAGATGTATTTGTTTCTTATAAAATAGTTTACAATTACAAATTTATATTGCTATTTAATATATTTTTTATGAATTCGTTCATAAAATTTGTAATTATGATAAATTTATTTAAATCTATTCCATTTTTTATATGAAACTCTATACTTTATATTTATTTTTTAAAAAATAAATATTTTATGTTAAAAATAGAGCTGATAAGGATGGGGCCTCCGATGGGATGGAGATTTTCGTGAGAATGAATATAGAGATTTTATTAAAAATAAGGTGAGTAGGGATGGGGATCTCTATGGGATGGGGATGGGCAAGTCTCTGTTCTCATTGGCAGGGATGGGGATAGAAATGGGAAGCGGCTCTCCGCCTCTACCTCATCCCATTGCCATTTTTACCTACAAGATCAAGATGGACATGCATGTTTTGAATGCGGGAAACTTTATGTGATTGTCTTTGGTACCCATGTTCTTTGGAGAACTGCACGTCTGGGACCTTCCTTGTTGCTTCCAACGAAACTATGACGGCGTGGGATGACTCCATTTAAATTATGCAACTGCAAATGTTTGAATGTGCCTAAATTTGGTTCTCAACTGCTATTGGCTTGAACTGATCCATGGTTGCAACTGTTAGCAAAGCTTCTCATTTTTCAAGCTGCATACCTTCTGCTGTTGGCATTCGGCTGGAAATGTACCCTAGCTGGTTTACAGGCAACTAACTTTGTTACAAAGCGAGACAATGGTGAGGTTTAATTGTGGTCACCATCCAAAGGTAATAATTGGTGTTAATTGGTGAATCTTGTGCATAAACATCATATCAGAATTTCTAATATTTTGATCTGAGATTCGGATGTAGGGTGATATATACTTGGGAGTAAATTTTTTATATGATTGACAAAAAAAAGCTGCATGTCACAAGCTCTCATCAAGTTTTGTTAGCAGATTATTCATGAGAAGAAAAAGGGTTTTGCTAGCAGTTTTTTTGCTGGGTTTGATCTAAATCTCTCAAGCTAGGAGTGGATCGTGCTGAATTTGAACGAAAAGTTAGACTTTTTTTTAGCTTGTCAGCAGTTTATAATCTCATTCTTTTCTGTTAAGCTGGAATATCCAGCATAGCTATAGGGTTGAGGGTGCTCTGGATTTTAGTTACAGGCTCGGCAAGACCATTCCTTTGCACAAACATCTAACGTGTTGACTAAAAGGCTGGGTTTGCTTCTTGAAAGAGAAAAAGGCCTGAGAAGAATGGTCGTTGGGTTCAAATATATGCGAGGTAGCGGTAAACGAGCATTTCTTACGATACGTTTATCTTCAAACCTCATGTCGCCTATGAGAATCCGAATGATTATTGGCTTTAGCGCATGCAAGTTTTTATTTTATTCAGGCCACTTATAAATTTGCAGTTTTACTTTTAATCTCTCTCTCTCTCTGTTCTTTGTGTTTGGGATTCAGGAGGGATCAAATGGTATTCAGTTCCCAAATGGGCATCACAAGAATTCCCAGCTGGAACACTTTGGAAAGCATTCTCAAATTAAATGTCATTCTAAATACCTCATCTAAATCATCTTTGACATATGGAGTCATAGATCACTGATTAGAATGTTTGATGGCTCTTATTACCACCTTTATTTCATGTAATTTCCATCAAACTGAGAGGGTTGAAAATTCAATCAAAGATGTAAAGCACAAGCCAAATTTTAGGTGGTTTCCAAGTTCTCAAGGAGTTGTGGTTTCCAAGTTCTCAAGGAGTTGACTTGAATCTAATAATAATTTATTCTGCTGCAAATTATGGCGGGATAACTGAAAGCATCATTGGCCTGCCATAATAAAAAAAGACAGGCATGGTATTGAATCTTCAAACAATTAGTTTACTCTTGGCCACCGTTTATATAAATGATAAAGTTGAGATTTGCATATGCAGCTCCCTGGATTATATATATATATATATATATGATAAAGTTGAGATTTGCATATGCAGCTCCCTGGATCGTTAAATATCTCAATCTTAGTATTAGATTATGTTAAGATATTAGAGTGGGGGAGATCAAAATTTGATAAATTATTAAATCTTAATCTATTCTAAGCTCAATCAAATGATCATTGCTTGGCAAGAATAACTGATGGTTTTTGTCAAAAATGTTACAACAAAAAGGGATTCTGCACGGTCCATCATTAGAAATTCTTCAGGATTCTATCTTTTGGTACACCATCAGCAACGAGCACAGTTGTAACATCCTGCCATGTGATCATAGACATCAGCTAACATCACTTCTACAATGTCCTAATGAGGCCAGACTACTATTACATACCAAAAATAATGCCTATTATACAAATTTTAATATTTTATCAAACAATTTAGAAGAAGTGCCTAAAGTTGTCTACAAATACAACATCAAGCATCAGAAAAGTGGCAGTGATCTTGAGTGATCACAAATTTAGACTAACCACTACATAAATACCATAATGATGTATAAGATTAGAGCTTGATTTTTATGTAACAAGGCACCAAATCCAACATCAAAAAAGAACCTGAACAAGTCAACATGAAGTGATCAGCGCAAATTTCATTATTAAGCTGATAATAGTATCTCCTACATTTTCTTCCAGCATTCATAGAGCACTATGCTGCCTGCATTGTCCTTTTGTCAAATAAATCTGCAACCTCAAAACCAATTCTATAATGGGATTATATTTCTTCTTTTTTTTTAAAAATTCAACTATGAAATTTTTTTATCCAAAATATATTTGTTTTGCTCTGAAGCACATTGTGTTATTTATGTTATTTTTTCCTGACTTTGTTTTCTAGGGTCTAAAACAAAGGGTCTAATCCAAGAACCTTTTCCATCTTGGACAGAGGCTGACCGCAACCATTTCAAATGGATGCTCAAGCTCCTTTCTCTTGCATATTCTGACATCCCTCTCATTGTTCGACTAACCTTTGGAAGACACGGAAATATATTGTCCATAAGAGAACAAATCCCAGTAACCACAAAGCTCATTCCAAGTATGTTCAGATTTTTTTTCCTTGAGAACAGAATTCCAAAACTAAAGTCATATTGCTGTAGTCCTAGTGCTCATCCTTCTTTCACCATGATCCTTTGAGCAGCAAAGCATTAGAAGTTGCACATAGAATGACATAATCAGATGACTGCAGCTCTGATTCTCAAAAACTTGAACAGTGTTCATCAACTTCTATAGGTTATGCAGCTAGGCAAAATTATGGTAGTTATGGTGGAACATTACACTACCTTGAAGTAAGAGTATTTAGGATACACACATGAGAAGGTTCAGGTCAGAGTTAGTAAGAAGGTTCAGGTCAGAGCTAGCATGCAATTGCACCAGGTGAATGTTGAGTTGCAAGTGATTGTGAAGAAGAATGATGCACTAGCATGGGCTTTGGGAAGAATGAATTCAACCCTCGCCCTGAAAGCACTAATTGCATCTGTCTGCTTCAGGTTTTAGCAGTTAGGTGGAATCATGGTGATTATGGAAGAAAATTTAACTACCCTAATATAAGGGTATTGGAGACATATATGAGAAGGTTCAGGTCAGAATTACCAAGCAATACACCAGGTGCACATTTAAATGTCCACAGATAATTGTGGAACAGATGTGCATTTAGAGGGTGGGTTTTGGGTATGGGAAGTTAGATCATTCATGGGAGAGAATGCCCCATGGTTTTGCTGATCTCACACCATGCTCATAGCATGTTAAGAAGTTTTGCTATTTGTTGTGGACCGTCTTCTGGAAAAGCTTCAGAGCATGAACTGAGGTGTTTCAGAGAGTGATTTAAGTGAAGATTCAGGTGGTTATTACCTTGTGGCAGATCTGCAAAAATAGGTAGAGGGAGCTGTATAAGGCAAGGATCTGAAGTTTGGTGTCTCAGTGATTTCATAAACCTTTATTCTAGAAGGGCAAATGATAAGAGAAAGATTGAACAAACAGGATTATGAGAGGTAGGGGGATCAGATCACAAGAATAAAAGGTGTCTTTGTGAGGGACAAGAACCACTGTTAAAAAAGAACCGTGATATCTTGTAAGCTGCAAAATTTTGGGTTACGATGGAGAATACATGTCAGGTATAGGTTTGACCATGCCTGGTGGTTTGGCTGAGATATCTAATTCAAGGCATCACTATGATTACAGATAACTTCGGTTGGTTCCTGATGTTTCATGAGGAAAATCTTTCTGCCGATTTACTGAATATTTGGTTGGCTGCAGAGCCAGAGAGAGAGAGAGAGAGAGAGAGAGAGAGAGAGAGAGACCATTTATAGCATACTGGATGCAAATAACACACTCTAAAAATCATAAGGGAACATAATTCCACAGTATTTCACAACATTGTTACTCATACAATGTCAAAAATGACTAATAGAGACAACTAATGTAGGCTCTTAGGACATGTTTGGATGCATGGATGATTAATCTCCAGATAAGTTAACCATCTCAAAAATGCAATGGAAAGAAAGAACACTGGTCGAAAGAGGGTTTCTAAAGAACTACAATCTTGATTTTTCAGGATAACAGAGTCCCCTCAGAAGGTAGTTTTCATTTTTCCTAGATTCTAGGATCTAAAAGCCCAGGATTTCTTAGATAAGAGAGAGAAAAGAAACTCTGTTTGGCTAACTTATTCACAACCTTACCAATAAATGGACATATTTCATTGTATGAACTATATGGGCATCCGAACAGCCCTTTAATCAACATCTTCTGCCTAGAAGATAGCAGCAGAACAAGAAATTACTGCAGCTGCTCAAGGAATATAAAGGAGCATAATCACTAGTGACTCAGAAATGTCATACCTCAGTCATCTGTTTGTGCCCACAGAGCACTGCCCCAGTCGATGAAGGATTTGGAATTTGTTTGGCTCTGGAAAAAGCGGCCTGCAAGAAGTTCAGGAAAATTTGTAAACTAAAATACAGAAAGTACTAATTTTTTAATCAAATTATAATGTTAAAAAAATTAAAGCATTACCTGTACATAGCCTTGTTCACCTTTCCATCTATCATCTGGTTGAGACAAGACAGGTATAATTTTAACACCAGTAGATTCCCAATCCTTGAGCCTATCCTAAAGAAGTAGAAGAGCACCATAAAGTTCACAACTTTTTTTTCTGTTTGATTTATCAGACCAATACAGCACTGTAATACAATAAATTGTATTTCACACTGAATTTCATCTTGCAGACCTGATAAGCCATTCTCTGAAGGTTTCTTGCTCCATAATAAAGTCTCACATCTGATCTTTTATTTGCATTGAAACCCGACTCAATAAGTGAGCGAATTGGACTGCCATGGAAAGTAACGGGAAGCAAACAGGTTAATAAAGGATGAGTAAATTTTACTAAATTATTGACAAGAATTCTTGCATGTTAAGAGATTTTAAACAGCATGTGCCCAGTATCCTAGAAGGTAACTTCAACTTCAAGTGCTCTCCAAAATACAGAGAAAAAGAAGTGCAGGAATATCTTCAAAACACATTGACAGGAGGGCTCTTTCTATCCTTGTGATGAACAATACTCAAGATACAGAAAGGCAAACAACATACTTAAGAGATATTTGATTTTGCCATTGTATCATGTGACACCCAACTGTACATAAACACCATTGCAATGCTTAGGCAGCTTTTAAAGTCCTTCAAAACATCCTTTCTTGATGATCTCAGCGCCCACCCCTGCCCAAAACACACACACATCCATGTTTGGTAGAGCTTTTGCTTGGTTCAAAATTTCACTTTTCAGTGATTTTAGAATGTTTGGTAACAATTTTAAAACTACTTTTAAGATAACACAAAAGCTTTAATGCTCTACTTGGGAAAATTGTTTTCTTTGGATTTGAAAATCAGATCCGAATCACAAAAACAACCATATTTAATATTATAAGAACTATAATATAATTATATAGTATAAAATAAGATAATATAATAATATTACAACATTATATTGTAATGATTATTATATTATAATACTATTACATTTTTTTATACTATATATAATATTATAATATGATATATTTTATTATTATAAACGATATTATTATAATATAATATTGTTATAATAATTTATAAATTAAGAATAATTTAAAATAATAGTTTTTGATAATACAAATAGTTACTTGAAAGTACAATGCAAGATATAATTACCAAACAATAAATACTTTTTTTTATAGAAACTCTGCTTCTAAAAGTTCTACCGCTAAAAGCTCTATTATTAAAAGCTTTATTGTCAAAAGCTCTATCAAATAGGGTTTATATGTTAAATCAATAAATTAATAATTCAAAATCCATAATGGACTTTTCAAATTGGTGATTCACACCATTAATGATCTATACCACTAAAATACTTATAAACCAAAAATTATATGTTCTGGTAGTCTTTAACATATGTATCAAGTGGGTATAAAAATTTAGTCTTTATTTCTAGCTTGTGGGTGCAAAAATAGATATATACATACGTAAGTAAATACCATGCTTTTGAGCAACTCCACTTTTGCTAATATTTCAAGCATGAATTGACAAATTGAACTAACTAGTTCGGGCTAAACTGAATCGAACCGACTGAAAATCGATACACAAAGTTTTTCGAACCATGCCAAACCACCTGGTTCGGGTGAACTGAATTGTACCAGTGAAACGATTCACAAGAATAATAGGTTCACTTAAGGGTTTGGATGGTGGGTTCAGGTTTGATCTGATTTGACCCGTTTAAATAAATACAAAAGAACTCATTTTGGCTTTCGTTTGCATCTCTCCCGCGTGTAAAGAACCCTAGCCTCTTTGCCCTAGTTGTTGCCTTCACCATCGCCCTCTTACCTGTTGAAGCACTCACCTTCGACTGCCATCCACCACCAACATTCATTCTCATCTTCGGCAAACACCTTCGCTGATCACCGGAGGTAGGTCTCCTCTCTCTCTATTCTTCCTCTCCTCCCTCCTTATTCCTTTTTTTCCTTATTTCGCTATCATTCGATACAATACGTATAGGTACCATATTGAATTGATCATCGACTAGCACGAGCTATCGGTAAGGTTCAGCAAATCTTGCTGATATAAAAATGCCCTTTGATTCAGTTTAGGATCCAAACCAACCCTAATAGTGGCGAACCACCTTGTTCGTGGATGGGGCAGGCTGGGTGGGATGTGTTTTCTTGTAAGCTCACTTAAATAGAGAGAGAAAGGTTGAGAGCATCTTGTGAACTCTTATCTTCTATTTTATTTGTATTTGAAATTATTTAAGTAAATATCATAAATCTTTCCTTTCCATTTACTTCTTATGCAAATGAAGAAATTTTCATTTATATTCAACAAAATATTAGAAAAAAATCAAATTCCTTAGGAATAAAAAGTCAATTTTCTCTCTCAAGAACAAATCCAGAGAATTTTAGGAAATTTCGATTTAGCAAATATCAAGTTAAGGTATTTTTACTTTGGATAAAAATCTCAGAAATCAATTTGACTGATAAATAATAAGAAAATAAAATAAAATAAAATTATCCTTAAATATAATCGATAAGGCTTCAATAAACACTTAGTCAAATTTATAGAGTTTCTAAACTTATACAAGATTATATGTTCAGTGTGAGGTTTATTGTTACTGTGATCCTATCTAAGTCTGGTAAGTTTGACCAAATATTGATCAAAGCCGTATAAATTATATTTTAAGATATATATTTTTTTGATATTTTGTTTCCTCTTTATTTTTAAGTTAAAGTAATTTTCTAGGATTTTTATCTGGAGTAAAAATGCTCTAATTTAATATTTGCTAAAACATGATTTCCTGAAATTCTCTGAATTTATTTTTGAGAAGGAGAATTGCCTTTTCATTCTTAAGGTATTTGATTTTTTTAATATTTTTATTGAATTCAAGTAGGAGGTATTTCTCTAATTTACATAAGAAATCTTAAGTAAATGAAAAAGAAAGGTTTATGATATTTACTTAAATAATTTTTAATGTAAATAAAAGAGCAAAAGGATGAGAACTCATACGATGCTCTTAGCCTTCCTCTCTCTATATATGTGACCCCTAACCCACCCCACATTGAATTGATTCGAACCACATAAAAAGGAAAAAAAAGAGAAACTATAAAAAAAATTTAAAAAAAAAAGAACGTACGGCTTGGACCACTAGTATGCTGCCAATTCGGTTTAATTTAATTCTGAACCAAATTAGTTTGGTACTAGTATGTGGTTCAACAATCTTGATTTTAAGACCATCTTTCTCAAAGAATACAACTTCATGCCTCCTCTTCTACTAAGAACAACTTTTTCTTGCATTGCATGTGCCTAACTCTAGCAACGAACAACTAAAAAAAGGAGAGGAAAAAAAAAAAAAAAAAAAAAAAAAACCAAAGGGAAGTGCACAAATACTAGTTCAAACTGAGCCCTTTCTTTAAGTAGAAATTACTTTGCTTTTCTTTTTAACTAGTTAAGTGGCAAGATTTATAACCTCATAATACTAAGAGATATTTACTTTGAAAACTTTTTACATGTCTTTCTTTACAATGTTAACATACACCCTCTCTCTTAAAATGGCCTTAAGTATCTGATTTTATATAATGTAGGCCAAGTTAATATTAAAATTATTAAGAACTAACAATTATCACAAATAAATAGACAGAAGAAAAAATTATCAAAACGAAAATAAATCTAATGAATAAGCCATACTACTTATGAATGTGTAAGCTTCATATCAATTGTCTGTGTCCTTGATACAGTAAACCATCACATAATAATCAGCCAAAACCTTGATGCGCACTTTACTCATTTTATTAGGACTTCTACACTCAAATTTTGCTTCAAGAAATAAAAATAATAACAACATCATATTAATTGATGTAGGGAGCTTCATTTGTAAAATCTGGTTATATCAATCAGCTATATGGCAAAATTCTCAGACAAGTCCTACCTATTTCTGAAAATGTAGATCCCTCACAAAAACACCAACCTCCACAGCGCATGCATGAATATAGTCACTACCAACAAGTTAAAGAATCTGCAAGTGATGGTGCGACCCAGAGCCCTCATTCTAAGAACTGAAGACCAACTTTCTAGTCTAAAAATCCATAAAGAAATCTTGGTCTCGAGATGCACTTCTTGTCTATTATTTCAATCTGGAAATAGTGTTCATCTACAACCAGTCATTAACACTAGGATGTTCACTTCTTCATTTCCTTATTGAGCATCCAGAGAGAGATTTTTCCCTTAGAAATGACTTTGCCAAGGAAAAGCTGGTCTAGTGATGCTGCAAATAAGGAAAACGAGTAATGCAACTTAAATCATATGAGAATTTTTCATTTGTTTGTCATCAATATGGTGTCATTTGACATTGTTTCATAGTGTATAGGGAACATCTCTCTTATATCCTAAAGTAGACCTCATCTAAAGATATGCAGACCCTCTATGGGACCCCAATATCCAGGACTATAATTCCTTCATAACAACTCTAATCGTACAGTTATAAAAATCCCTACCCAAACAACAATTGCTGATTTAGAGAGGGGACAAAATAGGAGGTCATACTTAAGGAGAAATCGAGGGATCTATATGTAATGTCCATGATGGTATGGTAGAAACATTGGGAAAAGGACGCAAGCAGAATTCCAAGTGGAAACCTTTTCCAGAAGTCTAAATAGGCAAACAATGGATACATCATCTGGTTAAAAAAAAGTCATGATAAAGACCATTTATGTATGATAATATTTGATTAGCAATAAAAGCCAATTTTATTAATGAAATCATGAACCACTATTTGCATTTTTTTCATGATTAAGGATCAATAAAAAATATGGGGTTTCTTACCACATATTGATATATTGATAAAGAGCCATAAAAGAGTACACAGATTCTGATGTTTGGAATGGCCAATTAGCTTCAGGCTGGGATGACGTTGTCCAAAGTCATTAGTGAGGCTAGCCTTTACATTGATATGATAGCTGGAATGATGTTTCCAGCATACCAAAGTGGTTACTTCTAAAAATATTGACAAAGAACCTAGCAACTAGTAAGAGCAATGGTTAGTAAATGAGATGTGTAGCACTTGCTCCTTTACAAAGTTGCACCCCTTTACCAACCTAAGAAAACCGCTATCTACTCATGTTCTAAACAAGTAACTTTAGGGTGCGCCATGATATCAAATAGTGTAAAATAAATGGAGCAGACCAAGTAGCCATGACATACTTTCAGAGCAAGTACAATATCCAACAAAGAATTTATTTTCATCATTTATACATATTAGGATTGTGAAGTAATTACATGTGGATTTATGTATTTTCGTCAGCTTAAACAATCCCATATGAATGTACATATGTATAGAATACAGTGAAAGGTTTTATCATGGTTTTTCTTTGAGGATCATTTTCTTGGATGCGGGAACTTAATCAGGGTTTTAATGGCCATTATTTAGTCATTGCTATAGATTAGGCAGTACCTTCTGTCCTTATCTATAAGATCACTAGAGGGTAAGGTTTGATGGAGGGACTCAAATATGAGGAAAAGTAATCTAATGTTCCACTCAAAGATCTTGTTGAAATAGATAGTTATCAGTTGTGACCAAAATTAAGGCACAGGTATCACATCTCCTTGCTAAATCTATGTATGCATAAATTGTTGGTTGCTACAGCATAGCAACTAATATATGAGGTTTGTCTGATTATCGGGCGACCACATTCTTCGCAATCTCCAAAGAGAGTGAAAGAGGAAGAGATTTCAAGATCAGAGAAATGAAATGCTAGTCTTAGATGGTTCTGATCTATCTTCAAAGAAATGTATGTAATCTTCCATGTTCTCATGATGATATATTCTCAATTCATGTAATCCACACTGATTGGAGGGGATGACAAGTTGACAACCATATTATGGTATTGGGATGATAAATCCTTAGGTTGCTAGGGCATGCCCCTGATTATGGATCAGTCAGTTTAAGGTTTTCAAAATCGATTAATGAGATATAGCACGGAAGAATCTTCCTTTATACATCCACCATTACATGACAGCCTCTAAAAGAAGATGAGATATTTGTGAAAACAAGTTGAACTATTTGGAAAAATATAGTGGAAGTGCAAGAAGATGATAGTCTTACACAAGCCTTCCTTGGCAAACCATCACTCCAACATGGGAAATGCCTAATTATGTTTTTAACTAACATTTATGTATACATATACACAAACTTCACATACATTGGGAACACCTGTTGATCAGGCCTCTCAAATCATGTCAGATAATGATCTTGCATGGTTTGGCCAATTTTCAGTATGCTATCTAGAAGAAATAAAGATGGCATAGTCACCTTTAGAAAAAGTCTATGAAAAACCTTCAAGGAATCCTTAATCAGCTGGCAAGCTGCTTAATGATTCTGACATCATTTGTGAAAGAATTAAGCTAATAAGCGAGGAGGATTCACTAGTCTGTGTGTCTCTAAATACCTTTCAGCTCTGTAGTGACAACATGGAACCAAATATATGCCCTATGTAAATCCATGGTCAGTCCATAGTCTTAATTCAGTCCATAGGCATGGTCAGTTTAGTCATTTCCAACCAGGATACAATGCTTGCAACTTTCAACTATATGAGTCTTCAGGTTAAAACTGTTTGTAATAGCCAGAAATCATCCTTTCAACTTAGGTTACCAATGATGGTGTTATCTTCAAACCTTTGACCACTCATGGAAAATCTATTAATAGTATTTCCATAACAAGGCCCTTACAATGTTCAAAATTCTCTTAAATTCCACCTTTCTCAGTTCTATAACACAGATCCATTCATCAATAAAGATGACCTTAAACTATTGAGGAGGAAAGCACACCATTTACTTTAATTATGTGAGTGACATGCAGCATTTTCTTTTTGCCATTTATAAATGTCATTAAATATGGACATTGTCATCAATCTTAAATAGTTGATCAATCAGCACACAGATCAGCTTATGTACAGAGAAATGTGTTGTGCAATTCTCTACCCACATTCCTTACATAATCTATTTTATTGTCTGAAGCCAAACTCCAGCAAAGTTAGTGTTAGTACATGCATTAGCATATCTTGTTTAGATGCTAACCGAAAGACAACTCTTTTTCTCCTTCTGGAATCTTGCTGCTAATTATGATCATATAACATAAGCAGAGTCTCCACAAATTTCTAAGACGTCAAAACCATCGTATATTCACCTAGTCCACTTGGAAAAGACAAAAGTAGGTGGCGGTTAGAAACACTCCAATAACATGATTAGCCACAATTATGATATATTTTTAGATTAGAAACAGCAATAAGTTCGAAGAGGTCTATGATTCAAATATTGAAATCACCCATTAGACATCAATTAACATATGTACAGAGATCAAGAAAGAAAAAATAAAATGTTGTGATAACTTGAAAGATTGCCCCAAGTAGAAGCTAGAACTCGGTCAGTATCAGTTCAAGCGACAATGAAGGCTCACAGAATGCTCGAAAAATTACTTCAATAATTTTTACATGAATTGCTAAAATTTTAGTCATTTTAAGTCTTTCGTTTCACTTAAATTCTCAACTTAAAATTTTAAAAAACAATGCCATGAACAAAGATTGACTTTTTACCCGAAAAAATACTAGATTACAATAAATAAATATAATTTAGAGAGAAGAAGGAAATTAGAGCGGGAAGGGGAGAAGAGCACCTGATCCCGGATCCGGTGGCGAAGATGAGCACGGTCGGGAAGGCGTCGGGCGGCGAGATCCGCTCCACCTCGAAGCCCTTCCCCATAACGGTGCTGAGCTCGACGACGTCTCCTCTTTTAAGGCCGCAGAGGAGGTCGGCGGTGGAGCCGGCGACGCGCTTGACGAGGAACTCGAACTCGCCGCTGGCGGCGGCGAGGGCGGGCGGGGAGGCGATGGCAAGGAAGGCAGGCTTAGGGGCGGCGGGGAGGCGGAGCTGGAGGTACTGGCCGGGGTCAGTGTGGGCGGCGGCGAGGTCGGGGGCGTCGGAGACATCGATAGAGACGTGGAAGAGAGAAGCGTCGGCAGAGGCCGGGTCGACGAGGGTCAGCGGGGCCTGGGTCCAGGTGGCGGAGTCCTGCCGGACGGCGGCGGCGAGGGACGAGAGGGGGCGGCGGCGGAGGGGCCGGAGGCGGGGGAGAAGGAGAGGAGACATGAGGGAGGGGACATGAGGCGGGGGGCGGAGCAGAGAGGGTGGAGGAGAACAGATAGCGACGGCGACCATCTCCACTCTTCTTCTGCTTCGCTTTTTATTTCAAGGAAAAGATTTCAAGGAAGAGAGAGGGCGCGAAAAGGTCGAAAGCGAGCAGGGATCGGTCGTTGCAGCCGCCAAATGTGGAGAGAGTGGCGGCTTGGGCAGTCGGAGATCCTAAAAATATTTAGTTCGGGAGATATGATGCGGCTCGTGTGTGGCTCTGCTTCGCTTCCTTTTTTTTTTTTCCCTCTTTTTATCCATACTTCCAAGGGTTGCAAGGTTCTCCACTGACGTATGAGCAAAAGTCCCAACTTCCACAACCAAACTCCAGCTGAGAAAATGTTTTACGGGCAAATCTTTTCTGCATACATGTAACATAACATCATATTTATATTACGATACACTACATGTCTCATAAACGGTGATGATTTGCAGTCTGAGCAAATTCTTCGAAATATAAGATAAAAGCTGCAGGAGAGGATAATTGAAACCGTCAAGCATTGATTACTTGGTATAATCTATATTCAAGTTGAAGTATTTGATAGTGATCCTATGCATGGCAAAATGTTTGGGAGCACCCAATTTGCTCTCAGATTTTAGTTATTTATATGAATTATTTGAGCTGTGTAATGCAGGATACGTATTAGAGGAAGAATTTGTGGTCACACTCCGACAAAATTTCTCAGTTGGATTTAAAAGGTCAACAGACAGCTTAATACCATCAGAGAAGAAGCCCTATATAGTTGTATAGAATGTCAGAGAAGAAGCCCCTGCATGTCAATTATTATAATTTATGAGGTGAGCAAAGTCTGAACGGATAAAATAAAAGGAAGTCTGTAGGAGGATTCAATAGAAGAAGTGATAGATTGACAATATATTGAAAAGGCCTATGTCCAGGAAATCGAAAGTAATCTAATGAAACTGACAAAACACCAAATGTAAAACATAGAGCAAACAACAAAATTGATGAAGAAGGTACTACAATATGATTCTAGTGATATTAACCCAACTTGGTCAACAACAACATAGATTATAAAATTCAATACCAAAGGGAGAGGACCAAACTCAAAGTTGTCGAAGCTAAAACAAATGGTAAAGAAGAGTATATAAAGTTGACGAATTTAACAGAATCAGCAAGTTTCTTGTGTCTTGCTATATGCTATCCTAGTGGCAAGTCACATTTTTTGAGGAAAACAGGCAACCCTAATTTTAGAAGCCAGAAATCAATGTCAAAGAAAAGATAAGACCACCAAGCAAATAAGGACATCCAATAACCACCAAACAGCTAGTTCCATCAATACTCTAACCATTAGATTCTTCTAAAGATAATCATATAGACAAACATTCTTATCTAGCATATATCTTAAGCAAGTTCTCAAATAAAATGTCCCTAACAAATTTTCAAATCACACTATGCTGAAGACTAAGCATGACAAGATACCGGCAAAAGGAGAAATTGAAAGCCATTAGCAAAGAGTCCTGTAGTAAGACGCCTGACTATATTTTATCAGCATCTACCAGCCATAGACTATAGACAAAGCCCCAGCATAGAATATATTTTGAAGAACTAAAACCAATATAAGGTTGATGGGACTATAGCAGAATTAAGGTACACAGTGAACCATTCATTGAAGCTAACATCAGAAAGGAAGCACGGTAAAGCTGTAGGCAACATCATCAGGAATTCTTTGACAAATAGCAAAAGAATAAGATGATGCATCTCCCTAAGGTCTTCGAACTTACATTTACTTTAACATGGAGAAGCTCAAAGTAGCAAGAGACTAGAACAAGGGACAAGGAGATATCTCAAAGCACCGATCATGTGGGAATCCAACATCTCATTTGCCTCCCTAGTTTGATGTTAACAGAGGAAAGAAAAAAAAACAATCTTACCAGGAATGAACAGTGGGGAAGAAGAGAATGGCTTGATGATGTTTGCCTTCCAGAGATAAATGCAATTAGTCATTGGATCTTCACACCCCAAAAGTCAAAGAAATTATATAAACACTGTAAAACTTGAAAAGAAATGCAAAAGTACATCATGTAACCAGTCCAACATACACATGGTTGCTATGCCACTGGAAAGCATAAATCTACACTCAATCCAGATATGGATGATATAGGGCAAAGAGTTTAGATGGCTGACGCATCACAGAGCATCACTTCCATGTTCAGAACACAAGCGATTATGACACAAAAAATCAATTAAAACAAGAACAATATTGAGCGGCAATGGCATGTATTCAACTGCAAGAAATCAAACAAATGTCCCACATTGTTTATTGGGTGAAGTAGGACCCTGCAAAGCAGGAACTTGCTCTTTCCTCAAAACCTACAGAAGTCCATCCAGCATTGATAAGAGTTAACATCAAATACTGTTGACTACAAAAAAATGTGTTTTTTCGGATTCAGGGCTCATCAACTGCATCTTTCAGATTATTATAAATAAAATTATATTCGTGCTCAAGAGGCGGATTCCTTTGCAATCTTTTCAGCCTTGGCAATAACTTCATCAATCCCTCCAACCATGTAAAATGATTGCTCAGGAAGATCATCATACTTCCCATCCAAAACACCCTGCAGTCATGGAGGAAAAGAGCCTTCGGTGATCACCAACAACATCTGTAAGAGATACAAAATACATAGAGGTTAAACTGTCATTCAGGGATCAGAGCACCTCAGCTATAAAAAATAAGCAGAAAACAAAAGTGGTAGTACATTATTCAACAAAGGATACTGTAATATACAATTAAATGGAAGCACACGATGATACTGTAAGATAGCATTCCTACTGTAACTCAACCATGAAAACATTTGCAAAAACTACTTCAGTATCAACAACAAAATTGATCAAACTTGGCTTATGCTTTAACAGATGATAAGAAATAATAGAGAGTCATGTTACTCCATGATCCTCAAGGCTGAACATAAATGCAACAATATTATTTGTCAAATTGATAAAGATGACAGAAGCAAACCCTACAATAAATGTGGCAACACTATTTCTCAACTCAATGAAGACAACAGGCAAAAAAAAGAAAAAAGGAAAGAAAGAAACTGCTACTAAAGAGTGAGGAAAGAATAAGCTCACAGCATTTCAATAAGTTTTTACAAGTTCACTTTATTATATACTACTTGATCAGTTAAACCTCAATTTCAGGATTTAAGGAGATGAAAGTACCATGTACTAAATCAGTAGCAGGAATTTATGTAAGCAATACTCCACAGACAGGACCTTTTGCTACATTTCAAATTAAATTGCCCAAATGCTACCGCACAAGAAATACATGTTAAGGTCATGTTTATTTTTTTAATGAAAAAAAGGATGATTTTACTCACCTGGAAGCTGCTAACACTCTCCTTTAGCTCCACATATTTTCCAGGTGCACCTGTGAACACTTCAGCAACATGGAAAGGTTGGCTCAGGAACCGCTGGATCTTCCGAGCACGTGCCACAGTCAATTTGTCATCTTCACTGAGCTCATCCATTCCCAAAATTGCAATAATATCTTGAAGATTCTTGTAGTTCTGAAGAACCTTTTGAACGCCACGAGCAGTGTTGTAATGCTCTTCTCCCAATACATGAGGAGAAAGCATCCTAGATGTTGAATCAAGAGGATCGACAGCAGGATATATACCGAGTTCAGATATCTAATTAAGAAAACAATTTCATG
Organism: Metroxylon sagu; assembly: GCA_017589505.3. Classification (NCBI taxonomy): domain Eukaryota; kingdom Viridiplantae; phylum Streptophyta; class Magnoliopsida; order Arecales; family Arecaceae; genus Metroxylon; species Metroxylon sagu. Next base: position 1,067,974 of record JACVBY030000520.1, on the reverse strand, counting down.
TCAGCAAAAAGAAACATGGAAGGGAAAATAAACTAATTTGTAACAAATTAAAGGACATAACCAGGTCAAAGCACCTGTCGTGACAACACAGTTGTGGCATCAAGGTGAGCAAAGGTAGTTGCAGGTGCAGGATCTGTCAAGTCATCAGCTGGCACATAAATAGCTTGGACAGAGGTGATAGAACCTTTCTTAGTTGTCGTGATACGCTCTTGAAGTCCACCAAGATCGGTGGCCAATGTTGGTTGGTAACCAACAGCAGATGGGATACGGCCAAGCAAAGCCGACACTTCAGAATTTGCCTACAGAATGTGGAAGAATGTGTAAAATAAGCAACTAGGAAATATATTGCTATTGCTCAATGCATTGAAAAAGTCAGTGACTGCTGAGAGCTCACTTGGGTGAAACGGAAAATGTTGTCGATGAAAAGAAGCACATCTTGCCCTTCAGCATCTCGGAAATGCTCAGCCACTGTCAACCCAGTTAGGCCAACACGAGCACGAGCACCAGGAGGTTCATTCATTTGCCCATAGACAAGTGAACACTTGCTCTCACCCTGCAATAAGATTTTATTTTGTTGCAAGGCCTAAGATGGGAAAAAAAGACCCTATGACTGCGACAAGACAATAAAAAGAGGGGAAAAACTTTAAGTTAGACCTGTTTATCACCAAGCTTGATGACACCACTCTCAACCATTTCTCTGTACAAATCATTGCCTTCACGAGTACGTTCTCCAACGCCAGCAAAGACAGAGAAACCACCTGATAGGTAAAAAAACTATGAACAGGAGGACCAATAAGAATTCAAAAAATAATGTATAATTATTCATCCCTCCTTATGACCAACCATGGGCTTTAGCAACGTTGTTAATCAGTTCCATAATAAGCACAGTTTTTCCCACACCAGCACCACCAAAAAGTCCAATCTTTCCACCCCTTTGGTATGGTGCCAGAAGGTCCACAACCTGTAGATAGAAGCAATATCATCTGAGTAATATGTAATGAAACTTAATGACATGTTTGTAAAACACTGGAAGGATAAAAGGTGCATAGTTAAGTTTTTAACCATATTGATTTGAAAACTGATATAAACTATGAAATGAACCTTCTAGAAGGTACATGATCAATCATCGTACCTTGATTCCAGTAACAAGAATTTGTTGTTCTGTTGCTTGGTCAACAAAAGCCGGGGCCTCACGATGGATAGGAAGGAAGTGATTTGTCTCTATTGAGGTAAGAAAAAGGAAGAAAATATAAAAAATAAACAGGATAAACTTACTTATTTCAAAGAAAAATCATCTGGGGCAGCTAAACTCATTATGATATAGAAATTTAGCACAGCAAACTTACTTATTTCACCCTTCTCATCAATGGGCTCTCCAATAACATTGATGATGCGTCCAAGAGTAGCCCTACCGACAGGCACCTGATATATAAACGTACATCACAATCAAGTCAATAAATAAAATGCCAATGTGAAGGCAATGAACAAGCAAACACACTTAACTTTGTAGTTCAACTTATTGTTGAAAAGGATGGATAGGAAAACAGGTCTATCAAAATATCCTAATATAATTTCACCAACTGGGCTGTTGATCAACAAATCAAACAATTAGAACTATTGCCCTAAATTCTACACCCCCACGTCCTTGCCTCTAATTTATGAGCAGTATAACTTCCTAAGTAGGATGACAGATATTATAGATGGTAAAAGAAAAGAGCATTTAACACCTAAATGAAACTTATGAGGTCAACACAAAATGACAGCGTCTAACCCTTATGAGAAATTGAAAGACTCCAAAGGATTTGAAAGACTCCAAAGGATTTATATACATCAATAACCCATAAAACTATATGGCATAACATGTTATAATATGGAAAGCTAAAACGCAAACATTAGAACAGTCACTCACGCCCATAACCATCAAAATGAAAACGTTTCTTATTAGACAGTGCGCACCAGTTTATCAAGAATATGGGATATAAAAAAGACTTGTCTTCTAGCCATCACATGTCCCAACACTTTGGAAAGGAGTTTCCATCGTTTTCGATATTAGATCAAACCCAGAAATCCTAGGTCACCCTACATCAAATTCTGGATAAAGAAATCTTCTACTCAACTCGATCAATAACAAAGCAGTTCATTTTGACCAGACATAGAGAATAGGAGGGGTGCGAAACCTACTGTGATGGGAGAGCCCGTGTTCAAGACTCTCTGTCCACGGACTAGCCCCTCAGTCCCATCCATGGCGATCGTCCTCACCATGTTCTCCCCCAAATGCTGGGCCACCTCCAGCACGAGCCGGATCGAGTGGTCCATAACCTCGAGGGCCGTCAAGATCGGCGGCAGCCCTTCATCGAACCGGACGTCGACGACGGCACCGATCACCTGGCATACCTGGCCGATCGCACCTTTCCCGGTGAACTCGTCAGTGATCTTTCCACGAGCGCCGGCGGTGGGGGCGGGCGGAGGCGGGGACGGAGGAGCCGGCGAGGCGGTAGCGGTGGCGTATTCGACGGCACGGGAGAGGAGAAAGCCGGTCGGCGACGGGCGGGGGGAGGAGATCGGGTGGCGGGGAGAAGAGAGGGGATGCCGCGCTGCCGGGGAGAGGCGGGCGGAGGAGCGGAGGAGGGAAGAGAGGACCCGGCGGGAGGCCATCGGGCCGATCGGGGGCTAGGGTTTGGAGATCGTGAGGGGGGCGATGGGATCTAAAGTTTCGGAGAGAACTTGGGCTTTTTATCGTTATTATTGGGGAAGAGGCTGCATTGGAGTTCCTTGGACTTCAACTGGGGTGTACGAGGACTCTGGCGGGGGATGAGGTCGGAGCGTCCGGGGCCTTTTATCAGTGGGATGGGGAGAACTAGGAATGGGGGACGGAGACCATGCTATCTTCCATGCGGCAGAAGATCCGGACCGCCAAAACACGTATGGAAGGACGAGATGGGTTCTAGTGAGTGAGTGTGACGACGGATGATGGTTTCCATAGGAATCTCATATGCGGCAGTTTACATGATTGGGTTGAAGTGATGGGGACGGGGAGGACGTTGCGACATTGGAGCGCAGTTTGGCTTGTTTTGGTCGGGAGTGAAGCTTCTTCAATAAGATTATACGTTTCACTCGGAATAAAGAAGAGACGGTCCATTTTAATGAAGCAGGCTTCCACTCGATTCACTCCAAAATAAATCCAAAAGAGGGATGGATTGAAGCCACCTCAAACAACGCAAGTCATTTGCTTTTGACAACTTACGATAAGCTTGCGTATCTATACTAGTCCTATATTTCATTGGAGAGTTAGAAGCCTTTGAGAGTTGACTTGATATGGTGATTATTTTAAGGTGTTAGTCTAAGAGCACATATTGTATTGGAGTGTAAGAAGCCTTTTGGAATAAAGAGTTCTAGGGTAGGTATCATTGACTTGCATGGTTAGGGTGCACATGCATTTATCTTTAAAGAGATTCTTCTTGGTTTCATCAGCTTGTATATTCTCAAACTTTCTGGTTTCACATGGTTAAAGTACCACATCAATAATTTGAGCTATTCGATGTGATTTATTACTTTTAAAATACTTAAATACTAAAATTAAATAACTTGAATATCTCTAATTCATACAATAAATGATTAAGAAAAAAATAATTATACTTTTAATCTTTTGAAGCATGAGTTAGAGATTACCATTTTTTTTTTTTTAATATTTTAGAAGCAGTATCCAATAATTTGAATAATCGATATGAAACTACTGTCATGTATATCCAAGTGTGTCTGAATTTGAATGGATATCCTTTTGCATAGTTAGGTCAAGCATACTTTCTCTTCAACTCAACGCAAAATTTTGACTTAAGAAATACTAATTAGGTTCTAATAGAAGGAAAAAGAAATTTAGAACTGATGAATTATCTTAGGATCAACTTTTTAATATCCGATCGAATTTGATAAATGTCAAAGATGTTAGCAGTAGTAGTAGGTCCAGTAGTGCTGCTTCTTCTCGTCTCTTTTATATATATATATATATATATATATATATATATATATATATATTATTTTTTATTTTTTTGTTTTTCGGGGAGAATTTGAAGAGGAACTCCCCTCCGGGCCTGACCCGGCCCAGCCTTTGCTGTGCATTATCTTATACATCTCCCACCCTCCAAAATTTCTCAACCACAGCGGCGACAAGGATAGCGTACGGATGAGCACGACCGCAATAGTAAACAGAGCCTGCGCGTCGAAATGGCCTTCTTCTCCGTCTCTCCGCCCTGCCCCTCTCTCCCTCTCCTTGGAGCCAAACGCCACCCCTTCTCTAAACTCTCAATCCCCACTCTTCCCCAACCCCTAAACCCTCGCGCTCGCCAATTCCTCCCCACGGCGGCAGCGGCGCCGGAGCTCGGAGCACCGGAGAAGGATCGAAAGCCCCCACCATTCAGCCCCCGAGAGGAATCGGTGGGTAATTCTAGCGTTCCCTTTCGTTTTTCCCTTCATCTCTGACTCCTTTTAGGGCCGGTGGTCTTCCTAGGACGTGACGGAGAGAGTGAAGGTCTTGAAGGCCGCTGCTAAGACGCGGCGGGTCCCGGCGGCGGAGGTCCTCGATGCTCTGGCCGCGATCAAGAAGGCCAAGGCGGAGCCTTCGTCGTTCCTCGAGACCCTTGGTGGGACGGAGTCTCCGGGGAGGACGTGGATGCTTATCTTCACAGCCCAGGTGAGCGCAACTCTCTATTACTGCTTCTTTTTGCCTGCTTATAGCTCCATTTCTTACTGGGACTTGGTCTTTGGGGTTTTTAGGGCAAGCTGGAGAAGGGCCGGTATTTCCCAGTTACTGCCGTTCAGCGATTCGATGCTGCGGTGAGCTACTTCAGTTCTTCTTCCGCTTATTTTCTCATGAAACAGATGTCTTTTTGTTGATTTATTGCGGAAAAGTTTAAATTTTGATTGGCTTATAATTGATTCTTAATGTGGCTCTTATGGCTTGGATCTTGCGGTAGAAATGCATAATAAAGTTTGTTAATCTAAATGAATTTGAGCCAACAAATATGGTCAAAAAAATTCATTACTTACATTTGTACAAGAAGATGGACTTCATGTTGAAGATTAAATGCAGAATAATTTTGGTAATTATAAACTCATTGAAATGAAATTTAAAAATGTCTTGCTTCTAATAATATGCAACCTTTTTTTTCACTCAAAAGGACAAAGTTATTATCAATAGTTTCAGGTACCATGAGGAAAAGGATTAGTTCAAAATCTTAGACTCTAATCAAAGATGGTTTGTGCCACGTCCTAGGACCTCACTTGAAAAGACTAGTCGAAAGGTATTAATTGAGCACGTTAATCCTATATAATGCACAAAATTTACCCATTGTATAACCTATGTCAGACTAAAGAGATGTTAGCATAGGTTTTTATATACTCCCTCTATTTTAAACCGTAAAATTTTTATCAGACTAAGGGTCCAAATCTAAAGTCAAATCAAATCTAATCTAATTCACAATTATTATGAGTATGTCTACAATGTTCCCTATTTCACATGAGTTATGCACTATGTCTGCTATGATACCATAACCGTCGCACCCCAACCCATTAATTGTGTAGGATACATAACACAGCCGCATAATTCTAAGTTGAAAACCCTAGAAGTTATGCAAGGCCTAAATGTTTATAATTTATGAATTATTCATAACTTAAAAGATTCAATTATAATTTAAGTGTCCTCCAACCTGCATGTTTACAATTTAAATTTCAATTAATTTTATTATGAAAGGTGCTGGTATCAAATGATCAAATGGATCTTTTATCTTCTTTTGTTGAAACCAAGGATTTCACCCAAAAAGGCTAACTGAACGGTATTATTTGGGCTTTTTGATCCCGTATAAACACCTAAAATCTGTTCATTTTATAATTGATGTTAGATTAATCATACACTAGTATGGGTTCTTACACATTCCACCTATTTTAAGTCCCGATGTCCTAGTCATATTAAGAGTGTAAATCCAAATCCAAATCCATTCCAATCCAATTCACAAGCATCAGGAGGCTGTTTGCAGTGTCTTCTAGTCCATATAGGTTATAAATTATGTCTGCTCAGATATCATTTGTTACAACTTAAGATCTTACCTAAAAAGGTTAGTTGAAATATATTATTTGGACTCTTTGATTCTGTATAAATATCAAGATCTACCCGTTGTATAACTAATGTGAGACTACATACATGCCAACACAGGCTCACACAACCTGTTTAGAAAGCCAGTTAGCAAGCTACCTCTATTTGTATACATATTTGAACTTAACAAGAGTAAAGGATCTGGAAAAATTATGAGAGATGCAAAATTGGGTTAAGGACTGCAGAGTTATTAGAAAGACAGATGGAGTCCAAATAAAGAGTTTGATCTTGGCTAGGACCTTGGGCTTCCATATAATTCCCCATATAGTTGGATTCAATATGACAGTGAGCAGAGGCATAAGCGTAGAGGAAGCATTCCCAACCAGAATCTTTGAGGAGTTGGTGTTGTTACAAATAAGAGCATCATCAATAGAATAACTTTATAGCCTTGAAGCTTTTAATAGTTTACTAACATTTTTTTACTTGTGCATGTCTCATAGACTGAAAATTTAGCATGGTCAGCCATTTAGTTGCTTGATTTTTTTCTCAGCAGATGTAATATGTTTGCACTTTGTAGCAAGAAGCATTGGTTATGATAGGAAGTTTCATCTGGTTATGACATCTAATAAGGAAGCTAGGTGTGAAATATTGCAAAGAGTACAAACCAATTGTTGGGTTAATTGAGAAAAGTAAGTCCTGATGCTTTATTGTATAGTCTTCTCCATTTTTTGAAAAAAAAAAATGGCAGTTTCTATTATAATTTGATGTAGAGAATGAATGCCACGTTGTCTGTTCTGGTTTTATCATAGGAAAATTAATGTCATGCTATCCATCAAATGACTTTAACATATTTCCAGCCCCATTTCCATTTTCTCTTATCCACTTAAGTAAGAGCCAACTATAGCCTGAGGAAACTTCGTTTCAAAATGATTGGGCCATAAACCAAAGCTCCACATCATTGGATAAGCTCTGAAGATATTGTCTGCCATTATTTTAGCAACCTTTTACTGTTCACTAAAAGATTCAACTGGGTAGTTCAGCTTATCTGTCCTTGTACTTCTCTGGTAACTGATCTGATGTTTGGTTGACTAGGATTCTGTGAAACATCTTAATGTGAATATAAAAAAGTAAGGTGTTTAATTGGTTTTCCTGTATGAGATTGTTTAAGGCATATCTTGGTATAAATCCAATGAATGGCTAATAAAAGACCCTTTAAGATAGACTTACAAGTTAAAATTTGTAATCGTATGAGACTGTGATACCAGTCGGAAGGAATACTCAGAACACCACTAACTAGAATTTCTCATGGCATCTTTAGCTAAAGATGAATGTATTGACAATTGGAAGAAGGTTCAAGTTTATGTGGCATATTCACCTGAAAACAATACATTGATTAAAATTAGTTGATCATGGATAAATCTTGAGTTGTTACGGAATGCCCTTCTTGTGACATCATCTCCATCTGTTGCAGATGCAAACGCCAATCATTTCCAAGTAGTTTTCCTTGAAATTATGGTTCATTTGTATGGCATTTACATCAAGTTGATGGCTTAGGGCTTCTATTCCTGATGATCAGAACATAAGAATCATGCTGTAAATGGTAAATCATATTGTTGCTTATAAGCCTTCTAAACATGCCATGGAGACAAGGCATTAGTGCAACACCTTGCTTTTTACTCGTCAAGGTATCAATAAGAACCCATTACCTTAAGGTAGCTTGTGGAGGTTTCTTCTTAACTGAATCTTGTCTTTTGTGTTATCTATGTAACATGCTGATGAGGGCAAGGGTTTCCAGAAGTCCTTTTTATCTCTTCCTGCAGGGTGCATATTTGACATACAAAGTTTCAGGGTGCATGGCAGTTGGGATCTCTCCGTTTGTAGTTCTAGATGCTAGGATGGGTGGGATTACTATGACTGTACATGCATGCAGTTAGGAGCTTCACTTTATATTACTGTTCATGAAAAATGTGATTACGTAGGTGCAGATTTTTGCAATGACCTGCATATTAATTTGTTTGACATTATTATTATCTTTATAAGGTGCAAGGCTGAAATTATTATCCATTAAGGCAAAATGATTGATGAATTCGGATAGATTAACATTGATTTGGATTGTCAGGCAAAGAGGATTGAGAATGGAGTCTATTTAGGGCCTATTGGCTGTCTAACCTTTGAAGGCAAATTTTCATGGAAGAACAGGATACTGGCATTCATTTTTGAATGTGTTCGGATAAAAGTTGGACCGTTTGGTCCTTTGCAAATTAGTCTGGGAGGAGGGGAGAGAGAGCCTAGTACCAAGGATCCCTTCTTCATCTGGTTTTATGTAGACGAGGAAATTGCTGTTGCTGAAGGCAGAGGTGGAGGCGTTGCATTCTGGTGCCGATGTCAACGTGTCTTATAATTCCAACCCAAAAAATTCAATTATATTCTCATAGTGAGGGCTTCACACATGCTTGTAATATTGGTTCTTCTTTAGAGCCTTGCATGAGAAAATGACAAAGGACCTCCGTGATGTATTGCAATGTAGATATGAACAGGGAAGAGTAAATATTCTTTCATCCAAATGTAATTCCACCTTCATCCTCATACAAGGCATCTGAGGCATCTGTACTTACCGTTCTTTATCCTTTTTTTCTTCCTTTTGATTTATCAACTTTTCAGCAAACTTTTAATTCTCAAGCAGCTCTAGTATTACACACTTTAAATTGAATTGAGTCATAAGCATTCATTCAAATACCTCTCTCTCTCTCTCTCTCTCTCATGCGCGCGCGCGCGCACGCATGCATGTCTGAACATCATTTTTATTGACGCTTATGCACCTACAATTGGCAATGCATACGTTAAATGCCCACATGCTTCTAACGGACAATATGTATTGATTCCAGTTGTGTTTGAGATGTATGTTTGTAAGATATCCATGCAGGGATTTATTATGCACCTGTATGGCATGCATCATGCTTAAATTTGTTGAAAATGTACCCAATGTAGGTATGTAGATTAGATATTCTTGATCTTGATGCATGTACACATTTGGACATCGATTCACTAGCGTACACAAGAGGGGGATGAGGGAGGAGGGGAGGGAGCGACGATGTAGATTCACTGCAGTGTAGCTATTATGAAATTACACTAAAGCATTGTTTTGAACCAAGATACCATATTATCTGACCCTTCTCTTATGGAAGCTAGTTTAAACCAAGTGCATTGATTAGTGAATTAAAATGCTACACCCGAATGATAAAGCCAAAGAGCAGCATGGTTGCTGTTTTGTCTATTTTCATGAGTGCAATTATGCAGCCTGGTTAATGTCAAAGTACAAACAACTAAGAATGCAATTAGCATGTCATGAAGCCTTTGATCAAGATCAATGCATAATGGATCACAGTTATTGGCAGTAGAAGGCTGGTTTGATCTTTGGTGGCAGAATTAGTTTTGCACACTGCAGATTGAAATTTTTGTGATGGTACTGAGGTAATCTAATATCCAGAAAAGATGAATGCACAAAAACTGTGACATAGGATTTCTCAAACATTGTCAGGCATCAACCATTTGCATTATTGACCAGTTTTAATCTTACAACTGCAGCCCAACTTACTGTGCTCATACAATAAGTCACAGGAGTTTAATAGACCATCATGAGAGAGAACTGAACGCTCACTACAAATGAAAAATATTGGTAATTTGCTTCCATCCTTCTGTAGCAAATGTCAATTACGTGATGAAACCGTGTCCATGGGGATCATGGTTCTATTCACTCTATCTCCGGCTTTTCTAGCCTGAAAATAAAAAAAATGTACAACAAAATCAGATGCTGCTAATAAAAATAAAATGCAGAATAAAACTGACGGAGGATTGAGATGGAGAAGGGAAAAATGGATACTGACAGAAATCCAGCCATTTCTAGGTATTTGAGCAACAAATATCTAGGAAAATTAACTTGGACTAACACCAAGTAGCTGGTTTATGTTTCAACGTAAAAACATTCATCTTTTAGACCAATTTTTTTCCCCTTAGTTTGATGCATGCATTTTCGTTCAATTCAAAACTAGCTAAAAATAAGCCATCTCCATCTAAAATTAATCCAGCAAAGAAACTCACCTCCTCGTCCCAATTGGTAAATATTATAATGCATCCAAACAACAGGCTTTGAGCAAAAAGAGCGCATATTATTCCAATCCAAAGACCCTATTCATCACAGAGTGCGACAATCATGAATGTTGCACAAAACCGACCTTCCGACACTAACTGCGTGGTGAAATATAAAAAACAATAGCGACAACTCGATTGGAGGATACCAACCTTCCCTTCCATATGGAAGACAAAAGCTAAGAGAATAGAAACAGGGATGCCCACAATGTAGTAAGATGCAAGATTAGTAACAGCTCCAATCTTCTGCCGACCACATCCTTTGAGGGTACCTAAAACAACACTCATCACCCAAAAGGACGGTCAGTTTGATTTGAAGATGCTAAAAAAAACATCGATATGGTACAGTGGAGAAATACCACAAAATTGGACCACTAACTTCCTTGATAAAAGCATATACTAGATGTAAAAATAAGCTAACATCTTGTTGGGAAGTTCTTACCTGAAAGCACACATTGGGTTCCAATAATCAGGTGGGTTAATGCGAGAAATGGCATCAAAGCTGCCACATAATTCACAACTTCCTCTTCATTGCTATATAGACTTCCCCAAACATTACGTACCAAAATGATCACTGTTCCCACTGTCAAACCTTCTGCAGTCACCACACAGAACATGACCCATGCTGCCAAGCGTGCAGCCCGTGGACGATTGGCACCCAGTTCATTTGATACACGCGTGCTGCAAGGACGCGTAAGAAGAACACGCAAGGTTCTCGATCACAATGCATAAAATTACCAAAATGATTATTTTCAATCCGTAATCAACACATCTTACCTCACAGCACCATTGAGACCGAGAGAGATCGTGAATGCCACCGTAGTAGTGTTGAGGCTGAGGACATGTAATGAATGCTTTTGGTTTCAAAGATATTTCTAATATCTACCAAATAGATATGTCTAATATTGATGTCTATTTAAAATTTGAATAGTAAGTAATCAACAGCAGAGCTTAAATCAGTCATTTTCTATGATAACTCCCTCAGAAATAGATAGAAGAAAATTCTACACTCACCAGATAGATAGAACAGATGTTTGTAGCTTTGGATTCGGTAAAATCCCTGAAAGAAGCACAAGCATCTCAAATGCCCAGATCTCCAAGCTGTCTCAAGTCAACAAAGCGCTGAAATTAATTGATGGTAATCTATGCTTTCATGTTGCTAGAAGAACTATGGTTTCAGTAGGCCCGTCAATGAGAAAATTTAAAGCAAAATAATTAACACTTTGCAGTCTCAAGAATGTATTTAAATTACTAAAGGCAGTTCTGGGAAAGGTGATGCCGACTTGTTGAGTATGTAAAAGAGGATATCTTACGTTGAGCATAAATGCTTCAGAAGAAAACTTATGCTTACCAAATCATAACAGCTGATGGAATAGCTAATTTGATGAAGTTGTAAACAGTATACAGCGCTTCTGTCGAGAAGCCAGTCCAAGTTGTTTTACAGGCAGGTGCTAGCCTGATATAAACTGCCAGTAGCACCAAATTAAACCAGTAACATATAGAAATTGCCATAGCTGCACCTTTGATGCCGAGGCCGATCTTCAGTACCAGAGCCCAGCAAAGAAGAACGTTGAGCAAAGCTGTGAACCCAGCGCTTAACATCAGTGGGAAGACGATGTTTTGGTTCTGTAGGAACTTTACATGGCACTGTAGGGGGCCGTATCCGAAAAGAGCTGGGATCAACCACCGAGCATATAATCCAGCTTCCATTGCTATCTCTGGGTCTTGCTTCAGTGCTATGAGAATATAGCTTGTGTAGTTCCACAGGACTGCAACGGGAATGCTCACAAGCAAAACAACAAGGATGGCTGCCTGCATATGGATGCCGAGCATATGGTCCTGCTTTGCTCCAAAGGCTTGGCCACATAAGGTATCAAGCGCGCTCACCATTCCAAGCTGGTCAGTGGCAAACAGGAAGTGATGGTTAGAATCTCGTAAAATCCACTTTGTGAAGTCAATATGTGAAGGGACGGATGGTGTTAACAAGGCTAGGGGCTTCATGGTGGTTTATCCATCCTACATGGTGTAATTTTAAATATTTAAAACAACCGTATTTTCGGGGGCTTTATAAGAAATTTGGTTAAGTTTGTATGCTCTATATTTTGTTTTCTCCTTTTCTTGAAAATAATTAATATTTCTTTGTGGGATGGTGGTGGATTTTAGGGGGCTATCAATGTGAACTCAAGATGATGGCAATGATGAGAGTAGGGCAAAACGTATTGTTTGAGGTATTATTCGGCTTCTTTCTCTTACCTCAGTTGATCAAACTCTTGATATCTTCACAAAAATACAACAATTTGGTGCTATTGTGGTCTAGTTTCTAAACTCAAGTAACCTTTTGTTCTATCCATTCAAAATTTATCAGAGATGTTCATGCATATATGTAGGTTCGGTAAACATTGTAATATTTCTTTTACACAACTTTACAAAAAAGAAAACCTATTATATAATTACAGGCACAAAAATATATAATGCTACTCCTCTCTTTTATTTCCTTATTTCATCAATCGATTCATCTAATCAAGTATCTATTGCTTTTAGTTATTCATTTTTTAGATTGAATTCAATCAATATAATATCCTAGTTTACAAATTAATGAAATAAATCAAAGTAATCTCATATTTGAGGCATAGCATATGAGTGAACTAAACAACTTAAAGTTATATTCTAATTCTTCCAAAAGTAATTGATCAATGAGCTAGAAAACTTGATGATGATTTAGAATTTAACTTTTTTTGATTGCGAAATATGAAATTAATCAAAAAATATTATCAAAATGGTTAATCGATAAAGTAATTAGTTTACAAAGGGGTTGCTAACATATTACTCATTTTGAAACTTCATAATTTTATCTTTTTTAAAGAGAAAATATAATATATTGAATTTGAAAGATAAGGCATCAAGATTAGACTAAGAAAGTAAAATCCTCAAGGATTATCTCGCACAAAATCTTAGAAGAGATTAAAAATGACGATTATATCTAAACCTCCAAAAGGAAAGAAATATACCATTAATCTTTTCATAGGAACTTTTGAACTATAGTAGCCGAAGTTTATGCATAACAAGTTAGATTGATTAATTGGCAAGGACATAATGAATTTAATTAAATAGAAGTCATATGTGAGATAAATTTTAATAAAGTTCTAAAAGATTATTGAAGACTAAGGAAGCCATTTCTATTGCATTGCATGTCACAGATCTGCAGATGATAGTAACTCTCTTTCTTAAATATATATTTTAAGAATTAAAATAAAAATACAAGCAAAAGGTATAACATTAGATAAAATAGAAATCTTTTATAGCTTATTCCTTTGGAGGCATCAAAGTTATTAGGAATCTATATTTTTTTGGATACATATTATCCAAATAGTACTTTGATAAAAAATAATTTACCCATATTCTTTTGTGCATTAAAAAGTAGGTACAATATCTGCTATCCATATTTTTTTTGTATTATAACTTTAGTAAGCTATTAAGATTTATCCGTCTTTTTCTTAATACTTCAAGTATATTTTGCATGTTGATTATATACTTCTTTTTTTATGATTGATACCCAATTTTCTTATACTAAACTATACTTTCAATTAATCATACTTTTGCTATATACTGATAATTTATAAATTTTATTTTTTAAATAAAAATAAATTTTGATAGCTATTATCGATTATTTAAATAATAATATTATATTTCTTTTTAAATATTGACTGTATTCTTGACCTAGGCAAAGGTTAGTGGGGAGAAAAGCCTAAAATGATAAAGCATCTTTTCACACCCTTTTTGAGGATAGTGCTAGAAGATGGTTAAAGGCAAAGTGGGTGGTGGAGATTATCTTCTCACATCCATTCTTCATTGAATGTGATGAAATGCTATAATGAAAAAAAAAGCAAAGTGAAGGAAAAAAAAGATAAAAAATAACAAGATAAAAAAATTAATGAGGATGGAGGTTCGATGGGGGTTGGTCCATGAGATTTTTTATTTTTTATTTTTTATTTTTATTTTTTTTTGTGGGGGGGGGCAGTGGTGGAAGGGCATAGAGACCGTCTTTTAATTAGCTTTGCTCTTTATTTTACATAAACACAGACCATGATGAAAGAAAAAGCAAGGTTAGAGAAGAAAAGAAAAAAATATTAATGATTTAAAAAAATGATGAACAAGATGAAATGAGAGAAAATTTACTAGACTTATCAATATCCATTGATTATTTAGCTAAAAATTAGATGAAAATTATAGCGGTGTCACCTAGGTTAGGATTTACTATGAATAAAGAGAACAAGTAAGAATCATGAGAGAAGATAGGAATATTTTATGAATAAATAAAGAGACACGTTACCTGACCAATGAAAATCAGCTTACCTATTTTCTATTTGGGTAAGTCTTTCCCTTTGTTTCATTGGTAAATATAGCGGTGAGCATGAGTCATGTTAGGTTGTTTTTAAGTCAAAACGTAGAAGAAGCATGATGTATTCTAGGATTTTGGATCTAAAACTAAACTGATCCAAAACTGATCCCATCAGTTTAGCTTGGTTTGGTTCTGAGACAGTTGTAAGATAGAACTCATTTTTTTATCACCTAATTTTTTTTCTCTTAGTTGTATTTAATAAAAGAATATATACAATATTTGTTGACTAATTTGGCACTAAAGGGCTCTTAGTAGAGGTGGTAAACAATTTATGAGATGTACATGATGTCTCAAGTTTAATCATTCGGAGCACTTTAATTTTTTTTTAAAAAAATTACCCAAAAAAAAAAGGATGGTTGGTTATGAACTCCTAGTTTAGAACCAAAGAATCAACCTTTGAAATCGATAATCGATTTGATTTTAAACTCAGAACCAACCCTATTAACACTTAAAACTAAACTAATATGACCCTATAAGGATGAGTTGGTATCAATTCTCATGTTATTCTAACAAATACACACTCCCAGGTAAATGATGCTTACAAAAATTTGACTTACATATTTAATTCCTTTAATTGAAGCAAAAGAAGACGAGTAGGTTGATCAATGAGAAAATAATTAATTTTTTTATAAAATTTATTTATTAAAAAATGAAACTTTAAAATAAAAAAAATTTTACTTGCCATGAGGCAAAACCCAGTGACCGAAGTGAAAGAAGCACCAAGAGAGGAACCAGAGAGTGGTAGCTCTCCAAGATGACCCACAAACATTATTGCTATCGTTGGAAGAATGTACTGTAAAAGAGTAGTCCCTATGAGAGGTCCTGCTAGTAATAGTTGCTTTTTTAATTCTGCTACCACCATTTCTCTCCTCATCGTTGCCCCTCGTGGTAGGCCCGCTCCACCACCCTTAAAACTTTCAGCAAAGCAATGAGAGAGAGAGAGAAGGCGGCCACCGCTCTTAATACTCTTAGCAAAGCAATGAGGGTGAGGGGGGTTGGCGGGAGAATCTGTGTTTGGTCCTGGTCAAGCGTCTCGAAGAACATTCAAAAACGAGACAAAATCTCTACGGTGTCCCCACAAAATCTGGTCAGCAAATATTTTCTAGTTTTTTTTTCTAGAGGTGTCTTGCATATTTTTGGCAGATAATTAACACTCAAGGCTTATCTATGTGGTGGTCAAAAACAATCATCTTTTTTCTTATTTAATTAATTGGCTAAAATTTCAGCATCTTAATGGCCTTAAAACACACTGAATTTGGTGGATAGAGATGGATGGAGAAATGCTGTTTCTTCGGAGTTGCCTTGCGAGCTGATATCGTTTTTGATATCACTTTTGGGTCAAAGATATTGACATTAAAAAGGTATTTTTTGATGTCATCCAGCGAGATTCCCCCATTCTCCATCTCCCAATCTCAAGATCTACTTGATATCTTCTGATTTTTCTCCTAATTTTAACCTAATGTTGGTGCTCCTCCTCGGACCATGTTCAGGTTCTATGCATCGAACGCTCATGCTAGAGCAGTTTGGATTGGAAATCATTTATAAAGATCTGAAGCTAAGAATGTTTTGGTCTAAGAAAATGGCCATATGATGATTGACCCCAAAAGGCACGCTCAACACCAACTTTCCACATAGACAGAGATTATTTCTTTCCATGCTCTCCTCCTCCTAATCCGCTCCAACTGGAATTGATTTCCAATTTGTAGTTAAGAGATGTCATTTCACATGAGATGCTTTTTTTTTTTTTTTTAATCTTCATCGATATGTTGCTAGCATGCTGACTCATCTGGAGAAGCAAATCGGGAAATGAAATCAGAGAAAATTGCATTTCTCTGCTCAATGATGCTATGGATCTACAGAAGAGATAAATTGCATTAGATGCTGCTTTCTTTGTGATTCTCAAACAGCCAAACGTGGGATCCAATGCTTTCATGTTTGGATTTCATATTATATGAGATAACTATTAGCCAAAAGTTAATCTAAATAAGCTCTAAATCTCATTTGCTACGCCACTAATTGATATAGCATAACCTACCGAGAGGGACATAGAACTGCATGTTACATCCATAAATAGCTTGATCCCTCTTCATCCATTTCATGTATGTGTGAGGATTCTCGTAGCCCTTTACGTGTAATTTGTTCATTCCTATCCCTTTTTTTTTAATATTTTTTTGTTATATGAGTTTTATTAGAGAGTGCTCGAAGCAAGGGGCACTTAACACCCCTTTTATCCTTCAAAAGGCATTTAATGCTTTAAATTATGCATGTTTGGATAGCAAAAAAGTCAAAAAATTTAAATATTTATAATCTTCATTGAAGCTATTTTTAGCATCAAAATGAAATTATTTATTCTTCTTTATTTTTTATAAAAAGTCGAATAAATAGGTATTAAATGCCTCTGTCCCGAGCACTCGTTAACAAAACTCCTGTTATATTTCACTTTGACATATGGCACGTGTTACAAAAGCTAATAACGGTGAAAGGTTTTAAAGCTCAGAACAAAGTAGGAACGCAACCAGTGCAAGCATGCACCGTGCATGCTTGAGCTTTTGGCTTGGGCTGGGCCTGATATAATTAGGGCCTGGACCGGCCCATTTGAGATGCATCCAAAAACTGTTGCCTCCATTTGAGTTTGGTAGCAACCCAGGTCCGCGCCAACCACTTCTAGCGCCTCGGCCACCCAATCCGCAATTGGGAAGGGTTAGACGAAAAAAAAAAAAAAAGAGGACGAACAAGAAAGGTTTTCTTTCCTTCTGCATCTATGCTTGCTTAAGAGGAGCGAACCAGGATGCCTTGATATATATACAACGATTAAAATCGATGGACGGAAAACATGATGACGCTAAATGAAAAGTGTAATATCATAAGATTACTCTTACATTAGATAAGAAAGAAATGTATTATATGCTTATAACTAAATTTACCTACTATCAATTAATTTTTACTTATTTTAAACCATGTAGTTTCGATCCGCTTACAGAGTTAATTAGAGCAGTAGGTAGACTTGAGGCGTTACAAATGGTATTAGAGGCGATTTGAGTGTGCGAAACTTGATGGGCATGAAAAAAGGACTATTCATAGAACGGTGGTATAGTCCCATCATGAAATGAAGGTTGATGGGCATGAGGAAAGGATTACTCATGGAACGTTGATACAGTCCTGCCATGGCGTGGAGGGAAGATTGTTTCGGCCTGCTAATGAAGGTAATTGGACCAGCAGGTGGGTTTGGGGCGTTACAAATATTATCAAAGCCACAAGGGAAGGGCTACTCATGGAACGGTGGTACAATTCTGCCATCACATGAAGGGGAGATTGTGACATCTTAAAAATAGTCCCACATTGGATGGAAAAGAAAGTGTGGAAAAGAAAGTGTTATGTGCTTATAACTCAAATCTATTTACTACCATTAACTTCTATTCGAGTTTTTGAGTTACGTGATTTCGATCCGCTAACGGATTAATTGAACCAACAGGTGGCTTGAGGCGTTACAAGAAGATGTTTTTAGGTCATGCGGTTTCGGTATGCTAACGGGTTAATTGGACCAGCAGATGGGCTTGAAGCGTTATAAGAAGATATTGGAGTCCAATGAATCCTGGGGCTCTCTTCTCTCGCATGATGCAGGTGTCGTAAAACTTTCTCCCCTATATTATTCTTATTTATTTTTACAATCAAGCATATAATAATGGAGTTTTTTCCATAAAGTTTGCCCCATCTCAAAGTAACGAGTTCCATCTGATGGTTTTGGTTTTTAAGGATAGCTTTTAGATTATTGGATCAGATGTGCATATAAAGAAGCAACATTTTTAATATAAATCAATTTTGTAATTTTCCTTTTGAACTTGCACATATATTATATTTTGGTGTATTGATGATATTTCATCAAATAAAAAAGAAAAACTTAAACCGTGGCACTATAAGAGAATAAGAGTTGGCAATCAACATCTATCTATTTTTACACACACATGTTGACCTTTGGATATTGGTGTAAGCCTAGTTTTTTGCTGTCCAATTTACACTATTTAGATATTTCTTTGAACCCTCTTCGCATACTGATTTGGATTCCTTATTTGAAGGTGGCTTGGACTTATGTTCTATATGTGATGCTTTCTCCTTAAGTGATTCCAAACTGCTGTTTTTTCTTTTGGAGGATCCAAAGCCATTGAGTCGAATGGTTTCAATTTTAAATTCTTTCAAGGGCATTGGGAGATGCTCAAATGAGACTTATGGACCATATAAGTAGTTTCTTTTCAGGCTCCTTGAATCTTAATAGTATAAATTATGCTTTCATCATTCTAATTCTAAAGAAGGATAGGTTGTTGTCCATCAGCCCATAAGCCTTTTGAATAGCATGTACAAGATTATATTCAAGATGTTAGTCTTAGCCTCCAGATTGGCTACCTTTCTCTCCACTATGATTAAAGATTCCTAATCGGTTTTTGTTAAAGGGTGATCCATTATATATAGTTTTGGACTATAGGTTAACTTGAATCCAACTCTTAATTGCAACTTAATGGCAAATTTGAAAAGAAAAAAAAGAAAAAGTTAGGCTTTGCCTCTAAATCCTTCTCTGGAGTAGCTGCATCCTTCAAGATCAAAAAAATGCTAAACTTTGCTCCAAATCCTCCTCTGTAGCAAATATATCCTTTAAGATCCTTTATTGCTACAATTCTTAGAGCTTTATCTCTCTAGATAAGGTAGATGCATCTTGAATTAAGCTCAATTCTCTTTTCTCTTGGTAATTATAGTACATCCACTAATCCTTTGTCTTCCTTCGTCTAACTTCTAATTAGCTCTCCTTATTTCACCTCCTTCTCTCCTTTTTCATCTTTTGTATTTTGAATACATTTAATTCTCAATAAAAGCTAAGGGTTTTCCTTTCTCCCCATCATTGCAATTAATAAAAAAAAAAAACCTTGGGCCAGTGGCTTGTTAAAGCCAAATGTTAAATTTGCCTTTTATAGTTAAAAAGTAATAATAATAATGGGTCGAACTTTCTAGGGATGTTTTGAAGGAGATGGAGCATTTCTATTAATAAATCATGTATACTGACTTTTTTTTTTCTTAGGAGAAAAAGAGTACAATTATAGGTTTTTGAAGGGCATTTTAATAGATCTCTTCAATCTAACTCCAATCAAAATATGAGACAAATTTTATAAGAAGTCTATTAGGTTTACAGCTGTTCAAAGAGATCACAAGATAAGTATAGCTGCATATGAAAGAATTAGATTTTATAACTTTTAATAACTCTATTTTACTTCAAAAAAAATAAGTCTTAGTTTTCGATCTCCTGTTAGGTCAGTAGATAAAATAAAAATAGACAACCATAGCCAAATGTGTGATGTTAGATGCCATGCAGATGAGTCTTTGTCTCGCATCGATTATATAGTGGAAAGATTTTAGGTACTTATATAGGATCAATGAGTTCAAATAATACTTTTTGACTAACTTTTTTGGATAAGATCGTATATTGTGATAAAAGAATTGATATTAGAGCGAACTCAATTCATAACCCATGTGGATTAAGAGACACTATAAATAGGCTTTATGTGTTTGTGATTAAATTCGATTGAATTTAGATGTGGATTTGGGTATGAACTTTTAGTTTGGTGAGGATATGAAGCTTAAATAAGGGGGAGTATGTGAGAGCCTATGCTGGAGAGTTTTAATCGTACATCAGTTATATACTTGGAAGATTCTAGATACTTATATAGGATCTAGAAATCTAAACAATAACTTTCGAGCTAGCTTTTTTGGATGAGATCTTGAGTTATGGCACCAAAATACTGAGATGGGTAGAATCATTATGAGCACACATACATCCAGTAAGGAGCTTTGCTTCATATTGCTATTCATAGAAAATATAATTATAGGTGCAGATTTTTATAATGGCCTACATATTAATTTGTTTTGACTTCATTATTATCTTTATAGATGCAAGATTGAAGCTACTATTCATTAAGCCAAAATAATTAATGAATTCCAATAGATTTAGCAACTTCAATTTGGATAATCAAGCAAAGAGGATAGGAAACAAAGTCTATTTAGGGCTCATTGGCTTCCTAAACTTCCAAGTTAAATTTTCATGGAAGAATAGGATATTGGTATTCATTTTGAATGTGCTCACATAAAGGTTGGACCATTTAGTCCTTTGGAAATTAGTGTGGAGAGAGGGGAAAGGGACCATGTCACCATGTCATATTTTTCATGCAAAAAAAATTGATTATTTTGTCGTGGTGAGGACTTCACACTTCACATGGTGTCTGTAACATTGGTTTTTGTTTAGAGACTTGCACTGAATGGGGAAGAGCAAAGTTGCTTTCATCCAAATGTAATTCCACCTTCATCTCTTACAAGGCATCTGAGGCATCTGTCTTTCCATTCTTTATCTTTTTTATGTTCTTTTGATTTATTTACTTTTCATCATACTTCTAATTCTCAAGCAGCTTAGTATGAGATACATTAAATTGAATTAGTTCGAATGCATCAATTCAAATACCTTTTTTTTTTCCCTACTCGTGCATGTCTAAATATTATTCTTATCAACATTCATGCATCTGCAATTGGTAATATGCACATGCTTGAAAGATATATATGCATCTACAATTGGTAATATACAGTTAGGTTCCCACATGCTTCTAGCAGACAATATATATTGATTCCAGTTAAACTCTTTGAGATGAATGTTTGAAAGATATGCATGCATGGATTTATCACACACCTGTATGACATGCTTCATGCATGGACATCCATTCACTAGGACATACAAGAGGGAGATGAGGGTGGAGGGGAGCGAGGGATGATGTAGATTCACTGTAGAATAGATTATAATATCTCAAAAATAATTTTACATCAGATAAAAAAGAAAAGATTTAAGTGCTTATAATTTAACTTCACCTGCTGCCAATTAACTTTCACTTAAGCTTTTATACCATATGATTTCGACTCGCTAACGGATTAATTAGGCTAATAGATGAGCTTGAGCGTTAATCAGTGCCGATCCAAATATGCAAAAATTGATGAGTAGAAGGAAAAGCCTATTCATAGGATGATAGTAAAGTCCTGCTGTGGCGTGAAGCAACCCTTGCAGTACTAATGAGAGCCATCCTTGTAGCACCAACGATCTAATTTGAATTAAATTTTAGTTAGCTTGTAGCGTGCAATAAAGACATCGCATTATAGGGGGAAAGAGATAGCTTGTGATGTAACAGAAAAGGTTTAAGTGCTTTCTCATCGTATTATAGGGGGGAGAGATAGTTTGTGGTGTGAAAGAAAAGATTTAAGTGTTTGCAACTAAAGTTCATTTGCTATCAATTAATCTCCATTCGAGTTTTTGGACCACGTGATTTCGGTCCGCTAAGGGATTAATCGGGCTAGCAAGTGGCCTTAAGGCATTACATAAATATTATTAAATTATGATAAAGCATTGTTTTGACCCACGACACCAAATTATGCAACCCTTCTCTTATGGAAGTTAGTTTCCTCAAACCAAGTGCATTGATTAGTTAATTAAAATGTCAAACCCAATCCCAAAGAGCAGCATACTTAACTACTTTCATGAGTGCAATTATGCAGCCTGGTTAATGTCAAAATACAAACTTCTAAGAATGCAATTAGCAAATTACAAAGCCTTTGATCAATATCAATGCGTAATGGATATCTATTATTGGCAGTAGGAGGCTAGTTTAATCTTAGTGGCAGAATTAGTTTCACACAATGCAGATTGAAATTTTCTTGGTGGAATGCTACCGAGGTAATCTGATATCCGGATAAGATGAATGCACAAATAATGCGACCTAGGACTTCTTAAGAATTGTCAGGCATTAACCATTTGTAAAATTGATCAGTTTTATTATTTTATAAATGCAGCCCAACTTGCTCTGCTCATGCAACAAGTCGCAAGAGTTTCATAGGCCATGAGAGAAAACTGCCTTCCAAAAAAAAAAAAACAAAAAACAAAAAACAAAACAAAACAAACAGAGAGAGAACTGAATGCTTACTATGCTAAATGTCAATTAGGTGATGAAACAGTGTCCATGGGGATCATGTTGCTGTTCATCCTCTCTATAGCTATTCTAGCCTGAAAAAGAAAAAATGTACAACAAAATCAGATGTTGCTAATGAAAATAAAATGCAGAATAAAGTTATAGGAGGATTGAAATGGAAGGGGGCAATGGATATTGATAGAATTCTAACCATTTTGTGGAATAAATATTTAGAAAAATTAACTTGGACTATCACGAGGTAGCTGGCTATGTTTCAACATCATTTATTTTCATCATGTGAACACTCCTCACCTTTCAGCACAATATGCAACTTTAAAAATTCTCTCTCTCTCTCTCTCTCTCCCTCTCTCTCTTTTGGTTTCCATAGTTTGATGCATGCATTTTTGTTCAATTCGAAACTAGCTAAAAGTAAGCCATCTCCATCTAAAATTAGTCCAGCAAAGAAACTCACTTCCTTCTCCCAGTTGGTAAATATTATAATCCATCCAAACAACAAGCCTTGAACAGAAAGAGCACATATTATTCCAATCCAAAGCCCCTGTTCATCACAAACTGCGACAATCATGAATATCATACACACCCAATCTTCTGAATCTAACTGCATGTTGAAATTTAAAATAATAATAATAATAATAACAACAACTAGATTGAAGAAGACACACCTTCCCTTCCAGATGAGCAACGAAAGCTAAGAGAACAGAGGTGGGGATGCCCGCAATATAGTAAGCTCCAAGATTAATAACAGCTCCAATTTTCTGCTTACCACATCCTCTGATAGCACCTAAAAAACTCAATCATCCAAAGGGGCAGCCAGTTTCATTTTAGGATGCTCGAAAGATATCAACGTAGTATAGCAGAGAAATGCCACAAAATTAGACCACCAACTTCCTTGTTAAAAGCTTACACTAGATGTAAAAATAAGCTGACATCTAATTGGGGAGTTCTTACCTGAAAGCACACTTTGAGTTCCATCAATCAGGTGGCTTAATGCGAGAAATGGCATCATAGCTCCCACATACTTCACAACTTCCTGCTCATTGCTGTATAGTTTTCCCAAAACATTGCGCACCAAAATGATCACTGCTCCCATTACCAAACCTTCTGAAGCTACAAGGGAAAACATGACCCATACTGCCAAGCGTGCAGCCCCTGGACGACCGGCACCCAATTCATTTGATACACGTGTGCTGCAAAGACAAATAAAGAACACACGAGGATCTCAATCACAAGACATAAAATTATCAAAGCGACCATGTTCAAACCATCATCAACGCATCTTACCTTACAGCGCTATTGAGACCGTTAGGGATCGTGTATGCCATTGCATCGATGTTGAGGCTGAGGACATGTGATGCTTTTAGTTTCAAAGATGCATTTAATACTGATGTGTTTTTAAAATTTGAGTCGTAAGCAATCAGCAGTAGGGATTGAATTAATCATTTTCTATGATACCTCTAAGAATAGATTAAAGAAATTCCACACTCACCAGATAGATAGAACTGATGTTTCTAGCTTTGGATTCGGTAAAACCCCAGAAAGGAGCACAAGGCCCTCAAACGACCAAAACTCCAAGCTGTCTCAAGTCAACAGAGCACTTAAAATCAGTTGGTGGTGATTTATTGTTTCTGCTCAAAGAACAGCAATTTTAATAAACCTAATCTAATATAATATATTAAAGCTGTAATACTCTCAACTTCTTTTTCTCTTCACACAATGTGTCTAGCTGTATTAAATAACTTTTAATATAGTGAGTTTTTCCTCACCTAAAATTTTCCTTTTATAAAATTTTTAATAAATTAATATTTGGTGTAATGGTATTGTAGTACTTATTCGCAACATGGATTGGTTGTGATTCTCTGAACCTCTATATTTTTTTAAAAAAAAAACCTTTTTTTTACCTTTTTATTTTTGATTAATGGTTTCAAATCAATTAATTTTATTTTAAAATTTAAAAATAATATAATCTGATATATACATTTTATTTATCTTATTTTAAATTTTTAATTAAAAAAATAATAATTCTAAAATTTAAATTTAATAATATAAAATTAAAGAAATGGTATAAATCTATATTTTTACTTATCTTTTCCTTTTTTAACCTTTCCATATTGGATTATGTTTATATTTTTTAACAAAAAATTAAAAAATTAATCTAATACATATATTTTATTTATTTTTATTTTTATTTTTAAATTTTAAAATAATAATTTTAAAATTTATAATATAATATAATAAAGCTAAGATGTTTTCAACTTCTTTTTCTCTTAACGCCATATATATATATATATATAGCTGCATTAAATATCTTTTAATGTAATAAATTTTTTCTCATCTTAAATTATCTGCCTTCCAAATTTTAAAATAATATAAAATTAAAAATTATATAAATCTATATTTTTATTTATCTTTTCCTTTTTTTACCTTTCCATTTCGGATTATGTTTATATTTTTTTTAAAAACTCTATTTTTAGAAAAACATTTCATTTATTTTTTAATCAACGGATTCAAATCAATTATTTTTTAAAAAATTTAAGAAAGTTTATCCTTATGCTGCCATATGTCAACCTTATTTAATGCTTTTAAATACTTTCGTTCCTATATTGTGCAACTTCTTTTTTTTTTTTTATCTTTTGTTTTAGGCACGTGTCAAGCTTAATTGCCTTCTTTCCATCTCAATCAATCCAATAGCTTACATACCTTTAGAATCTCTAAGTAAAAAAAACGTTATAGAATTTTTTATTTTTTATAGGAGTTTTATGGATTGCTACTATTTTCTCATGTGCAAATTTCCTCACTTAATCAACATCATTCTAACCCACCATCTTACAATATTCATAAAATATATTAAAAAATAGAAATTATCATCCCATCAAAATCTTAGATCTTTTTTTGACACTCCATCTAATAACTAGTGAATAGTTATTTCAAAATTTGGAATAATATAAAAATTTTATTTCAAGCAAATCAATTAATTTTTTCTTAAATTTAAAAATATTTTAATCTAATACACATATTTTGTTTATGTCATATTTAATTGTTAACGTTAAAAATAATATTTTTAAAAATTTAGATTTAGTAATAAATTATTAAAATTATATAATAATATATTTTTTATTTATCTTATTAACCATTCCAATGTCCACACATCATGTGGGTGTATGCCTAGAACAATATAAAAATTTTATTTTATTTTTATTTTTTAAAAATAAATCAAATCAGCACCCATACGATTATAAAATTATATATTTCATATTATTTTATAAAATAATAGATCAATTTATAAAATTTATCTACAAATTTTTTAAAATTTTAAAACTTTTTATCTTATTTTTATTTTAAAATTTAAATTAGATCAGTGCCCATACGATTATAAAAATTATTTATTTTATAATATCTTATAGAAGAATATATCAATATATAAAATTAGTTTATAAACAATATTTTATTAACATATTTTTAAATTTTTAAATTTTTTATTATATTTTTATTTTTTAATTTTAAATCAAACAAGCGCACTTGCATGCTACGAGTATGTATCTAATAATATAGTAAAGCTAAGAAGATAACTTTTCTCTTAGTTTCTTTAATAATATAGTAAAGCTAAGAAGATAACTTTCTCTTAGCTTCTTTATCGTACGTCTATCTCTATTAATGACTTTTAATTCAGCTTTTTTTTTTTTTTTTTTTTTCCATATACATTCCCTACCTCTTTTTCTAATTTAGAAGCTAATCCTTCTCTTCCTTTCTTTTTTTTTTGTCACGATTCCAACTCTATTAATGACTTTTAATTTAGCTTCCTCTTCTTTGCATAGGCATCCCTCACCTTCCTTTTCTCTTCCTTTCTTCTTAATCACACGTCCAATCCTATTAATGACTATTAATGTACGATTTAGACAACTAATGACGCAGGGCAATCCCCTTATATTTAGTACAAGTGCATTATATTTTAATACAAATCTTATCTTAAAAAATAAAGAAACAAAGATAAATTAAAAAATAAATAGTTATTATATTTTATATCATTTTATAGAATAAAAAGTCAATTTACAAAATTGATCTATAAATAATATTTTTAAAACTTAAATTTTTTATCTTATTTTGATCTTTATAATTTAAATCAAAGCATGGCGAGCGCAGGGCAATGGCATATACCTAATAATAAGAAATTTAAAGAAAAATGCTTTATGCTTTGCAGACCTGCGACATGTGAGTTATGTAAGAAAGGATATCTTATGTTGAGCATGGCATGGATGCTTCAGAAGAAAATTTATGCGTACCAAATCATCATAGCTGATGGAATAGCTAGTTTAATGAAGCTGTAAGCATGATGCACCGCCTCTCTTGAGAAGCCAGTCCAGGTTGTTCTACAGGCAGGGGATAGCCTGATATAAAGTGCCAGCAGAAGCGAGTTAGTCCAAAAACTGACAGCAATTGCCAAGGCCGCGCCTTTGGTGCCGAGGCCGATCCTGAGCACCAGAACCCAGGACACGAGAACGTGAATCAAAGCTGTGAACCCGGCGCTCAACAGTAGTGGGAGGACGATGTTCTGGCTTTGTAGGAACCTGATATGGCACTGAAGGAGGCCATATCCGAAAAGAGCTGGGATCAACCACCGAGCAAATAATCCAGCTTCCCTTGCTATCTCTGGGTCTTGCTTCAGTGCTATAAGAATATCGCTTGCGTAGTTCCACATGACTGCAACGGCAATGCTCGCAACCAAAACAACAAGGATGGCTGCCTGCTTGTGGATGCCGACCATACGGTCCTGCTTTGCTCCGAAGGCTTGGCCACACAAGGTATCGAGGGCACTCGCCATTCCAAGCTACTCGATGGCAAACAAAGACGTGATGGTTAGAATCTCGTAAAATCCTCTCTGCGAGGTCCATCCTTCACGGTGTAATTTTTAACCTCATTTTGGGGAACTCAGAAAGAGACTTGGTGAGTTGGTATGCATTGGATTTTGTTTTCTCCTCCGGTTGAAAAATAATTAAGCTCTCTTTGTGAGATGGTGGTGGATTCTGGGGGAGTTAACAGCCAGAATGAAATGGTAGTTCGAAAGCAAGGGGCATCGTTCGACTTCTCTCTGACAGTCTCCGCCAGAGTACATCCACTTGATGCTTTTACAATTTGATTTCTGAACTCAAGCTAGCTTTAGTTCTATGTTAATTTATAAATCAATGAAATAAATCAAGTTTATCTCATATTTTATGCACTGCATACGAGTGAACTAATGAATTCAAAGTTATAAGATCTAAAATTACAACCCTCAAAAGGAGAGAGAGAGAGAGAGAGAGATTTAGAATTACAGAGAAGTCATAAAAATCCAAACCATCGACAAGTAGCTGATGAATGAGCTACAAAACCTGATGATGATTTAGAATTTAAAATCTTTTGATTGCCAAAGATCAAATTAATCAAAAATAGTTATCAAAATGGTTAATCGATAAAGTAATTGGATTTACAAAACATTTGGTGACATAGTACTCATTTTGAAACCTCATAATTTGTTATTTTTAAAGAGAAACTATAATAGATCAAATTTGAAAGACAGAGCACCATGCTTAGGTCAAGAAAGTAAAATCCTCAGGGGACTACCTTGCACAAAATCTTAGAGGAGATTAAAAATTATGGCCATAACTAATATCTAAACCTTTTAAAGAAGAAGTGCACTATGGACCTAATCTTGTTACAGGTATTTCTGAACGATGGTAGCCTAAATTTATGCACATCAACTTAGATTGATTAATTGGCAAAGATACAATGAATCTTATTAAAGAGAAGCCATATGGTAGATAAATTTCAATAAAATCCTCAAAGATTATTGAAAACCAAGAGAAGCCATTTCTATGGCAATGCATGTCACAAAGCCATATATGACGGTGACACTCTACCTCAATTATATATTTTAAGAATAATAATTAAAATACAAGCAAAAGGAAGAATATTAGAAAATTTTCTTTTATTGGGAAACTAAAGGAGTCTTAGTTCTTGAAATTTTGTGGTATGTATAGATCAAATATGCTTCCCCAAAGAACATTCATTGATCAAAGAAGTATACATGAGTCACTTTTTTGATCAATCAATAACAAACCTAATGCTACAATAGTTGAAATAGAAATCTTCCAAGATAGAGAAAATTATATATACTATGAGGCAAAAACCAGTAACCGAAGCAAAGGAAGCACCAAGAGAGATGCCGGAGAGAGGTAGCTCTCCAAGATGGCCCACAAACATCACTGCTATCGCTTGAAGAACATATTGCATGAGAGTGGTCCCTATGAGAGGTCCTGCCAATGATAGTTGCTTCATCAATTCTGCCACCATCATTTCTCTCCTCATCGCCATCCTTAGATGCTCCCTCCACCCCCCTCAAGACTCTTAGCAAAGTGAGAAAAAAAAAAAGAAAAAAAAAAGAGAGGAGGGGAGGGAATAATATAATAATAGAAACACAATCTTAATAAGATCCTCAGTAAGTTGAGTTGAGGGTGTAATGGTAAAAAAAGAGGCTGATATCTGAGAAATGATATTTTTATTGATGAAATCCATTGAATTTCCTCCTCTATCCCCCTCAAAACTCTTAACAAAGTGAAGAAAAAAAAAAAAAAAAAAGAGAGAAGAGGGAAAGGGGGATAGTAGAATAATAGGAACGCAATCTTAATAATATCCCAAGTAAGTTGAGTGGAGGGCATAATAATAATAAAAAAGGCTGATATTTGAGAGATAATATTTCTATTGATTAAATTCATTGAATTTCCTTCTTGAATGAGTTTGACTTATCCATATTCAATACCACTTTAGGTTTAACACCCCCCCCCCCCCCCCCCACCAAAAGCTAAAAAAAAAAAAAAAAGCCTCATGACATGCTATACCTCTGCTCTCATGATCCTTTTACCCCTCCAATGTCTCCTCCTCCCACCCTGCCATCCTTGATGCTGATGCCTCCTCTATTGCCCTCCCTCTCTTCCACTCTCTTCATTCCCACCCTGTCATCTTTGATGCTGGCCCCTTCCTCTCCACCCTTCCCCCACTCTCATAGACTATCTTTACTAGCTTGCCACCGTTGCCGACCTTTCTTCCACTCCTAATCCTCCCTCTACTTTTTTTGACCTCTTCTAAATGCAAAGATATTGCATGTTGATGAACCTTTTTCTTCAGCGAAATACTAAAAAACTGATATTTAGTATGGATAGGCCTATGCCTTGTATCTTTTAATTTGACCTGACCCGATTATTTATATATTTGAATCTAATTTAGATTAATAAAAAATAGGCTTGATCAAATTTAAACCTAATTTAGCTTAATTCAAAAACTCGAGTTATATAAACCTTTTCTTTCACTCTAAATATTTTTTTTTAATTTATTAAATGTACTCTCTTTTACAACCCTTCCTGTTTTTTCATATTGCAAAATGGTAATCCCTGTAAAAAGGTCCTGCCATTGATGGTTGCTTTATCTTTCCTCATTGTTGGCCTTGTATGCCCACTCCACCAAATGGTGGTTGGTGCGAGAATCTTTGTTTGGTTCTTAGGCAGGCGTCAAGGAACATGCAGCAATAGGAACAAAATCTTAATGAGGTCTCCACCGAGCTAAGCAGATGACATACTGGCAAATGGGAGAGGCTGATGTAATGATGTGCTGTGGAAAAATTGAGTAAAAGAACCACCAAATCTCTAATGCACTTATTCTCACTCTAATGATTTTTTTTGGAGGTGAATCTTAAGAATTTTCAGCAAATAATTATTACTCCAGGCTCAGTTGTATGGCAATAAACAACAAATGGCTATTTATTTATTTATTTATTTAAGTGATGTAAGGCTCTTTTGTTCAATTAATTGGGCTGGGTCCCAGCTTCCATGGCGGTTCTAAAACGCACTGCAAGTGCCCATGTTGGATGGAGAAATGTTTTTTCCTCCAACTTTATTCCTCAATCAACCTCTTTGAATGAGTTGTGCTACCTACTCGTATCCCTTTGAACATCACTTTTTGAGTCAAAGATATTGACCTTAAGGATCCCATAGATTTAAAAAGAAAAGTGTTATCTTGATTTAGCAAGATCGGCATTGATTAAATAATCTTGAATAGTGATATCCTTGATAAATCCATCCTAAAAGAAAAGTGTTATGTTGGCAAAATATTGCTAGCTTTATCGAAAACATATCTTAATATCTTAATGATGATATTTATTAACTGGATCTAATATATGCGTTCATTGTTGTATAAAATTATTCACTAATAAATGCAATATTTATCACTTTTATTGTTAAATCTTTAGGTGTATCACATGGTGTGTTTATTTATGCACGTAAACTTTATAATACATTGATGATTTTCTTTGAGAATATAGGTACATGTAAGTTTGCATTTTAGGCAATTCTTATTG
Source organism: Metroxylon sagu (assembly GCA_017589505.3). Lineage (NCBI taxonomy): Eukaryota > Viridiplantae > Streptophyta > Magnoliopsida > Arecales > Arecaceae > Metroxylon > Metroxylon sagu. Next base: position 1,036,961 of record JACVBY030000520.1, on the reverse strand, counting down.
ATATATTGTTCATTTCATTTTATTTATATATTTTACAAAGCCAAGAGACGCCTAGACTAAGCGACGGATTAGGCTGGGATGGAAAACATGAAACCAAGACATATATATCAAATTTTTAATACCAGACACATGTAAATAATTAACTTTAGTTTTAAATGTAATTACATTATGTTTTAAAGATCATTTTAGTTTAATTATTAGAATTAATATTTTTATTAAATTAAGAAATATTCATATCTAGTCCTTGGATAACCTCTAAAGCTCAATTTAGGTGTTTTTGTAGCCATATCCATGCGCTCAATGTAAGTAAGTGATGGATGGGAGTGTGATGGTTGTCCTCGTAGTCAATCCTATGCGGACTAGCTTTCGTACAGAAATACCATAAACATCCACAATACGATTGTAACACGCTCCTTGTCCGCCGCCGCTGTCGGAGGGCGGCGCCGCCATCTAACGAGAGGGAGGAGGAAGACCGGTCGCCTGCCTCTCTCTCGTTATCTCCTCTTTGTGGACTGGAAAGCCCGGATGAAAAGTCTCTTATTTTCATCAAAATATATATTAAATGGTGACAGAATTTTAAGGAAAGAGTACAACTTCATCCGATGGCATGATCATACATCCAGAATATGATGCGACATGTTGCGTCATGCCGCCATGTCTATGGGAATGGTGGAGTTGTACACTCTATCCTTAGCTTTCCTTGCCTGAAAACAGCATGAGATGATGTTAGGTGGCAACAATTGACTCCACATGCAGAATGTTTTTTTTTTTTTTTTTGAGAAAACTTAAATACAGAATTGTTGTGACAAGATAAAGACTAAGTTGTAATAAAAATATAATGGAATCCCTTTTTTAAGACTTCCTGGTAACTGAGAGAAAAGAACACAATTCCTTTTTAAAATCGATGTAGCTGCCAAGGAAATGAAGAGCAAAGCAGACATCAAAATGCTTCTTGTTGCACCCAAAATAGAGAATACAAAGCAAGATAAAGACCAGTTAGAATTATGCACTAAAATGACTCTGCAGAGCAAAGTAGACATCAAAAAGTTACTCTTGCACCCAAAGTAGAGGATGCGAAGCAAGACAAAGACTATTTAGAATCATGTATTGAAATGACTCTGAGTGGATATCAGATATTTACACATAAAAGAGTTCACCTGCTTTGGGTTATGTTTCTTCTTCCAGGATACAGAGGTTGTCTTCTACCTCAAGTCTTCTTCTAGCTTGGCGAGTAGAAGTACGAAATTCTATGGGATCAGGTTTGTGTGAAGTAGATGGATATTCGAAAATCAATAGCTCAATTTAGTTGAAACAGAGATTTAGAATATGGCAGAATTTGAAGATGCTCGGTTGAAGTTAAAAGTGTCAATTAGTTGATACCAGGGTTGCTGTTAAGATTTTGTGGCTGGTGCAAAACTAAATGTGGGAGGACGCATCATAAAACTATCACCATGCAAGCATTTTTATATGTAATGAGAATTTGCTGGAAGAAAAACCATTGTCACTATGATAGGTTCATCAACATACTTCTTTTGCCCAGTTGGTGCAGAGAGTAACGGTCGAAAGCAACAAAACTTGAACCGTGATGCCACAAATGATTCCCATCCAAAGACCCTGTCATTTGTCATACATACATGTTTGAGCTGAGAACATTTGGACCACTTTTTTTTTGTGTGCGTCACAATTAGCATAATAAGAATAGAGAAGGCGAAAAAGGAGTAAAAAACCCACCTTTCCTCCAACATGGAGGACAAATGCTAGAAGAATAGCTGAAGGAATGCCAACAATGTAATAAGCTCCAAGATTAACAGCAGCACCAATCTTCTGCCAACCGCATCCTCTGGCAACCCCTACAAATTACCAGCATTGCCTCCAATTATCATGCGTTTAAGATCACATAGAACTGAACTACAAGTGGTAAACACTACTCGAGAATACTTGAAAGAGCCAATGACACAGGATTTAAGAAAAAAAGATCCAAACAGAAATTGAATGAAAAATTTATATACCTGAGAGCACGCATTGCATCCCATCCATCAAGTTAGAGATTGCAAGAATTGGCAACATAACTGCCACATATTTCACCACTTCCTCTTCATTGCTATACGCATACCCCCAGAGTTTGCGCACACCGACCATGATCGATCCTACAACCAAGCCCTCTGCAATGGCCATGAGGACCACGACACGTACCGCTAACCGAGCAGCTTGCGGACGCCCGGCCCCAAGTTCATTTGAAACGCGTGTGCTATCAGGAAATCAGAACAAGGATACAGTTGATAATACATGGGGAATAGAATTCCAAATTTAGGCTCGACATACCTGACTGCAGCACCCAAGCCGAAAGGAACCATGAACACCATAGAAGCAGTGTTGAGGCTGAGGAAATGAATTTTTTTTTTAGCAGTGATGTACAGAATATTAGAAAATTTATGAAGTAGAACGCTACGTGTGCTCGTCGATAAATTCTATATTTTATCAGTGACTACTTGATTTTGAGCCTATCTCATTTGCTCTCAAATATTCAATGTTTTAGTACAATATAATAAATATTCTAGATTAAATAAGTCAATGTCATCAATGAAAAAGAAATCGCAAAAGATTAAAACCTATGCTTACCTTATTGACAGCACTGATGTTTCCAGCTTTGGATTTGGAAGAAGACCAGAAAGAAGTACAAGAAGTTCAAACGACCAGAATTCCAAGCTGTTAAGAGAGTAATTGTAATTAAAAAATAAAAAAAAAAAGAAAACTTTCTCAATTAACAATTTAGCAAGGCCTTTCTGTAAAAGAACTTCTAGTAGGAGAGGTTATTCAAATGCAGAGAAAATTCTGCTCACCAAACCATTACAGCTGATGGAACAGCTAATCTAATGAAGCTGATGATGTTATGCAAGGCTTCTTTTGAAAAGCCAGTCCAAGTCTTCTTGCAGTCAGGGGATAGCTTGACAAAAAGTGCTAATAGCAATACATTCATCCAGTAAGAGATACCATTGGCCAAAGCAGCACCTCTACTGCCAAGGCCGGACTTGAATACTAGAATCCAGCACACGAGAATGTGAAGCAATGCTGCAAACCCAGAACATAGCATCATTGGGAGGACAATGTTTTGAGTCTGCAAGAATCTAACATGGCACTGAAGGAGGCCGTATGCAAAAAGGCTCGGGATCATCCATCGAGCATATAATCCAGCTTCTGTTGCTATCTCTGTCTCTTGCCCACAAAGCATAAGAATTTGGCCTGTATAGGCCCAGACAACAGCAAGTGGAATACTAACTAGCATAAGGACTAGCATAGCTCTTTGCATTTGTATACCGAGCATGTAGTATTGTTTTGCTCCGTAGGCTTGTCCGCACAAGGTGTCCAGCGCACTACTCATTCCCAACTAGCCAGAGCACAAGAGAAAGAACAAGATTATCATATTGTAGCCACTGTCTTGAGGAATGCAGAGCTCTGGCAATACAGACTACCAATTTTATAAAAATATAAACCAGCACTCAAACATATTAGTCTTGCAATTTTTTTTCCTTTATTGTAATGATACTTAAGATGCCGTGCTAAACACAATCAAGCCCAAGTTATGTGGTGAGGTCACGAAGGTAACCATCACAGGAGGTTCAGAATAAGTAATAAGAATCTGAAGAGATAGTGAAGATGGTGTGGTGATCCTAATATGAAGAATTACCTTAGTCTCCAGTTTGATTATATCATTTGGATCTTCCAAAGACCTGTTAAAATTTTAAAAGATTATTTTGATCTACATAACTCTAAAAAATTGAGTTAGAAGTTAATTGATAGTACATAAATTTGAGTTATAAATACTTCAAATAATGTAAGATTATTTTTTGAATACTAGCTCCATCCAAATTAAGTGGCCAGATTTACGGATATCAAATGGTCAAATTTGCACATTCTACTTAACTTCCCTTGATTCTACCAGTTGCCAACATAAAAGTAAAAATAGAAGTTAAATATCAATTCATTTGACAGCTAACCGTTAGTCTGCCACTGATGCAATTAAGAAGCAAAATCCAAAAAAAAAATGACGAAGTGTGAGTGAGGCATAGGAGAAAACCAAAGGAATAGTGTTTCTCTATAAATATGAGGTACAAGAGGACAAAATGTCTGAAGAAGGATCACAAAAAGCAAAGGACAGAACAGATTGAACTCACGAATCCTATCAGTACAAATCGAAAGGATGACAAGTCCAGAATATTGGAATAGTGCCGAGCAATATACAAATAAAAACAAAAACTGCTTGTCAAGTCAAGGACAGAACTAATTACAGTGGTGCATGATCGGCTGACAGATTCTAACGAGATGGTTACTTCTCAAACCACAACGAGTAAGGGAACAGAAAGGAAGAAACCACGTACCAACAAGCTGAAACCGGTGACCCCAGCAAAGGAAGTGGCCATGGAGGCACCGGAGAGAGCAAGCTCTCCAAGATGGCCAACAAACATCACTGATATCACCTGGAGAATCATCTGCAGTAAGCTTGTTGCTATCAAAGGCCCTGCCAACCGTAGCTGTTTCTTAACTTCATCTAAGATCTCCCCTCCTCTCCTTTCAGAAGCTGGGAGAAGGGGAGACTCCAGGCTTGGTTTCTCCATCTCTTCCTCACCTCTCCTTGCTCCCTCTTAAGGATGAGATGGGATCGAATGGATAAGATGCCAAAGAGGGAGTGAGACAGAGAGAGTCGTGTACAAACCGATGTCCATGTTAAATAGAAATAAGAATCCATGTGACCAAGCCGACGGGGAGCCTAGATGGTTTTGAGAAGATGACAAAGTCGCCTCTTTGTTTTTTTGTCACTAAATGCTTGTAAGTGTTTCGCTAACAGCAAAGCTGGCTCCAGCTTTTCTGAACTGATGACGCTGTTGGTTAGACTAAGGAATTTGTCCCCATTCGACCGTGGTTTAAAGAAGCTCGCACTATGAAATTGATTACTCAAGTGTTCCCATCAACGTGACAGTGTTATCTGTTTGCGTGTGGAAGAATATGCGGTAGTCGCATGGTCCACGTTATTTCCGTGACAGTGAACCTGGTGTTTTCTTAGCTTGGAGGAAAAGTAGTATGAGAAGCCAACAAGTATTTGGTCTGACAATTAGCTCCTCTGCCCTTGCTTCCTTGGCTTTTCCCTGCGGGAGAATCTAGGTTCGCACCCGTGGGATCTAGCTTATTCCCTGTATCACCCGTCGGATCTAGGTTCTCCAAGTTCAGGTACATCCAGGATGTGTTTGGTATTATACATTCACGATGCGTTTAGAGATCATTTTAGATTTACCTCAGTATTCTTAAATCCCTAAAGATCTTGTTCATGAGATAAGATGATCGGTAATCTTAATCTTAAGATGATCTAATCCATAATAATTAAAAATTATCGTATTTAGTATGATATATTATAGTGATCATATAGTAATAAAAAATCACTGATAATCTAATATAACTATATTTGGTATGCTACATAAATTCAAGATTACTAACTCCTCATTATATTTATGTTATATCACTATAACATATATAATATAATATAATATAATATATTATATTATATTATTATGTACATAATATAATTTAGTACGACATATTGCATGGTTTTATACTATATTATAATAGATAGATTATAATATAATATAATAACAATATCATATATTATATCTTATATAGTATATGATAAATAAAAGGTTACTAATATAATATAATTCAATATTATTATATTAATATTATATAATAACATAATATTACATAATAATATAATAATATAATAACGTAATAATATAATATATTAATTTTAGATAACATATTATATATAAATTATTATTATTATAATATATTTATTATAAATAAAAAATATTTTGGTATATAAATTTTAGTTCGAGATCATTGCAAGGAGGTGATCTTAGACCATCATCCTTGAGGACGGTGATAGGAACACCTCCTTGCGGGATTGATTTATAATCACCATCACGTAGAATCAACTCGGTATAATCAAACGAGATAATTCCATTATCATCTCATGAATCGTTGGTGATCCTAAATGGATTATCTTATACCAAACGCTTCCTCGAGCTTAAGCTTAGACTGAAATCAAGATACATTCATGATGTTTCAACAATCCTCTTTTCAAAAGATTAAAAATCATTCACCTATTAAAAATTGCATTGGACTAGTATGCAATTCATGTGATAAATGCGATACATTTTTTCTCTTCCTTTTCAAATATAATTCCTCAAATCTAGATTATCAGTACAAATTTGTATAGAGAAGCCATAGAATTAATGTAAATAAATTTTATAATTTTTCTTTTGAACTTGCACAAGCGCGAGGAGAATAAGAGCAGGCAATTAGAAGCTATATATATATATATATGCATGCGGATCTTCCGATGGTGTAAGCCTGATTTTTTTGCTGTGCCGCCTCGGTTGGTTTGTTAAGGTGTTAAATTTGTCCTGATGGCTAAAAAATCATGACTTGAACTTTCAGGGATGTTTTGGAGATGGAGGATTTTTCATTAATAGATCAGCTATTGTAGCTTCCTCTTTTTTCCTTTTTTTTTTTTCCCAGGTAGACAGTACAGTTATAAGATTTTGGAAAACATTTAAGTAGATCCCTCCCTAACTCCCATCAAAATAACAGATGATTTTATGCAAGAATTTTACCTCTTCACGAAATCTTATCAAAACATCTTCGACTTCCTTAGTTGGCATTTTTGCTCCAGGTGCATTGCGCCACTGGATTTAGACCCCATCAGGCAAAATTTGCGCTCATCTGGATTGTTTGTTTACATTAGCTTATGGGATAGCTTCTAAATAGCTTTGTTTCTTTGTATGCAAACAACTTTTCAAAAATGCTCGGTTTTAAAGATGGCAGCACATCAACCTTCCACTGTACTGTGTGCTTTTCAGCAACAATTGACAAGATAGGCATCACTGTTAAACCTGCTGTTAAAATTTGGTGATAGAAACTCAGGTTACTGGCTACATTGTATGATGATACTATGAAATTGGTAATAACATATAGTTTAGCTTTAGTTGAACCAAATGTTAAAATTCGAAAGCATCAAAAGATTCTTGATTAAAGGTTACGTCAGAAGCATCAAGAAGCACATGCAAAACACTCCAAAATCAAGATTCTAGCCAAAAGTTGTGTGATTTTGGCTTATGAAGTCTTGAATCAAAGTCAGGTAGATATTTGTACTGTATCATTGTGAAAGTTTACATAAAAAGAAAATATTTTATTAAGTAAACCACTTTCATTAACAATGAGGCACTTAACTCTTTTTCCCACTCGGTCTTTAGGGGTAATGATTAGAAGAAACAATACTTTATAAAATCATGAGCTTAAATCAAATCAAACCGAGGAAACACCAATATCAATGAATGAGGATTATTTAAACAAAGTGGAGAAGGTCTGGTAAACAAAAAATTGTTGTTAAAAAATAGTTGATGAAAGAATTTCTCTTTTTTTTAAAAAAAAAGTTAAATAGAAAGTTCATATTTGAAAACACAGCGGATTACATCAAAGAATTTAGATGCTACAAAATGCAGCATCATAGATGCCACATATATCACAACATCCCTCTCATTGCTGATGGCACATCCTCAAGCACCTTAAACCAAGATCATTATTATTCCTGCTACTACAACTTGAAGGATAACCAAGAAACTGGATCACAAACTGCTCTCATTCAGGTTTAAACCTGAAAGCACTTGTTGGAGTCCATCAAAGAAGTTGGATAATGTAAAAAGTGGCATCATAACTGTCACATATGTCCCAACATCCTTTTCCTCACTGAAGGCAAATCTCCAAACATCTCGAACCAAGATTATTGCTGTCCCTCCTATTAATCCTTCAAAAATAACCCAAGAACCTGCAACGTACACAAACTGCTAAATGAGCAGCTCCTGGATGGCCAAGACCTAGAGCTTTTGAGGTTCATATGCTACAGTGAAATACAAGAAACATTAAAGGTAAAAGGAGATGGAAGGGAAAATTTTGGCTCAAGACACCAGGTGGAAACACAAAGTCCAAACTGGACCCTGTACGCCACTGAAGAAGTGTTGGGACTAAGAAAACAGAACAAAATTTTCTTAGAAATTACATAGAAACTGCTAAGTCAATAATCAAGAAGCATCAAGTATGGCCTGCTATCTTTAAGTTGTACTTCTATAATACATAGTTCTAATCTCCTGTCTACTAAATGACTGAAACTATCTAAATAATAACAAATAGATTTATGGGATAAGTTAAAGTTATGAAAGCAATTCTTACCAAACTGACAACACTAGTGCTTTTATTTTTGGATTTAGTAAAAAAGAGCTACAAGCACAACCACCTTTAGTGAACCAAACTCCAACTTGTCACAAGAAATAGGAGCATCAGCAGTTAAAAAGCATATTCTACAATAGTCTAGCATGTTTATAGATGCCTAGAGTACTTATAAACGAAATGATGTATGTTGAATTCTAGAGGTAGTTCTATGGCAAGTATGATAATGGTATGTCTAAACTTTTTTGGAAAAAATATGTTAAATATTAATGCTCAAGAAGAAAAATTCTACTTACCAAGTCATGGTTGCCAATGACACTGCCAATTTGATGAATATAAGCATGTTGTTCAAAGCCTCTTCCATAAGCTATCTTATGTCCACTTATAGATTAGAGATAGCCTGACATACGTCACAAAAAAATAATCTATTGATATGATATGAGACCTCATTAGCCAAAGCCGCTCTTTTAAGCCAACCCTTGATTTAAACTCTAAGATCCAACATAACAATACATGCAGTGCTGCTGTAATTATGGAGCTGATCATCATCAACATAAAAATTATTTTGGCTCTGTAAGAAGGTGACTAGATATTAGAGAATACTATATCCAAAGAGTGATGATATCATCATCAAAAAAGTGCATACACTAATGCGAATATCTTGCATAGGCAGCATGAGCATTATCCTGTGAAGATTCATATAACCACCACCAAGATGCATGTTAGGATGAGTAAGTTTCAGACAAATAATATTGATTTGCACCATAGGCTTTGCCATATCATGTATTAATTGAGTGTGCTTGCTGAAGGGGGATTGTCAATCCTCAATGAGCATCATTAGAAAATGCACCACTAATAAAACTACAATATCTCATAAACAATAGAACAAATTACTAGAAAGATATTGATTACTTATTAATTCTCCCCACGACCATCGAGGGTGATTGCACGTATAACCAACAGTTGCTATGTTTTTCTCTCGTAACCTTTTCTTGTTTTTTTCAGAAGATTTATATCCTCTTCTATAATCATCATATCGATGGGAGGCATATGTTTCACAAAGATTTTCTCTCATTGATCCTGAACAATCAAAAGAAAATACATAAATAAGATTGACATAAAATGCTCATTATTTTAGTATATTTGGGTCACATAAAACAATACTGTATTAGTCCAAACTTGAAAGTCGCTAAAATAAAAACTTGGACCTGATATATTTTAGCCATTCACTTATTTGGTTTTGAATAGACATAAAGAATTATAAAAGCAAACGCAGATATGTAATTGCTAAACACTTAGCTCTGCAAGTAATTGAAGAGAGATGTCTATGGCATCAACAATCTCAAGAGATTGTTGAATGGAAGATTAAAATTAGGGGCCAAAAAATTGTGGGTTAGATCTTGTTGAATCAGAAATGATGATAGATGAAACATAACTTAGTTAGAGAATCAACATTTGGTGTGCATGCTTGCAAGTGAGTGCACAAGTTGGGGTGTTGAGAGGGATGCAGTTTCAGTTTTTCCTCCTAAAACTTCTGAGCACCTAAATAAAACTAGTTTTTCTAGAAAACATGATAAAATATTATTTTGATCAATTTTATATTAATTAAAGAATCAAAGAATAAAATTTATTAATTTTGCTGCATAAATAACCTTGATGCGCCTTATAATTTTACTAACAATACTAACTTAATATAACTTTGTTGTAAGATATATGTATCTTAAGTTTTATGGATAGAGCAGCCATTTTAAAAAGAATCTGGAATTAACATGTGAAATGTTTGGTATTTTTCTATAAAAAAAACCTTAGTTAACATGATTGAACTAGAGAGATGCGAGAGGACCTTTAAAAGTTCAATAGCCCTTCTTTGGGAAGAAATAAAGATCAAAATAAGATTAAAGTAAAAGGTTGGTCGAGTTTGCATCTGTTAAAAAAAACGGTGAGAGTAACTCACATTGCGAAAGCGAATAACATCTTTTTCTAATGAGAATTATGTGCCAGAGTACACTAGGGACACGATCTCTAAAGATGAGGGCCACCATAAGTAAAGCAGTTCAGAGCTTTCTTCGGCTCAGATATTGTGGTCGATGGAGCCGGCCTCTTTGTCTCATAGTAGAACCCTCGAGAGCTCTGAGCAGGTGCCCCTCTAGATGCAGGTCCTTTCTTCAATACCCTGTCTTTGACAAATAGAGCTCATTATGGCCTTTCTCAATGACCAAAGCTTTGTTGACCACTGCTCAATATGTGGACAACTCAAAATTTGTGACTTCCCTCCAGATTCTCTACCGCATACCACTCTCAAATTTTTCAGCTCTATCAAAATCGCTGCTGACCAGAGTAGGAGCATACTGAGATAGCTCAAACTTATAGAAATACTCTAAAACTATCATATCTCCCTACTCTAGCCGATTAAATTCAATGATTTTCTGCCATCGGATACCAGAAGGAAAGTACTTATTATAGAAGACTACTCTGAAGTCATCCTAGATGATCAGAGAGATATTGCCACCTCTCTTTGCTACCATTGACCTCCACCTGTCTTTAGCCTCCCCCTCAAGCATGAAAGAGGCAAAAAAAACCTGATCAGATTCAGCACACTTCAGGGCCTCAAAGATCTTTTCAACTTCCTTCATCCAAACCTCTGCATCTAGAAGGCCTTCAACGCCTCAGAATGGACTAAGAGAGCATATTTCTTGAAATTTGATAGGCTGACCTGTCTATCCCTTCGGTGACCTACTTGTTGATATGGTTATTACTGAGATTGCATTTGCTGCTGTGCCAAGAACTGCTGCTACTACATAAGCTATCCCATGAACTCGTGCTGCATCATCATCATCTCTCGCATGGAGTTTGTGAACACTTTCATCATCTGAATCCACATAGACTCGGACTGTTCCCTTTGATGAATATCAGAAGGGTGCTCCACATGTTCTCGCTGGCCCTCACTGCGGCTAATCCTAAGCTGCTGTCCCATCAGTAAACCTGGTGGGTCGTCTGGTACGACCTCTACCTTCCATAGTCATATACACACAAACAAGTAAAGCAAATTCTTTGAGCTCTTAGGATTTTGGTTTTCTTTATTTAATCTCGGTTATGATAATCAAGGATCTTAATATCATCATATGTCTTTAGGGCCTACTCCCTACTTGTCTCTAGGGACCATACCCCTTTCTCCCTAGGGTTTAAAGCCTAAGCTTTGATACCACCCTATGTCGCAACCCCCAATCTCGAACTCAGTTCAGGGATGCCACGACACGACCGCATACTCTTAAAGCGAACCTCAAGAGTCACAAGGCCTGCTAAACCTCAACATATGCGGAACATAAAATACAATGGCGGAAGCTAAAATTCAAATATATCAATTACTATATCAAGTAATCAATCCTTTACATGTTATTTTCATTTTATCAATACAAAATGTCTAAGTACCAAAACAAAAATGAGTCAATCCTCACTCTTGGAGTCCCTTCCCAAAATTCTGATCTATCATGGAGGCTTGCTCCTCATCCTATGCAAAATAATAAGGAGGTAATGAGCTAAAAGCTCAGTAAAACTTCTACACATACCATCATGAATATACCATTAAAATAGTTTCAAATAGCCAAAATATTCTTAAACAGAAGATATCATAGTATATATATAACCATCTAAAAAGCTAATAAAATCCATATACTAGAATAAATGCCAATCATCAAGGTAACCACACCCGCAACCAAACCATCAATGTGATCATAGTCACAACCAAACCATCCATGTGATTGCAGCCACTCATCAACACAAGCTCACTGTGACCGCAACACACTATCCACTAACACACCCGTATGCTAAGACATCACTAGGCAAGTTACTCTCTTAGTACGCAATACGTCACTGGGATCGCTAGGTGAGTCGCTCCCTCAGCATGCAAGTGACACTAGGCAGTACTGCTGATATATACTGTCACGTTTAACGCCAGTATTACGTGTCGAATAACCTAACCTGACGATACTTCTCCCGCCTAAGTTGGTTTACATACTAGTACTCAGCGTGATAAACTCAGCCATGTCACTCGCCATGACTGTTCTACACCGACTTCGCACGGCCTTTATGTCTCTCCCTAGTGCTGCTAGTCTAGGCGAGTTAAGGATTTAATCCCCACCGCTAGAACTAGTACCACGTACACCTTCATGCACAATATATCTCCCAACCACTCAAGCCACACCATACTACCTTCAGAATATCCAAAACTCATAATTTCGAACCAAAACCAAATTCATTTATTACAAAATAATATATCACCATATATAATCAAATCCACAATAATCCATAATGCTCAATTTAAATCATGCTGAGAAAATCAATAATAAAATATAATATATGCAGGCATGCAAGACATAAAAATATATTACACAACAGTAGGTGTAAAACTCCTACCTTAAATCGTTATTCCAAATAACTCCACAATAGTTAATGATCACCTCTAATTAGGCATAAACAATTAATTAATTCATCAAAATTTTATAATTAAAAAAAATTATCATTTTGCCCCTCTAGCCTAAAATTCAAAAATAACTATTTTATCCCTCTATCTCAATGTTTACTAACCCTTACTTAACTATTTTTAACCAATATTTAATTATTTCTAATATTGCAAATTTTCACCAACTTGGCTATATTTACAAAAATGCCTCTACCTATCTATGGTTAATTATCCTATAATTACCTTAGCGTTTACTCAATTTAAACATCACTAACAAAACCAGATTTACTGCTAATCACCATGGTTCAATTAACAGATCTGATCATTAGGATTTAAATCAAATAGGTTGCAACTCATTCAAAATCATTTTATTCTAACCCAACACTAATATAAGATGATCTTTGGGTGAAATAAAAAATCAAATTAAACAACTCTGCACCCAGATCTGAATCTCACTAAATCAGATTAGCCAAAGTCCACAAAATGACTAGCTAGATCATAAGGTTTTCACCTAATTTGTAGTTAATCAAGTGGGTGAAATGGGTTGCACCAACCTTGAACCAGTGGGTTACTGGTTCACTGGCACCTAGCTCAACAAAAGGCTGTAGCCTTCTTCACCCAAACCCATTCCCAGCACTGACGCCCAGCTGAAACCCCCCACCCCAAGAAGCACCACCGGCCCCATCTTCACCTCCCCTCCCGTCGCCGTTCATCGTCGGCGACCCACCGGCCTAGCGGCGCTGGCATCAAGAGGCAGTGATCCAAATCCAGCGACTTCCTAGCCGGATCTGGCCGAACACCATGGAAGGCAACAGCGGCTTCCCATAGCTGATGGCCGCCCCACCTCACCAGAGATCCGGCCCCCCTCCGTCCACAGCAATGAGGAACGATGACACCGACGGCGATGGCGACCTCTGATGAGGACCAAGCCAGCCGAACACCTAAGATGATGGTGTCATCTGCTCTCCCAACCCACCGGCGCCCTCTCCTTCGCCGAAAGAGTAGATCTAGAGGTCTAGATCAACCCAAACGCCATCGTCGGTCCTCTTCTCTAGCGACGATTCCAGCAAGACCCAGCACCTAAGGATTCAGCTATGCTTAAGCTAAACAAAAGAAAGGGAACAGAGACAGGAAGCAGGGGATGAAAGCTCTTCAACCTTCGGCGATCCAACCCCACTCGTCAATTAAGCTATCTCCTATCCTATCAACCGGAATCCGAGAAAATATCATGAAACAGGGACTTGGAAACTGCAATAGAGGAAAATAGCGTGATGATTTCTTGGGCTTCCTACCTCACTGACGACGAAGATTTAAGCTCCGGCAAGGTCCCACGATGGAGGTGATTCAATTCCAAGTCCTCCAAAGGTGGTTCACCGGCCCAAATAAACAAAGAGAATGAAAATCATCATTACAAGAAGAAGAAGAAGAAAGAAGGAAGAGCTGGCTACTGGCTTCGCTCGAATGATCCAGATCCACTACGAAATCATCATTACAAAACCCTCTCAATCCACTACGGAAGATTCGCATCAAAATGTTTTAGAAAAAGAAAGGATTTGGTTTAACTAATTGGTTTTGTTAATGAATTAATCTGGTTTAGCTTAAACCTTGGTCTTTATTTTCTTAAGCGTCACACTCATCTTCACCTCATCCCATGCATTAGATAATGAATCTAATAAGGTTCTAATCCTGATCTCTAGAGTGATAACAGTACCTCTCCTCAATGGGTGTCCATGCATTTGATCAAGTACTCTGATGTGCTCGTGAATAATATGATCCAGATCCATTCTATAACCAATGTATGTGCAAAATAGCCTATTTGTACTATCATAAAATAGATTCCAAATAACCCCAGAGTCTTGTGCTCTCTTCTCCATACCACTTGTATTCCAGACAATCTATAGAAATCTCTTCTGAACCTTCTATAAGGTTTCCATCTGTATCTTCCATCAGATGCTCAATATACTCCTTTAAATCCAAGTCTGAATATTCAGATGGATTCTCCTTTAGATCTTCCTTTAGGTCCTCCTTAGATCCTCCAATTGGATAAAATCCATTGAATTTGAATAGAAGACACAAGCAAAGTCATATATAGATGATATGCCTCATAATTTCAACAATGCATAGCATACAAGTAAAATATACAATTCACAAAATAATATAGCATATTGAACATATTAGAGGCATGTAAAGTGATGACATTATTTTTTAGAACAAACATAGAATAAACATGGCTAAACACATAGAAAATTCACATTATATATATATATATATATATATATATATGAAATAATAGAACATGAAACTCCAACAATTTTTAAAATTTTATATAGAAAATTAAAAAAAATCTCGCACTCGAACCAACTTAATCAGAGTCAAAATGATTTTTCTATAAATTTTTAAAGTTATAAATTAAAAATGATTTATAAAATAGAGTTAGGTGTCCCAAGCCCACCTACTGCCCAATTAACCTATTAACAAATTGGATTCATGTGGTCTTAAAAACTCGAGTCCAAATTAATTGGCAGTAGATGAACTTGAGTTATAACCTTCTCAACACATTCTTTTCCATTCAATATGAGACTATTTTTATAAGATATTACAGTTTTCACACCTTTATTAGGCGACATCCTTATTGCACACTATAAGTCTAAATCTATTACGAGTAAGATTCTTAGTGCTATAAAAATGGTTTCACATTATAACAAAATTTTATCCACCACTGCTTCATGAGTAATCCTTCCTTTTTATCCATTAACTTTCACATATTCGAATTGACTTTTATATCATTTATTTGCCTTTTTTTTAATCTCCACCTTTATTTTCTTACGTTTAGACCTGTAAGCCTTATGCAAGTTCAATTCTGGTTTACACATTTTTTTTTCCAAAATTAACTTTCATTAATAATTTATCATGCTTGTGATTTGAACATCTCATTCTAATTCTTTCTAACAACTAAAATTTAATTTTTAATTTTATCAGTTTTTTATATTATGTTCCTCTTTTATCGTAAAGCCATGCCACAATCCTCTAACTATATCATAAAATTAAAAAAAAAAAAAAAAAATCATCTATACCTCTCATTTCCAATACCTCCCAAGCCAAATCAGGTTTCAGTACGTTGTGATGAGGACCTGCCATTGAAAATTCAAATTCACAGTCATCAGCACGGGCATCATACCTTGGGATTCATACAGAAACGGAAGAATTAGAGGAGGCTGGCTAGAAATACAGAGAGAGATGATCAGGTCGGATCATGTCAAGAACCATCCGGGTCAGATCCGTTAATGTGGGGGCAAAAACACAGAATAAAATCTGATAACTCGTAAATCGTTAGGGTTTTTCGATCCTAGACCAGATCTTTTCGGAACTGGACATGCGACCAGCCAGCAGAGCTAGGGCTTGTGGGGAGTCGAGGCAGAGAGCCTTACCGGCACGGCATGGCGTTGAACGGCGGCAGGTCTGGCGGTGGCCGGAAAATTTCTTTGGTTTGGAAGAGGGAAAGTGAGACGAGGTGACGCCCGGGTAATTCTTTTGCGAGTCTGAGGCAAAGAGAAAGAGTCGTAGGGTGGAGAGGAATAAACGGGAGGAGCCATAAGATGCTGTAACTCACACTCATCATGCATCAGAGAATTCCTCAAAGCGACCATTTCTACGTGCAATACTTTCTGGTTCCATCAAAAGAAAACCCTCGTCGTTGTCTGAACCAAATGCAACTGACTGGAGAGTAACCAAACGTACAGGACACAGCGACTGCTGTAAAGGCTGGCTTTTTTTTTTTTTTTTTTTTACCTACCCTTCTCTTTTTTCTACTTTTTATTTTACTTATGGTGGCTGTTATGGATATCAGGGGGCTTATTGTAATATAGTGTTAGTCAAAACAATGACCTGGATCAAGAAAGTGCCGGTTACGATTTGGTTTTTGGGATGGAACAAGAAGCCGATGTTTATTTCTCATGCGAGCACAGGGGAAAAAAAGTAAAAAAAAAAAAAAAGGCCCGTAGGTTTAGGCTTTGCATTTTTTAAGTAAAACCCACAGGGCCAACAAGCCATGTCAAATTTGAGGTCAGACTTTATTTTCCATCTTTATAGAACCCATCCCGCACCGCTGGAGCATCGTCGCACGGCCCACAAGCATCATAAAACGTTGCGAAAATCTTTGTGCATTGGTGCGGTGCAAAAAATTTCCGCTGGCTTGCACTGCACACTTTTATTCATTTACATAGTAGCAACGGAATAGGGCATGACACATCAGGGACGGAATGTTAATTTTTTTGAATGAATTTTTGATTTTTGTGCGGCACCAAACCAATTATCTCTTCAAATGAGGAAAAAGTTAATTATGCCATTTTTTCTTCGAACAGAAATTACCGCAGTTTGTGCCGAACATGTACGAGCTCCTTCTAATGGAAAAATAAAATTCAATGAGGATTTGGTTTATCCCACACGTACCCATCATGGGCATCCCGCTTTTCTATGTTCTATAGACTTGTATGTAACTATTGAGACTCGGGATATTATCCATAATGTGAATATTCCACCAAAAAGTTTGATTTTAGTTCAAAATGATCAATATGTAGAATCAGAACAAGTGATTGCTGAGATTCGTGCCGGAACGTCCACTTTTCATTTTAAAGAGAAGGTACGAAAACATATTTATTCTGAATCAGAGGGAGAAATGCACTGGAGTACCGATGTCCACCATGCTAAAAAAAAGCTAGATATTTTTCGTTGACGTTGAAGAGTTTGGCCAGTAGTAATTTCTTATTTTCAATGGAACATAAGGGTTTCATGTTCAGACACAGACGAAGAACTCGACGGCAACGCAAGGAGGAAATCCAGTTGTCAGAAGCTTCAACTACAATAGTTGTTTACACGGGAGAGGATGACACTCGTTCAAAATCCAAAAGAGAAGAAGTTATCGAACCAGAAGAAGGTAAATAAATTATACATTTTGTTTAATATTCATGCCTTAAAGAAGGATGTCATAACATTTCTAAAAAATCCATTTAAGACACCCATTCAGAGGATTATGATACCCTAGTTAAAATTTTATGACTAGTTAAAAAATTATGACACCCTAGTTAAAAAATTATGACATTCCTGCACAGAACGAGGAACTTTTCAAATCATCCATTCCTTAAGTTCCTTCTATCATCCGTGGCCTGAATTATGACTTTCAGATATGGCTCATGACACGGCTGAATATGATAGTATAATTCAAGCCGAACAAAATTATGACACCCTAGTTAAAAAATTATGACATCCCTGAACGAGGAACTTAGGAATCATCCATTCCTTAAGTTCGTTCTATCATCCGTGGCCTGAATTATGACTCCCAGAATATGGTTCATGACACGACCCTAGTTAAAAAATTATGACATCCCTGCATAGAACGAGAAACTTAAGGAATCATCCATTCCTTACGTTCCTTCTATCATCCGTGGCCTGAATTATGACTCCCAGAATGTCATAACATACTACGGCTGAACATGATAGTATAATTCAAGCCGAACAGAATTATGACACGTTAGTTATAAATTTATGACACTCTAGTTCAAAAATTATGACATCCCTTACAGAACGAGGAACTTAAGGAATCATCCATTCCTTAAGTTCCTCCTATCATCCGTGGCCTGAATTATGACTCCCAGAATGTCATAACATGTCATGGCTGAACATGATAGTATAATTCAAGCCGAACAGAATTATGACACCCTAGTTATAAATTTATGACATCGTAGTTCAAAAATTATAACACCCTTCCTAAATTTAAGCTGGAATGCATAGATTTATTATAACGGTAAGATAGAAATTTATTTTTGAACATATTCTGACATTACTCTTTTTATCCTATATTTCAGTTGAGCTCGCAATTATTCCATATTTAGTGTGAAGCCCTCACAACTGTTTAAGAACACTTGTAAGCCGGTAGTTTACATGCAGAATGTATGGAAGTTGGGTTTTTCAAGTGCTCATATTGATATAATCCGAAAGACCCCATTTGGTATTTTCGTGGATATGCAGCCATTCATAGTGGAAGAGCTACTTCTTGCAGATATAATTAGATGTCATAAAGGAGGTGATGAGTTCATTTTTTGCGGTAAAATAGTTAGATTCAGTGCGGAGGAAGTGGCACTAATTTGAATCTCCAACTTTGAAATAAAAAGGATAGGTTATTCCAAAGATTTGGACGTAATTTGAATCTTCAGCATAAAGGTTTGGAGAAGTTGATTGCCCAACTTCGATCATCAACGGTACAGGAGGACATTGAGGATACTGTGAGACTTTGGATTGCATACATGCTCGCAATGTTTTTGGCTCCAAAGTCAAATCAGACTTGTCCAAGGTATCTCATCCCTTACTTGGATGACTTATCTCAATTAGGAGCAATTGACTGGGCTTCTGTAATAAAGGAGTTGGTACTTTCGGGTCTTTTCGAGATTGCTGATTGCTTGAGAACCAGGAAGCCAGTCCAAGCAAAAAGATCTGACAAGGATAGGAGGCAGCCTACCTTATTTGGATGTTTGGCGGCTCTATTGGTAATGATCATTCATATGCAGAAATGACCGTACTTAATAAAGTAGAATTCTTTCATAGTATTAATATAGAAAATGCTAATATGCAGGTGTGGTTCCTCGAGCATACCAAAATGAGAGCCCTAGCTTATCCTAATAAACTACCTAGGCTGTTGAAGTGGTATGACAGCCAGTTGAAGTCACAAAACATTCGGTTTGACAGCATGCAGGCCCATGGTTTGGTAAGATAATCTTTGATGTCATAAATCTTTTGTATTACATAAATAATCATATAATTATTTTTTGAATTTGATTTTTTTCTTTGTTTGCAGGTGGAGATTGCTATTGTACCTATGCCACAGGAGCAGTGGCATATCACTGTAGAAGAGCATCCCCGGACCTAAAAATATGCTGTCCAACATGTGCACAGATGAAAATAAAAGTTGAGGAGGTTAAGAAAAGGCTTATCATAGCCGAGAATCTCTTGAATTCATTGGTCAAAAAGGGGAGCAATGGAAATAAAGAAGAGAACCAAGGGAAGGAGGGGGATGATGGAGAGGAGGAGGTGGAAGTGATGTGGCAAGAAGAAGCAAGGATGGAGGAAAAAACGAAAGACACCCCTATGATAGAGGTTGATGAGGGAGACAAACAATTATCTTTGATCCCTTCACTCATCAAGAGGATGAAAAAACAACCTCGTGTGCGGAAGGCCTCATCTCTGAAATTGGATCCTCGTTTTGTGACCAACCAAGCCGCAAAGAAGTCTAAGATAGTGGCCACATCACAAGTGGATCCATCAATTTTACCCCTACAATTTGAAAAGGATGATAATTTGATTAACAATTTTTTGAAAGAAAGCATCACCTCGTAAGTCTTATATATGTATATATGTAAATATATTTTAATATATCACATCTTTCGATATCTTGTTTTATGATATCTTTTATACTTTTCTATTGCAGAGAGGTCGTGTATATCAATAAACAAGGAGGAAGTATCACAAGGAAACATGTTTACGATCTTCTAACTAATGAAATGATAATTGATGATGTAAGGATTGGAGTATAACTTTATTTCTTTATTATTCTTGTTATGTGTTATGATACCCACTTTTTTTATATTTTAAATCATTATTTCAGTATTGTATGACATCATGGTATATTGTATTAATTACTTTATTTTGCATTGACAGATAATTGATGCTGGCCAAGAGTTTCTAAGAGATAATTGGAGAGAGCACCCGGATAGGTACCATAAGTGCCTCATTTCACCTGTAATGACTGTCGGGTTGTGTATGACCTCTCCATCACCAGTTCATGAGCTTGCTGGCATGGCTGGAAATATGAATTTTGATACAGCTAGTGAAGAAGAAAAGAAGAATTTTAGGTTTCTCTTCAGCATTATAAACTCTGACAATGTGCACTGGCACCTGGTTGCAATTGACATGGAGTGAAAATTATTGATGCACCTTAATTCAATAAAACGTAATGCCAAGTACAAAGCCAGTTACAAGAGGTGGCATAAAATTGTTGCTTCAATGTTCCATATCTATTGTGATAACAAAGAGGTGATGAAGTGGGATATGGAGGAAAATGTTGAATGCCCTTCTCAACCAGCCGTTTCACTAGATTGTGGCTTATACTGTTTAAAATATATGGATTTTCTTGCTCACAAGGATAAGCCAGACCATTGGGACTTCACACAAGATGATATCAGTCAATACCGATGACAGCTTAGAGCAAGAATCTTGAGGGAGGGTGTCAATCAGAAGATAGATAGAGTTATAAAAAATTGAGATATAAGAACTAAATTTTTGTCATGTAAATTTTTTCGATTCATTGCCTTTTGTGATTGGATCAGAATTTTGTAATTTAACTGATGTTACCCCTTCAACATTGTTGAAAAGAGTGGTTATGTGTAATTTTTTTAAATTGGAATGCTATAACTTAATTTTGTTTCATTACATTAAGTCTTTTGAATATAAGATGTCATGTTTTGTGCCGGTCTGTCATACATTTTTGAATTTATATCATAATGATATGTAGGGATATCATGACAGCATCTACAGATTTTTAAGAGTTTTTTTCTACAGGGATGTCATAATTTTTTAACTACGGTGTCATAATTTTTGAACTACGATGTCATAATCTATTTAAGCATTTATTTATCATCTATTTTTTTTTCCTCCCATATTATGACATTCTAGAGGTCATAATTTAGGCCACAGATGATAGGTAGTCCTGATAGGAGGGATTAATGCCTTCAATTTCTGGTTTCATTCCGGAGTGTCATAATTTCTGAACTTGGATGTCATAATTTTTTAACTAGGATGTCATAATCCTGTTTTGCCCTGAATTATACTATTTTTTAACCATGGATTGTTATAACATTCTTGGAGTCATAATTCAAACCATGGATGATAGAAAATCATGTTATGAGTGGTTGATGCTTTAGATTTCAAGTTTTATGCCAAGATGTTATAATTTTTGAACTAGGGTGTCATAAAATTTGAAGTAGGGTATCATGATCCTGTTTCCGCTTGATTTATATAACTTTTTTTTAGCCATGGCATGTTATAACATTTTGGGAGTCATAATTCAGGCCACGAATGATAGGAGGAACTTAAGAAATGGATGATTCCTTAAGTTTCTCATTCTATGCAGGGATGTCATAATTTTTTAAATAGGATGTCATAATTCTGTTCGGCTTGAATTATACTATCATGTTCAGTCGTGGCATGTTATGACATTCTGGGAGTCATAATTCAGGCCACGGATGATAGAAGGAACTTAAGGAATGGATGATTCCTTAAGTTCCTCGTTCTATGTAGGGATGTCATAATTTTTTAACTAGGGTGTCATAAATTTTTAACTAGGGTGTCATAATTTTGTTCAGCTTGAATTATACTATCATGTTCAGCCATGGCATGTTATGACATTCTGTGAGTCATAATTCAGGCCACGGATGATAGGAGGTCCTGGTAGAAATTGATGATTCCTTAAGTTCCTCATTTTGTGCAGGGATGTCATAATTTTTTAACTAGGGTGTCATAAATTTATAACTAGGATGTCATAAACATGCTTTGGCTTAAATTTTATCGTTTTTTCCATCGTGGCTTGTTATGATATCCTGGGAGTCATAATTTATGCCATGAAACTGATGAAAATTCCTAGTAGAAGGGGTTAATTCCATCGATTTCTTGTTTCGTGCCGGAGTATCATATTTTTTATGAATGGATGTCATAATCCTGTTTCCTTTAGTTTAGTCTTCGATGCCATAAATTAATTCCTGAATTCACATGTTAAAACAACATATCATAATGTTGCCATAGTTAATCATATACCAATGCATGATGTTATAAAATTCTACAGACATTACAAAATTATACAAGATTGTAAGGAAGTTTAGCATTTTATGCTCTCTCGTGTGTTAGTTGTCTGCATACATAAGCATCAAACTCATCCAAAAATGGATCGGAAGATGGTATAGTGGTTTCAATTGTTTGTTGGAGTACTTCCACTACTTGATGGGAAGTGTTCATCTATCTTTTAATAGGTCTTCTTTGGTTTTCTTCAGAAGGAGTGTCAATGAAAGTCTTGTTCATTTTTTTCCTTGACTTCTTTGACTTCTTCTCGAGTCCACTCTTAATTCTATTTTCTTTTGGACGGCCTTTTGTAGCTATTCTGTCAGAATCCTGGATGAGAATTTGTGTACTTGGTTGAGCTAAACAATTGGCATCCACTGCTCTTTTGAATATTGGTGTTAGATCATCCATCACTAAATTAAATGCATCTTCGGACATGGAGGCTACCTCTGCAAGCTTCATCATCTGATAACTCATCAAAGCATATCTACAATCAATAAGATGTGACACATGTATTAGGATTTTATGATATATAACAAGTTTTCATAAAAATAAAATAGGATATCTCAATCTGGATAATGTGACTACATACCGAGATTTTCGGGAGCTTTTATCACAAGATTGAATATTGTAGTCGAAATCATCGAATTGGTATTTCATATCCTTGCACCATCTCTTCAAGAAATACTTCTCTGGAATACCAATCACTTCACTTTGATGAAGGACCAATAAAGCATGCCTACATAAGTATCCCCTAAACTGAAAGGATCGGCACTGGCATTTGACCTCCTCCAAATGTTTGTCGTATGAAACGACATAATGTTGTATAATCTCCTTGTTTATTCTGTCAACTTTAATTCTCTCAAATGACTTTACGGAATATGTAGCACAGTTGTTAACATCTTCAATTAATTTTGCATTTGATGCAGCCATTTCAAGGACTTCATTCTGAAATTTTTTGAATATGCGCCTTGTATATTTGGCTGCTGCTTGCCTCTCAAAAGGTGACGATGTCTTTAGGAAAGCATTCGTTTGCAATGTTTTGTTATCTTGCTCAATTTCTACCTTATATCTTTTCTCCAAGGCATCTTCATACTTATCGATGAATTCCTTGAGTGTAGTCTTCGAATTTACAAATCCATCGAAGAAGTGATTCATGCTCTCGCTCCTCTGTGAAGACGACATGCTTGTTCATGATTATGAAAAATAAAAGAAGCATTATATATCCAAAGGGCATTAGAAATTTTCAAACATGCACATAAATGAAACATAATATAATACAAACCTGCAAAGAATGTATCCTTAAGATAAACTGGAACCCATTTACCCCGACATTTATAAAGGTCATTTAACCAATCTATAGCCTTGCATTCTTTATATTTTTCCATAAGTTTTGCCCACCTTTCCTCGAAAGCTTGTGTCGTAACTGTGTCATATATCGCTTCATCAAACTCAACCATAAATTTAGGATTGGCTATGCATATGTGGCCGATCTTTTCGGGAATCTTCTTCAATATATGCCAAAGACAAAATCGGTGTCTTAAATTGGGGAAAACCTCCTTGATAGCAGCCTCGATTGCCTTATCTTGGTCGGTTATGATGGCATTGGGTGGTTGACCACCATTCGTATCTAGCCATGATTGGAATATCCACTTAAATGTCTCAGTCCTCTCATCTGACAATAATGCACAACCAAGCAAGGTGGACTGTCCATGATGGTTAACTCCAACAAATGGACAAAATGGCATTTGATATGTATTTGTCAGATATGTTGAGTCAAAGGTCAGTACATCACCAAAGTAAGTGCTTGCCATTCTTGACCTAGGATGAATCCAGAAGACAGTTCTGAGCTGCCCATTATCATTCAGGTCCAAAGTATAAAAGAAATTTACATTTTTAACTTGCATTTCTGTGAAATGGATTATCATTGACTGTGCATCTCCTTCTTTTAGCTGACTCTGACGTTCCCGACAGATGAAATTATGAGCATCCTTCTTTGTAAAATCCAATTGCCTTCTACCCCCTTTCCTTCTTGCCATGGCAGAGTATATTTGAGTTGTGGATATATTCACGGCATGCATATTGCTAATCTCTGCCTTTTTTGATGTGCCGATCCTTTTATAGGAGCGTAGATAATCGACGGATGATATGGACAGCTCATGGTTATGCTCTAGAAAAACATCATCCAATATCCACTTACCATTCTTAGAATTTAGTCTTGCTTTTATCGATGCCTTACAATCAATTTTGCTAGTATCCCTAGGATTCATGGAATTATCTATTTTTCTAGATTTTCCTTGCCTCCAACATGCTAGGTGCTTGAAACATAGTTCTTTCTTGTTGTTGGACCTACTACACATGGTTGTGATTCCAAAACCAACTTTTCTTGCATATCCATTGTAAAAATTATATACATCATTTGCTGAATTGAACTCCATTCCAATGTGAGGATCAACATAATCATTTTCTGCATTCAGGATAATAGAAGAAGGTGCATTCTTTTGAATAATACCACCAAACTCATCCAACATATCATCTTCAATATTTTTGAGATCTATAATTTCAACATCATATGTAGAAATCTCTGTACAAGATAAAAAATATTGATGACAATAGTTTTATGTGACATTTTGTCTAGAGAAAATTAATAATTGCACTTTGCATTGGCTAAAATATGTCACCCAGAGTGTGATAATACGTTCAGGAGATAAAAAATTTCTGAATATATAATGTTTCAGCTTATGACACCCCTTTACAAAATTTATGACATTCTAGTTCAAAAATTATGACATCCTAGCATAAAGCCGTAAATTAGATGTTTTGATCCTCCATACCAGGAGTTCTTTACTATCAATTATCTAAATATGATATCCACAGTCTAATAATACGGTTCTGAGATAAGTTGAACTGAAAATATGAGATATATATCTATATCTTGGTATAAAATAAAAATTGAGGGTTTTAATCCTTCGTGCCAGGACTTTTCAACTATGCATTGGCTAAAATATGTCACTCAGAGTGTGATAATACATCCAGGAGATAAAAAATTTCTGAAGATATGATGTTTCAGCTTATGACACCCCTTTACAAAATTTATGACACCCTAGTTCAAAATTTATGACACTCTAGCATTAAACTGTAAACTACATGTTTTGATCCTCCATACCAAGAGTTCTTCACTATCAATTATCTAAATATGATATCCACAGTCTAATAATATGGTTCTAAGATAGCTTGAACTAAAAATATGAGATATATATCTTTATCTCGGCATAAAATAAAACTTGAGGGTTTTAATCCTCCGTGCCAGGACTTTTCAACCATTCATTGGCTAAAATATGTCACCCACAGTGTGATAATACATCCAGGAGATAAAAAATTTCTGAACATATAATGTTTCAGCTTATGACACCCTAGTTAAAAATTTATGACACCCTATTTCAAAAATTATGACACCATGGCTTAAAGCTGTAAACTAGATGTTTTGATATAAGATACCAGGAGTTCTTCACTATCAATTATCTAAATATGATATCCACAGTCTAATAATAAGGTTCTGAGATAGGTTGAACTAAAAATATGAGATATATATCTTTATCTCGGTATAAAATAAAAATTGAGGGTTTTAATCCTCCATGCTAGGACTTTTCAACTATGCATTGCCTAAAATATGTCATCCAGAGTGTGATAATACATCCAGGAGATAAAAAATTTCTGAACATATGATGTTTCAGCTTATGACATCCCTTCACAAAATTTATGACACCCTAGTTCAAAAATTATGACACCCTAGCATAAAGCCGAACAACTAAATATTTTGATACTCCTTTTAGGACTTCCCATCATTTGTTCAGCCAAAATATAACTTTCAGGATATAATAATACGATACATTGATAACTTTACCTCAAAATATGAAAATTAGACTTATGACACCCTAGTTCAAAAATTATGACATCCATTCACAAAAATTATGACACCCAGGCATAAAACAGAAAATTAGACTTATGACACCCTAAAATATGTTTTCATTGAAGAAAGCTAACACTTCTGATATTCAGAATGTGACTGACCCTAGTAATTTATAACATTCTGAGGTATTATATGGTTTACTACTACATTAAATTCATCTAACTACCAAAACAGTTGATGTAATAAAGGATCTATGAAAAAAATTATAAACAACATTCTATGTAGGATTTTTTACTTCCTGTTGGGGATGACATTATGACCCAGAGCACTTTTCAAAGCGAGGAAGAATTTTATATCAACATCTGAAAACTGATTTCTTATTTCCCACTGTTAGAGCACTTTTCAAAGCAAGAAAGAATCTTGCTTCAACCTCGGATTGAAGGATTATAACCCAACTTCTAGAGCAGTATTAAGAACACGGAAGAATCTTGCTTTAGAGCAGTATTCAGAGGAACGAAGAATTTCGTCAGAAGTTGCCGAAGAATGAGAGAAACCCAAGTATCAAAAGGGAAAAGCATGGTGGAGGAAAAGGGCAAGTTAGTCCATTCACAAATTTAAAAAAATACTGATCATATATTAATGCACGTCACGCTCAACAGACCCCTGCCACTTAACGTCTCGTCCCTCTTCAGAGATGCCGCTCCACGTGGACGAATGAGAGCGTGCGGTGCAGGCCAATGAGGATTTCCTGCACCGCACGCGGTGCACAAAGAATTTCGCTAAAATGTTATTCAATTTGAAAGGGGCCACTTGAAGGGTTCCATTATGGGGCAGAGAAGCCGGAACAAAGAATTGTCCTATTTGAAAGTGGCCTGCTTAAGGCTTGACCAAATCTGATCTCGTCCCGACCAAACCTGGCCAAATCCATTGAAGATAAAATGGATCGAATCTAGGTAGACCCAACTTAAATCCAATTGCATCCAGCCCGACTAGCCCACGTACCATTCATGTCTAATTTGTTTAACAAATACAATCTAAGTCCAATAGGGTTGGATCCAAAAACCTGAATTATATAAGCCTTCTTCTTTACTTTAATTTTTTTTAAAATTTATTAAATATATTCTATTTAAAGTAATTCCTTCTTTTTCATCTCAACAATAGCATTTCTTTACATTTATTTTTACTTTGTTATATGTAAACAACCATATTCTATTGCTTCTTTCGACGAATTTTTATTTATAAAACCTTAAATTTACATACATACATATATATACATGTAAATACATACACATATATATACTTATGTATGTAAATGTATGTCTGTATATTTATGCAAACATACATACATACACACACACATATATATATATATATATATATGTATGTGTATATACGGTTGAACTTGATTACATTTGCGTATAGTTAAGCCTTAAATTTAGTTATGTTTTCGATCCTTTGATCCATATGGATCACAGATTCCAAAAGTGAAAAGATGAGGTGACTTTGAAAACCATGTAAATTCAAAGGTGTAAAGAAGGTTTGACTGCATGCAAATACATCCAAATTCATCTCTCTCTCTCTCTATATATATATATATATCATATTTTATAAACGTAAGCGTGAGAAATTACTCATATGAAATTTATGAATGTATGTATTGATATTATATTCCTTTTAACTACATTTGTATATATTAGTTTCCTACCCTTGTGATTGGCTGACGGTTCCGTTTATGTGATTCACCCACGGTATCCAAGTTTCACAAGTGAATACTAATGCTTCAAAATAAAGTGAACCTTATGTCCACTATTCATAATCCTACTACAATTTCTGAGAAAAGAAACAAAAGAGGGAAAGAAAAAGACATTAGAGCACTTGATAGCAACTTCTATGAGAGGGGTTGAGATAGTTAAAATTGTTATTCCTTATAACACAATTCAATCCTCTTTGGTAAGCATTTACCATTTAGATAAAATCCAGCGTTCTTTCCCTTCATCCGCGGGGCCTTTGTGCCGTTAATTGTTTCATTTTGTAGGCATATTTTATTGGCTTTTCCAGGCGGGAGTTTGTAATCCTGAGGCACGCTATAATTGACACCTTTTAGCGGAATGCAACCGAGCCTCACACGACGTGTCGGAAATTAGCTGGTTTTGCGTTTTATATTTCTAATGCAATAGCAAATGTACTCTATAAAAACAAAGGAAAGCAAAAATAAGAACCAGCCCTGGAGAAGTTATTAGATACCGAAATTTGCAACCACTGAGATGGAGACTATAACAACAAATGTCTTGTCTAAACTATCAGGGCCATGGGGTGCATTTAGTAAACAAAAAGATGATATAAAAGCTTGTGTTGCTGTGCTTAGTTTTCAACTTTATATCAAAATAAAATTTGAAGTTCAGAAGTCCAAATGATATTTTTTTTTAATTAGATATTTTGTATGAAATTCTAGATGGTTACATGATCAATGAGAGAAGAAATATACCGCCATTGCATCAAAGCTACCAACTCTGCAGAAACTCCAAAGAGTTTTGCAAGCATTTATTTCCAGTTCAAAAAATAGCAAATTAAATAACTGAAATCTTTCTTTACTGAATTGTAGTTTTGATTTTTTTTTTTTACCTCTGCCTCCTATAGGAGTACCAAGAGGTGCAACCATTTATAGGTTGAGTCTATGGTCATCCCAGAATGAAAGGACCCTGTGAACACTTCCAGAGTTTAGCTATCAATTGGAGCTGATAACAGAGATTTTCACTTTCAGTACCTACGGCATGTACAGAACCAACACATGAAGCACCAGGTTTTCCTTTGAATTAAAGAAAGAACTTATAGAAAATGGTAACAAAAAGGCATTGGCCACCATATTTTCAAGTCCTGATATTTGCAAAATGAATCTTTAAAAGTCACCCCTGCATCAATGAGAGATTAATTATAAGTAGAGGCCATACAGTTGAGCGTCATCATATGGCATCTGCACCGACAGTGAATTTGCATGCTCTGTCCCTCGCCTTCCTTGCCTAAAGAAGAAAGAATAGAAATAGGGGAAGAAAAACTTTAGTGCATGAGAGTACATTAAAAGAAGCAAGAAACATTCTAGGAAACATGTGACAATCGGTTCTCAACAAAGAGTTAAATATCATTATAATCAATTCTTTCCTTTTGTCCAGTAGAACATGTCCAACATTTAGATTTGGAGAACCATAATTTCACCTTCTGTTTTGGTAGCAAACAAAAAATGCAGCTAAATTAAGTCAAATAGCACTATTTAACTAATATAAGCAAAGAACTCAAACTTGTCAGACCTGTTGAGGGCATTTAAAAGAAAAATCCTGGAGAATTATATGAGTCAAAGAATATGAACTCACATTCCTGCACAGAAAACCATGAATTCTCTACAAATTTGAGGAAAAATGTTGTGGGAAATGATTCTTCCTGGAAGTAATGAGGGTGTGTGTGTGTGTGTGTGTGTTCATCGAAGGCATCCAGTCAAAAAAAAAAAAAAAAAAAACCAGATTCTCTGCAAATACTAAAAGGGAAACCTAGACTTATGTAAAGATCTGGCAAGCTGCATGTAAATCACTTACTTCATGATTCCAATCAGTACAAAGCATCATGATAACAAGAATCAGAACTTGTACAATTAGTGCACATATGATTCCCATCCAAAGTCCCTGGTGCAACAATAATACAATTAGAAAAATCAAAGTTGAGAAATTTCGCATCAGATAGAGAGTTCAAACGATCTACAGACCCACCTTGCCACCAACATGCAAAACAAAAGTGAAGAGGATAGCAGAAGGAATACCAACAACATAATAAGCTCCAAGATTGATTAAAGAACATATCTTCTGCCAGCCACATCCTCTAGCAGCACCTAAAGCCTCAAGGTTCAGTATGCACAGAGACCCCCCCCAAAAAAAAAAAAAAAAAAGCACGATGTACAGTTCGACAAAACAGTTTTCCAAAAATATTTATGAAATCTACATAGATTAAACAAGGCTTTCTTGTGTTTAAAGGGAGGAATAAGAAGTTATAAACCTCTATTATAAAGCATATGAAAAATAACTCAGAACAGGGCTGGCAATTGAAAAAAGGAATAACAGAAACAAAAATAATGTAACATCTGACTATGCAAATTATATTGCATGATTTAAAATAAAATATAGATATGATGGATAAATTCAACTTAATAGTCATATGCCTTTGGCTAGTCAACTTAATAGTCATATGCCTTTGGCTAGTCAAATCCAAGATTATATCGAAGTCACCAAATCAATGAGACAATTCCTTAGCAGATCACTTTTGTGGTGGTATGCGATTAATTTAATTCAAATAAAGAATAATACAATTGAGCAAACCTAGTTATTTATCATTTAAAAGCTATGACCGAGGCTTGTTCTTTTATCAGTAAGTTGAGAAACCTTAATTGGAGGAATTGGATATAATCTGTAGTTCAAACCTGATAGTGTGCATTGTATTCCATCCATAAAATCAGAGATTGCAAGAAACGGCATCATTGTTGACACATATATTGCTATTTCATCTTCATTGCTATATAGGTAGCCCCAGACATGGCGAACCAGAATAGTGATCAAGGCTACCATCAAACCCTCTGTGATAGCCATTATAAGTGCAGCACATACCGATAAGCGTGCAGCTTGTGGGTTTCCAGCACCCAATTCATTTGAAACTCTTATACTGTACAAAAGGTAACATGAATTATCAATTAATAATAAAGTTACATTGACAAATTACTAAAACAGTTAACTGACCTCACTGCACTGCTGAGACCAGTTGGAATCATATAAACCATCCACATAGTGTTGAGGCTGGCAAATAAGTTGAGAGTTATTTGGCAACATCTTCATACTAAAATTGCAAACTATTTTTAAAGGCACACTGGCAGTGTTAAAAAGCCAGACACCAAAGCAAGAGAGCCATAAAGGAATCCGTAATTGTCAGATAGGTTAATAGATCCACTTTTGAGAAATAAACTGACAAATCCTAAAAGTGAAAAATGAGGACTAAGTGCTGCATTGAATCTAAACTTCAATTGGAAAATGAAGCCAATATCTGTTGTTATAAGATTTACACCAAAATGCAAGACAAAAAATGTAGTCATAGTATGTGTATGCATATTACATACAATTCATGCATGGACTCAAAATAAAAGAAAACATCAAGAAACAGAACACCACGCCACAATAATACCCAAGCATGCTGACATGCCTGCCCTAGACTTCCATCAAGCCAGGGGGTACCAATATAAGTTTACTTGGAATAAGTTTTTTTCCTTAGAATGCAGTCCTCTCTATGCTGACAAGCATGATCAAAACTGTGGATTTGAATCCCTGCCTTGCTGTAAACAGATTAAAATACACTGACAACTAATGGATTCAGACATCTACACATCTAATTTAAATTAGTAGGTCTGTAAATTGTCACCTGACCTTTTGCACAACTTTTAACATATTTAGAAATCTAGATGCAGGGTTGAGGCATTATGTTTACCATGACCGCAAGATACATAAATGTTTTGCACCATCCACACTATCTGTCAATTTGTATCTATTTTCTGTCAAAGCAATATGTGCAAGGAAGCATAACAATATTGTATATTTGCATAAACAGGTCTTTCTTATAAACAATGTAATATTTTCTTCTTTAAAATAAAAAGAAAAAGAAAAATTTTCGGTCTTTCTGCTTCCCAGAATTGTCCTAGGGTAAGCTGTTAAATAGCCAATCTAAGTGTATAAATCATATTTGGTGACATGAGGGGTTGTGGCATGTGGCTAATGCTCTGCCAGCTTGACAACCTCATTACAAACTATTGGAAAAATGGAAATGTTTAGTTGCAAACCTGATTGAGAGTACCGAAGTCTCCAGCTTTGGATTGGGAAGTAGACCAGCCAAGAGAACCACCATCTCGAATGACCAATACTCCAAGCTGTATCAACACATGAATAATCTATCCTTAGATATTGTTTACCAAGAATAAGTGTCGCAGTTAGCAATAGAACCTTACACAATGGCTACCACAAAGGGGACTTACCAAGTCATAAATGCCGAAGGAACAGCAAGTCTTAGGAAGTTGAGGACATCATGTAATGCCTCCACTGATAGACCTGTCCAAGTCTTCTTGCAAGCTTGAGAAAACTTGACATAAGTTGCTAAAAGAAACACATTGATCCAATATGATATGGAGGTTGACAAGGCAGCACCCTTGTTGCCAAGGTCAGAATTGTACACTAGAATCCAACACACAAATATGTGGAGTAATACAGTTATTCCAGATGTTAACAACATTGGAAACACTATGTTTTGGGTTTGCAGGAACCTGACATGGCATTGAAGCAAACCATAGGCAAAAAGGCCAGGAATCAACCAACAAGCATATTGTCCAGCTTTCATTGAAATCTCTGGATTTTGACCAACAGCCATGAGAATTTGGCTGGTGTAGGCCCATATAAAAGCCAGAGGAATACATGCAAGGAGAAGAACAAATATAGCCCTTTGCATATGTATACCAAGCATATGATATTGTTTTGCACCATAGTCCTGCCCGCATAGCGTATCCAACGCGCTTGCCATTCCCAACTTGTCATTAGTGAAAAAGAGGCAGAAAATTTTATTAACTGTACCAACTTAAAAATTATTGCTAATAAGAAAAGAATTACATATGACATTGAACTGTGAATGATCACCCAGAAGAATTTTAAACCTCAATGAGCAGAAGGAAAAAGGCTTCACAATGAATGACCAAAACAAGTTGAAAAAGACAGGGCAGCTATTACCTCAGATATTAAATGATCTAAATCTTTTGAACCAGGCAAGCAGTTTGCTAGATATTATATTATTATCCACAGTTGTGGTTTACCACATAATCTAGCACTTAGTTGGAGATTGATCAAGCCAAAGAGTTGGAGATTCATTGTGCCAAAGACTTTTGTAATCAACAATTTACTGCAGTTTGGGAAGACATGAACAAATTTGACTTTAATCATCTTCAGCTGCTGGAAATTATACCATCTACATGGTCTCACTTCTGATGATTATGGTACAGTTCATCCATATCTGGAATACTTTTAGGACAAGCTCTCAACCTGAAGTCGACCCTTTTAGCTGGTATTAAAATCCTAGGCAGCCAATCTTAGGACAAGAGAAGGATGGAAAATGAAACTTGGAAGGATGATATGCAGGAAGGAGGCCAAACTTCTTGGTTATTCAATAGCTATTAAATGCAATAACTTAATAATAATAATTCAGGATCTCAACCAAAAAGATTAGCTAAGAAAGTATTATTTGAGCTTCTTGATCCTATAAAAGTATCTAGGATCCTCTAATACATCGTCGATGTAAGACCAAACACTTGCCAGCATGCTTTCCATAAGAGTTAAAGGCCCATGCCTGCTAAGTACATAGGTTTCCCAATGAGAGTTCGAATCTCTTAGGCAAAGTTATATGAAAACCTATGCTGGAGAGTGTTTAATCTCACATTGGTTATGGATTAAGAAGATTCTAGGTACCTATATAGGATCAAATAATCCAAATAATACCTTCTTGACTAGTTTTAGTGAGATCCTGGGTTATTGCAAATGGTATCAGAGTGTATTCAGCACATAGTACATATGGACTAGGAGACATTGTAATGAGCTCTATATGCTTATGATAGATTCAATAGGTTTTGAATATGGATTTGGATATGAATTTTTAATCTGACGAGGATGCTAGAACTTGAACAGAAAAATATATGAGAGTTTATACTGGCAAATGTTTAGTTTCATATTGACTATATATTTGGAAGATACTGAATACTTACGATATTTATATAAGAACAAGAAGTTTAAATAATACTTTTTAACTAGCATTTTTGAATGAGACCCTAGGTTGTTACATTAATTTCTGTCATTGCTTCCTCCATCACTTCATTTAAATTTTAAAGATTGTGCTTCCTCTCTGAACCTAAAAGTTCCCCTTCTATGTTGGTCATTTTGTGACTTAGATGAAGGAGATAATTTGTTCTTTTCCTTCTGAAACATGATTAGTATTCTCTTTCATAAAGCCTAGTTATGGTGTGTTGAGACCAATCCAACAAATTATGTAGCAAGAATAATTTGTTAGATATGTGCTAAAGGCGAAGAGTCACCGTCATTACGTCCAACTAGCGCCTCGTGTGCGAAAGGCGAAAGGGCCACCGTCATTTCCGCTGCGATCGGGTGTTAGTTATGGTTCAAAAGTTTAAGCCATTAGTTTGGTATTTGATGGAGGTACCAGATTGAAAGTTATCTAAATATATTGAAAGATATCTAAATAATTGGTTCTCTTTCCACCTGATAAGGAAGCAGCTTAAAAATCCATCAAGTCATCTGCTTCGGTAGAGAAAAAGGTTAAGCGAGAGAAACCAGTTGTTTTTTATTTTTATTTTTTTCAGTGCAGAAGAGGCAATCAAAACCCTATCAGATTCCAGTCTATCTACGATTATGATGAGTTCCGCATCAAGTAAGTATTTCTTATTCGAGTTTATGTAACAAATTATTTATTGAAGATCCTAGAAAGCTTACAAGTGGTATCAGAGCCAGAGTTTTAAAATAAATAATTTGTTCATATATTATGATTGATTAATTTTTGCATCAAAATGATGGTGAATTTTTAAGTTTTGGCTGGTTGTATTGTTGGCCATTAAAATATATAACCCACAGTCCCAGGATCGAAATCTGGCTCTGATACCACTTTGTTAAATTTTAGGGTTATGGTCTCTCTCTTTAATTAATGTCTTCCACCTCCAACTTTGGCATTCGATGCCGTGTCGGGGCTCTCTTTAATTTCTAACAACCAACAAATCTTTATGATTTAAACAATAGCATTTTATAAAATTTCATAAATTATATGACTGAATATAAACTAGTTTGGCCACTTTGGTGACTAACTAAGTTAATCTTGATGCCATATAACTATAAAATTTCATAAATTATATTAAAAAATCTCTTTATAAAATTGATATTCTATAACTGAGATTCAGACGGATTGCATGTTGCTTGACTAGCAGGAGGTTGTGAGCCTGCTGGAAGCACACACAATTATGTTTCTATTTCAAGAAATCAACCAGATTGGGTTAACTATTTCTCGTTGGGTGCATCATCAATCTATTCATTTCTTGAAATAGAAACATAATTGTGTTCGCTTCCAGCAGGCTCACAACCTCCTGCTAGTCAGGCAACATGCAACCCGTCTGAGTCTCAGTTATAGAATATCAATTCTATAAAGAGATTTTTTAATATAATTTATGAAATTTTATAATTATATGGCATCAAGATTAACTTAGCTAGTTAGTCACCAAAGTGGCCAAACTAGTTTATTTCAGTCATATAATTTATGAAATTTTATAGAATGCTATTGTTTAAATCATAAAGATTTGCTGGCTGTTAGAAATTAAAGAGAGCCCCGACACGGCATCGAATGCCAAAGTTGGAGGTGAAGAACATCAATTAAAGAGAGAGACCATGCCCCTAAATATATTTTAATGGCCAACAATACAACCAGCCAAAACTTAAAAGTTCACCATCATTTTGATGCAAAAAAATAATCAATCATAATATATGAACAAATTATTTATTTTAAAAACTCTGGCTCTAATACCACTTTGTTAAAGTTTAGGATCTTCAATAAATAATTTGTTATATAAACTCGAATAAAAAATAAAATACTTACTTGATGCGGAACTCATCATACTCGTAGTAATTTGTTACATAAACTCGAATAAAAATAAAATACTCACTTGATGCGGAACTCATCATACTCGTAGATAGACTGAAATCTGATTGATGACATGGATCCTCATAAAATTAAAGAGAGCCTCGACACGGCATCGAATGCCAAAGTTGGAGGTGGAGGACATCAATTAAAGAGAGAGATCATAACCCTAAAATTTAACAAAGTGGTATCAGAGCCAGAGTTTTTAAAATAAATATTTTGTTCATATATTATGATTGATTAATTTTTTGCATCAAAATGATGGTGAGCTTTTAAGTTTTGGCTGGTTGTATTGTTGGCCATTAATATATATATATATATATATATTTGCATCAAAGTTTGTCAAAGGGCTCTCCTTAATTTTATGAGGATCCATGTCATCAACCAGATTTGGTTAACTATTTCCCGTTGGGTGCATCATCAATCCTGTTCATTTCTTGAAATAGAAACATAATTGTGTGCGCTTCCAGCAGGCTCACAACTTCCTGCTAGTCAGGCAACATGTAACCCATCTGAGTCTCAGTTATAGAATATCAATTCTATAAAGAGATTTTTAATAGTATTATTTTTTAGTTATATGGCATCAAAATTAAATTAGTTAGTTAGTCACCAAAAAGGCCAAATTAGTTTATATTCAGTCATATAATTTATGAAATTTTATAGTTATATGGCATCAAGATTAAATTAGTTAGTCACTAAAGTGGCCAAACTAGTTTATATTCAGTCATATAATTTATGAAATTTTATAGAATGCTATTGTTTAAATCATAAAGATTTGTTGGTTGTTAGAAATTAAGAATTTGCCCAAACGTGAATTGATATTCTATAACTAACAAACATAAAGGAGGAAATCTAATATTCTCTTATCAAATATAATGTGGATATCCAAAGATACTATATATATATTTGATAAGGTTTACGATGATGATGTATATATATATTGTTGTGTTTACCCAAAGAAAATCTACAATATATATTTTATGTGTTATCTGAATTTGTGAGCATTTATTTTTTTTTTGCAGCTGTTTCTCTGCATTCACATGCTTCTGTTGTTGCTATTTTTAATGATTTAAACTTCTCTGAGTGGCGTGAGCAAGTCAATTTCCATTTAGGTGTCTTGGATCTTGACTTGGCACTATTAGAAGAAAAGCCTACTGACATTACTGATACGAGCAGTGAGGCAGAGAAGTTAAAACGTAAAGCATGGGACAGATTTAATAGATTATATCTTAGTTTCATGCGAATGATAATTGCCAATAACATTAAGTCTACTCTTCCAGAAAGTGTAACTGCTAAAGAATATCTCAAGCTTGTGGAAGAGCGCTTTCGTTCCGCTGATAAGTCACTTGCAGGGACACTAATGGCTGAACTCACGACCATGAAGTATGATGGGTCGCGAAGTATGCAGCAACATGTCCTTGATATGACTAATATTGCAGCAAGACTTAAGACCCTGGGAATGACTGTGGATGACTCCTTTCTGGTACAATTCATTATGAACTCATTACCTCAAGAGTATGGGCTTTTCAAATTAACTATAATACTATTAAGGATAAGTGGGATGTTAATGAATTGGCCAGTAAGCTTACTCAAGAGGAAACGAGATTAAAAGCACAAGGGGTTCATTCAATAAACCTAGTAGGTCAAGGAGCTAGTAAAGTTATCAAACCAAAATCCAAGAACTTTAAGAAGAAAGCATCCAATAAAGTAACACAGGTTGCTGATAATGATAAGAAGGAAAGGAAGAAAGATAAATATCACTTCTGTAAGAAAGAAGAACATTATTAGAAAGATTGTCTGAAACGAAAAGCTTGGTTCGAAAAGAAACGTATCTTTCATTATGCTTCTCCAATTTTTGAATCAAACTTATCTAAAGTTCCTTCTAATACTTGGTGGTTGGATTCTGGTGCCACTACTCATGTTTCTAATGTAATGCAGGGATTCCTTATAACCCAGAGCATAAATCCAAATGAGAGCTTTCTGTTCATGGGGAACCGAGAGAAGGCCCCAATTGAAGGCATAGGGACTTATCGTCTTACTTTGGATACCGGGCATCATCTGAATCTACTGCAAACTCTCTATGTCCCTTCACTTTCTAGAAATTTGGTTTCTGTATCGAAACTTGATGTTAATGGGTTTAGTTTTAAGATTGAAAAAGGATGTTTCAATTTATTTAATAAAGATGGTTCCTTTATTGGTTCTGGAATTCTTATGGATGATTTATATAAATTGAAACTTGATGATAATTTTTCTGCATCCCTGATATGTGTTCATCAAAATATTGGAATTAAATGTAGTATGACAAATGACAACTCTGCTTACTTGTGGCATAAACGTTTGGGTCATGTATCCAAAGAAAGACTACAAAGATTAGTACAGAATGAAATTCTACCAAATCTAGATTTTACTGATCTTGGATTATGTGTGGATTGTATTAAGGGAAAGCAAACCAAATATAACAAGAAAGGAGTTACAAGAAGTACTCAGCTTCTTGAGATTATACACACTGATATAT
Source organism: Metroxylon sagu (assembly GCA_017589505.3). Lineage (NCBI taxonomy): Eukaryota > Viridiplantae > Streptophyta > Magnoliopsida > Arecales > Arecaceae > Metroxylon > Metroxylon sagu. The sequence continues at coordinate 998,177 of JACVBY030000520.1, read as the reverse complement.
GTGGACCTTTTGATACTCCATCTTTTGGTGGAGAAAAGTTTTTTATCACCTTTATAGATGATTTTTCACGTTATGGATATGTCTATTTGCTTAAAGAAAAATCTCAAGTTGTAAATGCCCTTGAGGTATTTACTAAAGAGGTTGAAAGGCAACTAGACAGAAAAGTGAAAATAGTAAGATATGATAGAGGTGGTGAGTATTATGGAAAGTATGATGAATCAGGGCAAAATCCAGGTCCATTTGCAAAGTTCTTCGAAAGATATGGCATATGTGTACAGTATACCATGCCAGGCACACCTCAACAAAATGGTGTGGCAGAAAGGCGAAATAGAACATCAATGGATATGGTTAGGAGTATGATAAGTAATTCCTCATTACTCAAATCCTTGTGGACATATGCCCTTAGAATTGCAGTATATTTACTGAATAGGATTCCTAGTAAGACAGTTTCTAAAACTCCTTTTGAGTTATGGACCGGAAGGAAACCTAGTTTAAGACACCTGCATGTTTGGGGTTGTTTAGCAGAAGCACGAGTGTATAATCCACATGAAAAGAAATTGGATTCTTGAACTGTCAGTGGTTGCTTTATTGGTTACCCAGAGAAATCCAAAGGGTACAGGTTTTATTATCCAAACCATAGTTCTAGAATTATTGAGACAGGCAATGCCAAATTCATTGAGAATGGTAAAGTTAGTGGAAGTGCTGACAAATAGATTGTGGATATCAATGAAGTAAGGGTTAGTGTTTCATTACCCATAAATGTTCCTGCATCCACAATTATTCCGTACATTGTTCTAGAATTGCAAGAACAAAACAACAATGAATAATGTTTGAATGAAGAAGTACCCCATGAAGAGCCTAACCTACCAGTAGCTGACGGAAATGAACCATGTGGAATAGCTTTAAGTAAACCTGTAAGGATAAGAAAATCAGCTATTTTAAATGATTATTTGGTTTATTTGCGGGAGTCAGATTTTGATTGTGGCATTGATGAAGATCCTGTTTCATTTGCACAAGCCATTAACAGTGACAAGTCTGATAAATGGATTAATGCTATGAAAGATGAGTTAAAATCAATGGCTGAAAACAATGTCTGGGATCTTGTCGAATTGCCAGAAGGTTCTAAACGAGTTGGATGTAAGTGGGTTTTTAAAACCAAACGTGACATGAATGGCAATATTGAACGTTTTAAAGCTAGACTTGTCGCCAAAGGTTATACTCAGAAGGATGACATTGATTATAAAGAGACATTTTCACCGGTTGCAAACAAAAGATTCATTAAGGATCATTATGGCTTTGGTAATTCAATATGATTTAGAGTTACATCAAATGGATGTAAAAACAGTCTTTCTTAATGGGGATATAAAGGAAGAAATTTATATGGATCAACCTGAAGGTTTTTCCATGGAAGGAAAGGATCATATGGTGTGCAAACTTAAGAAATCAATATATGGACTTAAATAAACTTCCAAACAATGGTATCTTAAGTTCAATGTACTATTACATTTTTTGGTTTTCATAAAAATATCGTTGATCGGTGCATTTACCGAAAGATTTGTGGAAGTAAGTTTATATTTTTGATTCAATATGTTGATGATATTTTGCTTGCTGCTAATGATTTAGGCATCTTGTATGAGACTAAAATTTTTCTCTCTAAGAATTTTAAGATGAAAGATATGGGAGAGGCATCTTATGTGATTAGAATTTCAATATTCAGAAAGAGATCACATGGATTGGTAGGATTGTCTCAGAAAGCTTACATTGAGAAAATTCTTGAGAGATTTAATATGAACTGTTCAGCAGGTGTTGTCCCAATACAAAAAGGGAATAAATTTAGTCTTATGCAATGTCCAAAGAATTATATGAAACATAAGCAAATGGAATCTATTCCATATGCTTCTACTGTGGGTAGCTTGATGTATTTGCAAACTTGCACAAGACCAGATATTAGCTTCGCAATTGGAATGTTGGGCCGATATCAGAGTAACCCTGGTATTGATCATTGGAAAGCTGTAAAGACAATGATGAGATACCTTCAAGGAACTAAGGATTATATGCTCACATTTAGAAGGTCTGATTAGTTAGAAGTGATTGGATATTTAGATTCAGATTTTGTTGGTTGTGTTGACAGTAGAAAGTCAACATTTGGCTATCTATTCCTGTTGGGAGAAAGAGCAATTTCATGAAAAAGTGCCAAACAATCTATCATTGCCTCATCTACTATGGAAGTAGAGTTTGTAGCCTATTATGAAGCTACAATTCACGCATTATGGCTGCGGAACTTTATTTCAGGACTTGGGGTTGTCGACAACATTACCAAGCCGCTGAAAATTTATTATGATAATTCTACGGCAGTTTTCTTCTCCAAAAATGACAAATATTCCAGAGGTGCTAAACATATGGAACTAAAGTACAGACAAAGAGTGTGCATTGAACATATTAGAACGGATCTTATGATTGCAGATCCTTTAACTAAAGGTTTACAACCAAAGACATTTAAAGAACATGTACATAGAATGGGTCTTGGTTGTATTGAAGATTGATTATGATGATGTTATGACACTCTTGAGCTCATCAATATGATACGTTTCTGGTTTTATAAAATTATTTCTTGTTCCTTATGCTTGTATACGCTTAATGTTTTGAACAAGAAAATTAATGTGTCTTTAAGACAATTAAGTTGACATTAAGATATATAAATTATGTGACCTAACGTGATAAGTTGCTAATATAGTAGTATATGGAAGGGAGTATGCAATTGAAATATGTATGACCGCCATAAATCTTATTATGTAATTTATTATATTAAAGTTAATCATGATAAAAGCATGGCATTATGAAATTTAATTATGCCCGCCTAATGTTTACATAATTAAATATTAATATCATAAACTATTGAACCAAGTGAGAGAATGTTAGATATGTGCTAAAGGCGAAGAATCATCGTCATTACGTCCAACTAGCGCCTCGTGTACGGAAGGCAAAAGGGCTACCGTCATTTCCGCTGCAATCGGATGTTAGTTATGGTTCAAAAGTTTAAGCCATTAGTTTGGTATTTGATGGAAGTACCATATTGAAAGTTATCTAAATAGATTGAAAGTTATCTAAATAATTGGTCCTCTCTCTACTTGATAAGGAAAAAGTTTAAAAATCCATCAAGTCATCTGCTTCGGTAGAGAAAAAGGTTAAGCGAGAGAAACCAGTTATTTTTTTTTTAATTTTTTTCAGTGCAGAAGAGGCAATCAAAACCCTATCAGATTTCAGTCTATCTATGATTATAATGAGTTTCGCATTAAGTAAGTATTTCTTATTCGAGTTTATGTAATAAATTATTTATTGAAGATCCTAGAAAGCTTACATAATTAAGCAATCACTAGGACAAAGGCCAACATATTGATGGATGATCACTCACCAATATGTAATATAGATCATCAGAATCTTTTCAAAATATAGATATGTAAATAATTATATATATATATTTTCTTTTTAACCACAGACTGCATCAAAACCATCCCTTCTATAAACTTAGTTGATTCTCCTTCATGTTCTCTTTCTCAACTCACCAGAAAAAATCCAATTTTTACGCTATCTAGTCTTAGCTCATCAAATAGATAGCAAACAAGTAAGCCGTGAGAGGCATCAGACTACCATCAATAAACGAATCCAAGTGCACAAAAGAAAGAAGATCTCAAATTTCAGTAGCTGATGGATTTTTAGCCTTCTAATCATCATCCAAGGCGGAAAATGAGACGGAAGCAAGGAATCCACATACCAGAACACTGAAACCAGTGACGTTGGCGAAGGAAGTGGCCATGGAGGCGCCTGAGAGAGGGAGCTCTCCGAGATGGCCGACGAACATGACAGAGATCACCTGGAGGGAGTAGTGGAGAAGGCTCACTGCGACCAGAGGTCCCGCCAGCCACAGCTGCCTCCTCACCTCGGGGAGGATCCCGCCGGCGTCGTCGCTCCGAGAGCATAGGGAGCACAAGAAATCCTTCTCTCCTCCTCCTACCGCTGCTGCCCTACTGGAGCCAGATCCCCTCTCGGTGACTGGGGTTGGAAGTAGTGGAGAGGACTTAAGGGATGGACCTCCCCCTTCTCCTCCCATTTCTCCGAGGTCTCGTACGACGGTCAACGGAGCTTCGGCAACAGCATGATTGGAGATTTAGTAATCAGCGATTCACCGGTGATTATTTTTTTATTAAAAAAAAGGAGCCGCTTCTTCTACCGTTACAGTTGAATTAAACTAAGTTGTAACAATATATATATATATATTTTTGGTGCGTGTGTGTCCCGTGGATGCCAGGAGGTTGGAGAGAGGTAACGAAAACTTCTGCACCATATCGCAGAAAATGGCATTATTTTACATTAATAGCTATTTTCATGCTTCGGAGAGGAGGTGAAGATCACATTTGCATTCATGATAGGTTAAACATATGCTAATTCTCAAAATTTTCAATGAATTTTTGTTTCAATGCTGGTTAAAATGCATGCAAAATATTTTTTTGATTTTTTTTATTGTAGAATAAATAACTTTTAATATTTCCCATTTTATAGCCAATAACAAGGCTTGGCAGGTATCATAATTTCGACAAAAATTTGAGAGCCTTAATTGACACCCTTTTTTAACTTGACTTTCTCAAAATGGTTCAGGATGTGGCCTCCGTTAGCAATGCTTCCATGGTCATTAGCATCGCTAATACCATCCCTCGCACGACGCCAACTCCAATCCTTCATCCTCAAGACGTGGACAAGGAAGAGGAGGAAGTCCATATTCTTACTTCCAATCGCGTGTGTTTACCTTCGTCGGCAACTCCAATTTGACTGGGTGTGTGAAGGGAGTGAGCTTAACGTCACACTCCAACTAGCGGCGAGGAGCGTGGAAGTTGGAGGAGTACTCACTTGGATCAATTATTGGGGCTGAGATAGCAGCGGCAAGAATCGGCGGCAACTGGTTGCTTTGGTGGTTGGGTGCCGGGGCAGAGAGGAGTGGCGGAGGCGAAGTGTTGAGCTCAAAAATCTTGTGCTCTCGAGCCTGGTAGAGAGTGAAGGGGATTATGGTGGCAGTAGGAAAGGAAGGCGTCGCCGTCGTCGGCAGCGTTGCCAGCCATGGCTATCTCCGACCACTTTAGCTTCTAAGTAACGCTGGTCATGTTCAACGACTAGTAGTTGTATCCAGGTGTGGCCAAGAGCTCGTTCGCTCCACCGGTCCTGCTCCGCTACGCCCATCATCTTCACTTTCTACCTGCTGTCATCTTCTTCATCACCGCTTTCTCGATGCTCTCTCTTCATCTTTGGTTCCTAATCCATTGGCGAATGGTTAAAAGCCTATTCTTGATAAAATATCATATATATATCCTAAGTTATTAGGCGACTTAGGATCTATTTTATTTGTTATAAAATAATATTAAGAACTACCAGACTAAAAACTTTTTTAATCAGGAAAAAAATAAGACAGTAATGTGTGATTTGTTTAGTAGACCTTTTAATGATTTATTTTTTTAAAAAAACTTCTAAATAAATATTTCTGTACATAATGAGATATTTAAATTGAAAAACTATACAACCCACTGTAATCTATATCATACTAAATGCATAAAAATTAAATACTATATATTTTTGTGATCTCTAATATATATATATATATATATATATATATATAATGTGGATATGAAAATAAAAAACTATTATCATATTAGTCAACTGAAGTATTTAATAAAATATTTAAATTAAAATTTCATTTTATTGATCCTCGTATGTATATATATATATATATATATGAAAAAACCCTTGCTTTGGACACCGCAGTAATATTAAGCTGGATTTTAGCACGTGCATCGCACGCGATTTATTTCCTGGAGGGCCTCTTTAACCGACATAATCCTCCTCCAGCCACCACCACAATTCTCTCTTCTCCTTCCTGTTTTCTTGAGCGAAGGATGCAGGCTCCCATACGAACGCGGACTCCGCTGCGAATCCAACCCCTCTCCTCTGCTTCCACTCTTCGCCTTCCCCTTCCATTCGTTGTCCTCCCCCCTACCAGACGGCGGCCGGCTCGTGTCCGGTGCTGTGCTGCCGGCGGCGGTGGCGGCGGCAATGGCAGCAATCCTCGGCCACTGGCGCAGCAGCAGCGGAGGGCGTACCCGTTCGACGAGATAGAGCCGCGGTGGCAGCGGTACTGGGAGGAGAACCGCACGTTCCGGACTCTCGACGAGGTCGATACCTCCAAGCCCAAGTGCTACATCCTCGACATGTTTCCCTACCCCAGGTAACGTCCTCGGTCATGGAAACGATGAGAGAAGATTTGTTATCTTGCGAAAAGATTTCATCTTGAGTCGATTTTAGTTAGCTTTGATGGGAATGATAGAGCCTATAGGGTCTTGGTTTCATATTAGTTACCTTTGAGTCGAGAGTCACAGGAAAATGTTTCTTTTTTGAAAAAGAAAGCGTTCTTCTTTCCTATTTGGGGTGAAAACAAGAAAAATGATCTCTTTTTAAAGAGAAAAAAATATTCTTGCTTCCTATTTATGCCTATATTTTGTTCATATTTCTTTTTTATGAGCCTATTGTTATAATTTTCTTGAAGAAAAACAATTCGTGAGCCGTGTATATTGGTTGGATAGCTGTGCATTGCCAAGGATATGTAGTAAATGCCATAAAAAAGAGTAGGGGTTGGATGTTTGAGAGCTGTTTTGTCGAATAGATGAAGGTTACCTGGAAAGATTTGGTTCATAAGTTGCTTAGTAATTAATTATTCTATAGATGCCATGCCCGCAGGAGAGGAAGAAAAATGAGAAAGGAGATAACCTGATGACTCTATGCTTTCAAGAAGACTGTTTATTGATCGCATACTGAACAATTATAAGTAATTTTAACTCAAACAGTTGTGCTTGTCGATGTCCATCCTGAAACAAAAAAGCTCTGTTTAATTGTCTCTGTCTCAATTTTGTCTGAATTTTGCATTCCAAGAAGTCCAAATCCGAATCAATCTGAATTCTAATTTGGACTAAATCTAAATGCAACTTGATGTGTAAATCATTTGATGTGTATGAAGGAAGAAAAATAAAAATAATTTACAAAACTGGGTAGATCAATCACGAAGAACACTGCACCACAAATAAAACTAATCTACGAATTAAGTGCCAAAATTATAGTTCCAGAAGGTCATATCCTAGGAAAAATCATTTCTTTCCCATACTTGTCAGCTGCAATGTTGAGTACCACTTGTTTTCGTATGGTTATTTTAAGTAAATTTAAGGACATGTTATGCTATTAAGGGGGATGGGTGAGAGGAGTGAGATTGAATTAGAAAATTTCAAGTATATTTTAAGAAGAGGGCAGTCTGTAAGAAGGATATTGAATGCAGGCTTTCTTCATCAAAATTTCTCCAGTGGTGGTTTCATTGGTTGGAGTAGAAAGGCAAGCAAGGTTTCAAACTTTCAGTTGTTTCGTGCTGGTGTCATATAATGATCTTTGGTAAGATACTGGAAGCTCAAAGACTTCTCTTTATATTTGGTTATCATGAATGTGAAGAAGAACCCAAACACAAAGGGTAGGTCAAAAAAGTTTTTGCTTCTTTCTTGGTCTTAGTGGCTTACAGATCTAAAGCTAAAATCCACAAAGGGTGATAGGAGTGCTATCCCATTTGAAGTACTTGAGTGAGTAATGGCTTAGAGTTTTTTGAACTTGTTTGTCTTATTGTTCTGTTAAAGAAAGTTGAATCTGCTAAGGATGAAACGATGGAGAATTTTCTGTCAAATGCTGTAGCCTACTCTTTTCAGAAGAGTTGCTTAATCAGAAACTTCAACAAGCTGGTGTCCCATTAATGAGATTTGGACTCTTTAAACCTTTAGAGATATACAGATTCCTTATAAGGAGAAAAGAAGATGGCGTACCATCTCTTCTCCATGATCTTTATACATGGATAATTTGGAGGTGAGTATTATCAAATTTTAGCATGTTATCACTGTTACATGATTGGGAATTTTCACTGTTTGAGATTGCAGGCTCCTTTTCAAGTGTAAGTATGGTATAGGTGTTATGTTCCCCATTTGCTTTGAAAGCCAATTTTTAGAGCTCCTTTTTTTTGTTCCTTAGATGTTTTAGACTATGTTTTTTTCCCAATTAAATCAGAAATCCTAAAAACTATTTGGGCTGTTGCCTTCATCATCTTGACATGCCCAAATATTTTCCTTTTTTTCAACAATGTTTTAAGTATTGTTAGAAGAAAAAGATAAAAAATAACGAAAATCATTGTAGAATATGCCTTGCATAGTGGGCATCTTTCTCCATTCATTGTCAGCAAGTCAGTTATTTTTGCCTCTTTTTTCATTCTTTTCTGTGCTATTGGAGTCAGATATTGCGTGTAAGTTTTCAGGAAGGATATATGCATGTTCATTTAATGGCTTTGTTACATTTTATTCCAAGAATTCTTTATCTGAACTACATAGGTTATGTTCTTGAGGTCCTTAAGTTTTCTAGGTCTGCTATATATCTATAATTTTAATGGTGATTTTGATATAGTCTTTGTTTACATTGAGTTTATGTGTTATATCTTGTGCAGTGGAGCTGGATTACATGTGGGCCATCCCCTGGGATATACTGCCACTGACATTCTATCAAGATACAAGCGCATGCAGGGTTTCAATGTTTTACATCCAATGGGATGGGATGCATTTGGCCTTCCTGCTGAACAATATGCTATCGAGGTTTGCTAGCCATTTCTCTGAGACAAATAAATTATTCTGTTTACTTTCCCTTAATTAATTTTATTTTTCATGCACAGACAGGGACTCATCCGAAGATCACAACAAAGCGAAATATTGAACGCTTCAGGTCTCAGGTACTTAAAAAGTACATTTACAATTATTCAGTCCTAAAGAAGGACTACAGGAGTATTAATCCTGTCATATATTCACTTTAATCTACAAAAATAAAGGATTTAGTTATGATTTTACTTTCCTTGAAACAGTAGATGGTGAACCAAAAGGCACTGAAATTCTTTGCCAATTTTCTATAAAATTTTAAACAGGACCATATAACTATTAAGAAATTCCTTTAACTGTAAAATGGGTGCAAAAGTTTCCATCTGAATGAATTTTGGTCATTTGGATTTGAAATTTAATGAACTGGTAGTAAACCTGTATTCATGGACAGGTGTTTGCACCTTGAGTTTCATTTTATTGTGGTTAAATGATTAGCTGGTGTTTTGCAAGTGCTCCATGCCTAACTTGCTTTGCCCCGCCAAGAGGTATAAACCATAGTTAAGTGTGCATACGGCCAAAGTTTAGATGTTTGAATAGTTCCAATCATTTTTTGATAGATAGACAACCTTTTTTATCCTTAAGCTATATAAAATCAGCTTAATTTCCTGATTTTTTGATTCCAAAAGTAACCATAATTAGATTATTCTATTAAAAAATTGAAACATTACTCTAATAACTTTAATTGGATTTGTCTCTTAAAAAGCTTAAATTATGTTAAGATTTATGTAGAACTTGGGATTCTAACAGAGAAAATCTCATTTAGCAAAACAGAGAATTTAAAGATGTCTGAAAAAGTTATGTTAGTATCTTTGAACTGTAAAAACTATTAAAGGAGAAGGAAAAGACATTAAAAAAAAGTTAATTATAAATTAACTATTTTCAGATGTTTTTAAAGTTAAATTTGTAGTTAAATTATCCCAAATCTAACATCTTTAGCATCCAAGTGCATCCGTACGTGTGTTATAATAAGTTTTACAAAATGTGGCTAGTGTTTTTGTTAGAAAAGAGAGTGTGATTTTATGATTTTCTTTTCCACTCTCCCACATGTGGTTGACTGAACTTCATTATGACACCCTTCATGGCTTCATGAGGAGGTTTATTTCAATGAATCACCAATATAGTTTCATGATGAGAGTAGGGAAGAGCTGCTAATCTTGCAAAAGAGCTCTATTGTCGTATGTGGGAAAGAAAAGCAGCAGTTCCAAACCATCGCAGTTTGATGCACTACATGTTGCAGTTTTTCATCATAATTTGTATGTTGGAAACTATTGGCTTGGAATCTTTCCCAATTATGACCATGCACTGCGACTTTTATTTATTGTTATGTCTTAGCGAATGGAAGGTTAGCTCATAATATGCCATCATGAAAAATCAGTAATAAGATGCTACTACTCAGGCCATGTTGATATTCTATCTTATGCTTGTTTTCTTTCTTTCCATGTAATGATACCTTAATCAGATAATGTGTAATTTATACTTACAGTTCCATGTAATATTCTGATTATGGTTAAAGTTATAAACTGGTACAAAGTGCTGTTATATCTGAATACTCTTGGTCATATCCAAGTTTTCATTTTTGTTTGTTCAACTACTTATTCTATTGTTTTGCAGCTCAAATCATTAGGCTTTTCATATGATTGGGATCGTGAGATTTCCACTACCGAACCTGAGTACTATAAGTGGACACAATGGATTTTTCTTCAGCTGTTGAAGAAAGGATTTGCATACCAGGTCTTGAACACGATTTGTTTTTCACCTCAGAATACTTTGGTTCTTCATTCCATGAATTGTGTGAGGGCTGACAATCTGTTGCTTGAGCCATTGCGCTTTTTTCTTTTTTTCTCCCATGGAGTTCTGTTTATGCATGTTTTAGATTATATTTTTGTCTCTTCCTAGTGTCATTCGAGTGATGTTTCTAATAAGTCAAGTTAACACTACTCTTTAGTTATTTATATTCAGGCTGAAGTACCTGTTAATTGGTGTCCTGCTCTGGGCACTGTTTTGGCAAATGAAGAGGTTGTGAATGGTGTCAGTGAACGAGGGGGTTATCCTGTAATAAGGAAGGTACTTTCTCCAAAGCAACCTAACTTTTTGTGCTTATATTTTCTTTGGCATCCATGTCACTTGTGTCTAAACTCTCCAGCTATTTGAAAGATGCATATTTATTATATCATCAATGCTAAATATATTGCCTTCCTCCTCCCTGAGCAGCCAATGCGTCAATGGATGCTCAAGATAACTGCTTATGCTGATCGTCTTCTTGAAGATCTGGATGAACTTGATTGGCCAGAAAGCATTAAAGAAATGCAGCGAAATTGGATAGGTCGATCAGAAGGTGCTGAGCTAAAATTTAATGTAGTTAATGCGCAAGGATGTGAACAAGGTGTAGAGCTACCTGTCTATACAACCAGACCGGACACCATCTTTGGTGCCACGTATGATATGTTCATTCTGTTTATTGTTCGCAGTGAAATTATTAAATATTTCTTATGGACTTGGAGGAATCTTTACTTGTCTATAATTTGCAGGATCAATTTTATGACCCGTGCTTTTTCCTTGCAGATATGTTGTCATGGCTCCTGAACATCCTCTATTGTCATCATTAATATCTGATGCCCAACTTGAAAGCGTACGTTTGTTAGGTTCTTTGTTCAATTATTTTGCATCAGCATAAAAGGGGTTAATTTATAATTGCAGGTAGAGGAGTACAGAGAGCTTGCTGCAAAAAAAAGTGAACTTGAGAGAACTGATCTTCAAAAGGAAAAATCTGGTGTCTTTAGTGGTTCGTATGCTAAGAATCCAGCTACTGGAGAAGTCATTCCAATATGGGTAGCAGATTATGTTTTAGGAAGGTTTACCTGGAATTGCTTTTTACAAATTTTGAAATTTTAGTTTCAAGTGATTGTTTATTTTAAATAACTCTCCATGCTGGGATAAGTGTTGTTGTGCATGCTAACTATCAAAGATAATATTTCATTACTTAAGATACCGCTTGAACATCTGTTTATCATGTCCAAGAACTGATGATCTTGAAACTTCATGGCTGACTTTGTGCTGATGGGTACCTGGCAGGGAGCTTTACAAAGTCAAATTCTAAACCAGTGTAATACATTAGCTAGTATTGAACAATACATGCTTAGGGGATCTGATAAATGTGATAATTTTTTTCTTTTGTTTCATTAGATAGAGGTGCATTTCGTAATATACATGAGATATGATAAATATCTCAAGTTGTGCACTGTAAGTAATCTTTGCAGTTGTCTTGGATAAATAATATTAACGAGGAGTTGCCATGGTCTATGTTATCTACAGCTGCTATTATTGCTAATAGATGAGTTGAAGATAAGTGGATTGTCATATTGGAATGACAATTTAGCTGGAAGTGAGAATGGAGATGAAAATGAGGCCTTCATGGTTGAAAAACACTACAATGTGATCGTTTTTGTTATGTCGGATATCTTGATCATTTTTGTTATGTTGGATATCTTACACAAATGAATGTGGAGATTGATGAATGCATGTCTAATGGAGTTAGGGCAATGTAGAAGATATAGGAAGGTGCATTTGGGGTAGTGGAATGTTATGAGATGGGCGCATGCCTTGGTTACCCTTGAGAAAAATGTTCAAAACAACAATAATGTTTGTAATATTTTATGATTTAGAAGGTTGGTGTTATAGAAGATACAAACATGAAAAATAACTGTTGTACAATAGAGGATGCTAATGTAGATGTGTGGCAGGAAGGATGAAATGGAAAAATGATGCAGGAGTTGTAAGAACTGAGGGAGAACCAAGTAAGGTGGTATGGCTATGCGCAACAAAGATTTAAAGAGACATGGTAAAATGGGGTGCTCAGATTGGCATCTTCACTTACCTACTGAATTTTGCTTGTATCATCTGTTTGCGGATAACATATTTTGATAGAACCAGTGAACACTAACCATGTGTCATGACAGCTCAGAGCCTAGTAAGTGGAAGGTTGTTTCTTCCACCATATGACATGTAAGACAACCATTTGGTTCTATCATGTTGGTAAAATATCTTTCTCCAAGTATTCTACTAGTTGTTTTTGATTTTGGTCAACAAATGATATATGGTACCATTTTTCCTTCATATGTCTTTTAGAGGGAGTCAGATGCTTATCATATCAAGCATATCTTATTTTCTGCATTTGGTATATTCAAATTATTCTGCATCTGTAATACCAATACAATTTTCTCTTTCAGGCCATAAACAGATTATTGTGGTCATTTTTGATGTTATTTTTATAATGTATTATCTCCTAGTAGTGCAGCACAGCTGATATTTCTTTTCATACTTTTATATGCAGTTATGGCACTGGAGCGATTATGGCTGTACCTGCACATGATTCTCGTGACCATGAGTTTGCACTAAAATATAACATCCCAATCATTAGGGTTGTAAGCCCATTTGATGAAAGTTGCGATCTTGGTGAACCATATCTAGGTGATGGTGTTATGGTGAACTCATCTAATTCACTATCTGGATTGAATATCAATGGTTTGGCATGCAAAGATGCTGCTTCAGAAGTCATTAATTGGCTTGAGAGTACAAGTTATGGAAAGAAAAAGGTGTCTTTTATTTATTGTGAATTTATTGTGGCAACATTGTTTTTCTCCAATGCAAGTGTGCAGTAGTTGTCACATATGAACTCAACGTATTATCTGGTTAGGTGAACTATAAGCTGAGAGATTGGCTCTTTGCCCGACAACGCTACTGGGGTGAACCTTTTCCGGTGATTTACCTGGATGATACTGGTGAAGCTGTCCCTCTTCCAGAAAATGAGCTGCCCCTTACCCTGCCTGAATTGGATGACTTCACTCCTACTGGAACAGGGGAACCCCCATTGGCAAAAGCAACATCTTGGGTATGTTCAGCAAAGATAAGCAGAAATTTACTAATAATTTGTTACTATATTTTCACAGTTACTTCTGGCTTGCAACTGTAATTAGACATTAGTGACTTACAACCTTCCTGATTGATTGGAAATCCAGATGTTCTCTGATCCAGAAATACCTTAGCCTTTATAATTCCAAGATATTCTTCATTTGCATATGCTAGGATACCTAGAGGTGGTCATTGCCTGAGTTTTAAATTGCTGGTTAGCTCAATTGAGTTAGTCCTTTGCAGTTGCTGTTGCATCATAATAGTCAGTACTTCTGTGCAATATTTGGCTAGAAAACAGGTTTCTTTTTGAAAAAAAATTGAGAAATATATGCTTATCTGGACTATTTATTAAAAAACTTGCATGCTTCTTTCACAGAGGTGAAGAGACACATTAATTTACAATTTTACTTGTTTCTGTGGATAATTGCGATAGAGATGGCCTTGCATGTTAATTTTCAATTTTTGAGTAGCAGTAACTCTGATTAGAGTTTTAGGTGTGCAATAAAGGAAAATTTGAAGAAATTAAAGGAGAATAAAGGATGCATATTACATTATTAAGGAATCCATATACCTTAATAAGTGTGTGCAAGAGGAGATAAAAGCAGGTCAACTTTAAATGGCATTACCTTTTGAATTTTATTACCATGAGAGCCAAGAAATACATTATGTTGATGTCTAATCTGTGGTTAAAATTTAGATGATTGTGTAAAAAATGAGAGCTCCCTGAATAATACATGCAAAAACAAAATGTTGGTATGTTTAATCATGACATAGTTTTTTGTGTGTGTGTCTGTGTGCAGATATTTAGTTTTAAATTTTGATGAAGAAACAAAAAATTGCCCTAAATTTGTCACTCAATTAAAGGAGTGAAATGACTTTGAAGACTTTATGTTGCTACAATTCACTGAATAACTGTAAGATAATATAGACTAGGGAAGATAATTTGTTAGATATTTTGTTTAATGGCTAATGGTATAAGATAACTGGTGGAGTTTAGACTGACTGATGGCAGGAAGTTCTAGGGTGCAAAGGTTTGAGAAGATAAACTGAAGCATAAATAAAGATGTAACTCAGTTGGATTTTGTTGGTAATTAGTAAGAATTGAGGGACCAAGGTCACAACCTTGGTTTGCATTGATACAAGAGGCCAAAAATATTAATGACGATGTCTCAAACAAGATTATGAATGATTGATCAAGTGGTGTTGCTGCGTGGGAGTATTATGCATTTATGAAATAACATGAAGAATTAATAATGAAATTTGATATGATGATTATTAGTTAAACTTTGTATATAATTAAAATACTTTGCTGTGAAAAAGGTTAGTGAACATTGGATGAACGTGCTAGAGACTATTTATCAAAGTTGATGCTGCAAAACTGGGGAAAATAATTTTCTTGAAAATGAGTATAAACAAGGTCACTTGGTGCATAAGTGAAGTAGAATCATTTTAGTGGGCTTTTCCATTTGTAGCATGTACCACAAGAATGATAAGGGATTCTTGGACTGAGGTTGAAGGATTGGGCAAGAAGAAGGGAATCCAAAAATTTGGATAGATCTGGTGAGTTGAAGACACCTTTTCTTTTTATGTAGGCTATATTGTTGCATAGGAATCAAAGGTGAGGTAGGATGCATAGTTGCCCAGAGTTTTATGTTTGTTTCATTAAATAACATCCCTCTCTCTGTTTTGCTTTATATCTACAGAATTGTTGAGGTGAGAGCATAATGGAATTTATGATAGTCCTTGACAAAGAGCTCAAAAAGATCTAATGATTACCTGCAAGAGTTATTCCATCTTTTTGCAGCTAGTCTTATGAACTTTGCTACTAAATGCAACTCTAAATATGCTTATATCATATGCTGGGTTGGCTTCACTAAACTCCTAATTTTGCCATTTTCATCTTGGTTTTGTTTGGTCTTTCTGTTCTTTTTAGAACTACTAAGGAAACTCAAATATCCCTCATGAAATAAGCACACTTGGTTTAAAAGGTCGATGCAATTTAGTTCTGATTACCATCTAATTCAGGATACATATATCCAAAGAGTTTAATAGAAGTATGGAAAGTGGTGAATAAAAGAAAGGATACCCATTTATGGAGAATATCATTTTATAGTTCTAATTAATTGAGCAATTTTTTTAACAACCTCGCTTGTACTGCAGAGTGGATTTGGTTGCTAGTTTTGTTATCAAAGGCAAGACTTAGTTGCAATCTGTGTTATTGTTAATTGTAACATCCTTTTGCACAACCCATATGATGAAAATTATAATAAGCATATCTTTATATTCAGGTTAAAACCATGGATCCTATATCTGGGAAACCTGCAAAACGAGAAATGAGTACAATGCCACAATGGGCTGGCTCCTGCTGGTAAAAAATTGTATTACAGCTTTGAAGAAATATTTTCTGTGTACATAGTTGTTCTCTTTGTGGATATAAATGTATTTTGCATCCAGTCTGTCATTTAACAGTGCCTGCAGTGAGACCTCTCTCTCTCTCTCTCTCTCTCTCTCTCTCTACCCCTGTTACCCCTCCCTCTTTTTTTAATATAAAAAAATTTGTTAGACGATTTGAACCCATACCAACTAAGGTTGGGTTCACCATGTGCCAAACTGAGGGTCTTGGTAACAGATGTTGATGGATATCCATAGATACATCCCAAACACCCTCAAGAGTCAAGACTGCCTTTTTAAGCTCCAAACTGTAGTTTGGCGTTTCTTATCACGTTTCTTTGTTTAAATGCCCTATTTTTGCAAGGAAGAAGGTACTACCCTATGGTTTTCCATGCATGTTGAATCGAAAAACATGCATAATTATAATTATCACATATAAAATGTGCCATACATACGCTATCTAAATTAGCATATAGATGATCATATTGTCATTTGAAAAGCAATTAGATTACTAGATCCATATAGAAGGGGCATATCAACAGTTACAACTGATGGATCAATGTGCATCAAGAAGTGTAGAAGTATCACCAATCATTTTATAAAGCAACAAATACAATGCCATTTAATAATAAAATCATGTACTTCATACAACCCTCATATTATAGCTCATATGAGTACTTGGCAGGCTCGCAGACTTTCTCATCGAACATAAGCTCCATGTCCTATATCTGCCTTGGATAAGTTTAGTGCATATACTGATATTAGTGATCATAATAGACTAGTAGAGATCACATTGCATTAGTTGGTCATCTTGTGTGATCATTACGAGAGCAGTACTTTGGCTCTTGATAGGGTATGAGGACATATTGGGAATTAATTCTAGAAGTTCTAAATAATCAAAAAATATTTTTAATTGAGGGTCTTGTAAATCATCCCTTGTATATACATCATATCGAAAAAAATCTAAATGGAAGTATTTTACTGATTAATTTTAATTTGTTTATTTTCTAGTTCTAGACTTGAGTGGAAACTAAACACACATAGATTGACCTCATTATTATGAAAAGTTGGTTGCATGCGCATATCACAAATGAAAACATGCTATTTTTCTAAAATTTACATATTTGCTATTTTAAAATTATTTTATCTAAAATTAATTCTAAAAATAAAATACATCCCAAAAAATTTAAGCTGCTATGCCATAGAATAAATCAATCCCCATATCATATCTTCAAATTAATCTAAATAAATAATGTTTGATCGGATTAATTTCAAATTAAACATATTTCTAGGTATAGGCTTTGCAATTGTAGACACCCTCCTAAAATCCACAACTTTGAGCTAAGATTCATGCTCTAGAGCATTACTCAAAGCATTGATCGCACTTCTACATAATTTTAGCTGATTTTTTCTAGATTTATAATTATTGGGGGGGGGGGTTAGCCTTATTTTTTTAAAGGAGGAATCATAAAGCTTTTCTAGATGGCATCACCTTTTGGCACTAGGGCAAGAGGTTGTGCGTTCAATTTAGGTTGGAGCCAATGCCCAAGGGTGGGGTGGCTTAAGAATAGAAAAGGTGGGCATTAGCTTTTACTAGCATCAAAAGAAAGAGGAAAGAAAGCCTATTACCATGGTGGCTATACATCCGCATACCTTTATGGTGGAAAGGACCTAGATCCCTGGTCTGTCAACCATTTTGCTCTCATTATTATTGTTTCTAATCAATGAATAGGGGAACAGAGGAGAAAGAACCGTTAAAAGGCCGTCCCTAGTGGTATCGCTTGGTACCAGTGAATGTTGGGGTGAACTAAAGTTAATATGCCCAAACTGCTCACTTTTAAAGTGGTTTGGCTAGTTTTGGGTGTGTAGTTTGCTCAGTCACCCTACTCAAACTGAGCCTATGTGAATCGAGATCCCTTTAGTTCTATGTGAACCAAGCGGTTCATCTTGAATCACTTGGTTCTCAAATCCTTAGATGAACCTTAAGCAAGAGATGAGACTTGTCAGAAAGCTAGAAACTGTATCCTAACCGGCACTTAATTTTAGCAGACAATAGGTAATGAGAGCCTTAAAAGTGGTTGGTTGTATCATGTGGGTCCCCACTTGAGTTGAAAGCAAGGAACGATAAAATAAGAGGTAAACTCAAGTTTTTTGAGGATGACAAGTGTGGCAATTGTAGCTTGTAATAGGTTGGAGACTTCCTAATTAGTTTGATCTTTAATTGACAATGTTGTCAATCTAGAACATCTCAACTCAACCCAGCCTATTGTTGATGGCTCTACTTTGGCTCTACATGGAGTCACTTAAGGTAACCAATTCTGAACCCATCCTACATTTTTTATTATGGACATCATGTCAGTAGAAATGGTGAAGGTACACCTTTTATTATTGGAAAGAAGAGTAGGGATTCCATCGTCTTAATTCCATAGATTCTTACTTATAGTGAATAGGATCCTAGCCTATTTTAAGATTGGATGCTTGGACTTGTTAATGACCAATTGCCAATTTGAACCTTGGCATCTCTGTTTGGCATGAAGGGCAGAGACCAATCATTATTAAGGTTGTAAATAGGTTGGGTCGATCCATGACCTGAACTGGTCCCCACCTAATTAGATTTGACTTGATCTATATTTGGAGACTCATGGATTAGGTCGGGTCCCGATCTAAATTGAACCCGATTTAAATTTTGGATCAGATTTGATCTTGTATTTTTTGACTCGACCTAACCTGAACCCGATTTATTTCAATCCATAAATCTTAATTATATAAATTTTGTTCTCCTTTACTCCAATTATTTTTATAAATTCATTGAGTGAACTTTAATTTAAACTAATTTTCCTTTTCATCTTAACAACTATCTCCTTTCATATTTTTTCTCTAACTATATCTAAATATTTATATTTTATTATTTATTTTGGTGGATTCTTATTTATAATGTTTTTAAGTATATCAATAAATATTTTTACTATCATAATTTATAAACATAAGGATAATCATTTACTTGAATAAAATTAAGAGTTTTTGAATAAAAAATTAAGTGTAAGTTGACTCTTTTTAATTTCATTTAAATTTTTTAATAAATTTATGTTTGATTATTAATTACTAGATTTTAGTAATAAAAAAATAGTTAGATGCTTGACTCAAATGCAATATTTTGAGTTGGACCTGAATAGAGTCGAATGACCTTTTTGATCTAAAATTTCTTCCATAAATCCAGCTTGCTCAACAAATGGGTTGGATTCGGATCCAAAATCAAGATTTAAATATAAAATCGGATTGGGATCGAGCATGATTCAACCAAACCCATTAGTAGCCCTAGTCATTATAGTACTGAGGCAAAAGGATAATGTCTTTGTTTTACACTCTATAAGTCTCTAATTCCACAAATTCCTATCTACCTTAGGGACATTGGCCCTATGATCCCTAATTGTTTTTTGCAACATTGTATTCATGTCACCTTTGGGGATGGATGGGAGTGGCTGATCTCTCTATTTCGTGGTCAAAGAAGAGTGTCTTACTAGTTTCATTGATAGAATTATGACGTATACTCGTAAAATTAGGATATCTTAAGTAAAAGAGATTATGAAAAAGATAAAAATAGGAAGAGTTGTGGGATTTGACAAAACTTCGATCAAGATTTGGAAATGTTTAGATGATGCTGAAGTAACTTGGATGACAAATTTATTTAATAAGATTTTAGAAATTAAGAAGATGCCTAATGAATAAAGGAAGAGTATTATGGTACCAATTTATAAGAGTAAAAGAAATATTAAAAATTACTCTAACTATCATGGCATCAAGTTTATGAGTCATAATATGGAACTTTAGGAGAGGATAATTGAGTATACGTTGAGATGTAGTACAAAAATATCAAAAAATTAATTTGGTTTTATGCTAGAAAGTAAACTATATAAGAGCTATTTTCTTTCTGAGAATATTAATAGGGAAGTATAGATAAAAGGGACAAGAATTTCATATAGTTTTTATTGATTTAGAGAAAGCATATTACAGAGTCTCTTGAAAATTCTTATGGTAGATGTTAGAAAAGAAAGGAGTGCTTGTTAGATATATTAATATAATAAAAGATATGTATGATGGAGTAGTTACTATTGTAAGAACCATCAATAGTAATAATAGTTAGTAGGCTTACTTTAACGGTCTGCCCTTAGTCTTCACTTTTTTTGTTTTAATTATTGATAAGCTTACTAGACATTTTTAGGATGATCTTTTATGGTACATGTTATTTGTAGTTGATATAGTATTAGTGGATAAAACTAAGGCTGGGGTTAATCATAGGTTAGAATTATGAAGAAATGCATTACAATTTAAAGATTTTAGGTTTAGTAGGTTAAAATCAGAATACATGGAATGCAATTTTAATGCAATAGAAGTAGAGATGAATGTAGAATAAAAATTGAGGATTATGAGGTTTCTAAAACTGATCATTTTTGATATTTAGGGTCGATCATTTATGAAAAAAGAGAAATTGAGAATGATGTTGTACATAAGATTCAAGTAGGTTGGATGAAATGAAAAAGTGTAATTGGAATATTATGTAATTGTAGAGTACCTACTAAGTTGAAGGAAAAATTTTATGGGACAATCATGAGACTGGCTATGTTTATTCTATGAAATATTAGATAGAAAATTACATGTACACAAGATGAATGTAGTTGTGTGGTAATATAAGAAAAAATAAATAAGAAAAGGTAGAGTTAGCACTAATTGGGGACAAATTGAGGAAAGAATAACTTAGATGGTTAGGACATGTGCAACGTAGATATAGAAATGTACTTGTGCGAAAAAGTAATTTGATACATATAGAAAGAAAAAGCGATAGAAATAGACTAAAAATTATATGGGAGGAAGTGATAAAGAAAGATTTAAAATCTTTGCATTTTACAGAAAATATGACTCAAAATCGAGTTGAATGGAGAAAAAAGATTCATATAGATGATACCAACTAGTTTGCGATTAAGGCTTGATTATTGTTGTTGCAACTGTTTAATGGCTATAAATATTTTTGGTCATTACAGTACTGAGGCAAAAGGATAATGCCTTTGTTTCTCCGTTAAGTCTCCATTTTTACAAATTGAATTCCTATCCACTTTAGGGGCATTGGTCCTATGGTCCCTCATTGTTTTTCACAATATTGAATTCATGTCACCATTGAGGATGGAGGGTAGTGGCCCATCTCTCTGTTTCATGGTCAAAGAAGGGTAATGTCCAGCTTAATAAATACTTGATCCTTAATCATGCAAAAAATGATCCCTGCAAGTGTGGCTATGAATATTTCAATATTGTGCAAGCCTTGAACATTTGTATCAGAGGATTGCTTTTATATTATGTATTACCAGATGCTTAGTTTCATTATATTGACAATGTTGTCCCTTGAACATCAAATTTGGCCCTGACGTATCTAGTTTGGACTTTAAAGCTCTCTGCATCCTTGGAGGCTTAGATGATTAGTCTCTTGTCAAAGAATATGTATTACATGCCAGAGTAAAATAATACAAGTTATTTGAGATTTAATGTATCTGCAAGTGATCAGGAGAATCTCTTTGGGTTTGCCCATCAAAACAAAAAGAAAGCTTTTTTGAAGGCTGACAACAAGTCCATGTATTTTTTTGTGACAACATTCTAGGATGTAAATTTGAGCACTCTTGTGCTGTATAGTCTAGCCCATAATCTGCATAGATTTTGTCCCCTGGACCTTTTAGATGATGCTCTTTTGGACTTGAAAAGTGCATGGCAATTACTAATTCCATTTTACCAGCTGGCATGAAGCTCATCATGCTCTTGATCTTGGCCTCATTCTTAAAAGAAGTCCATAAGTAGCTGACTTTTGTTGATGCTTTATGTTCCATACTGAGCCAGTCACTTTAAGGTGAATTTAAGCAGGGATTCTATAACATCTATTCTATAATGCACAACTATGGCATCCTTGATTGATGCACTTTTCTAGAATCAGCCTTCTGCCCTTCAAACTAATAGTCAACATTAGTAGTCTTATCATCTTGCTTGGCAGACAAGTTCTATGTTTAAGGTCTAAACTCAAGTTTTGGCAGCAGAGATATCTTTTATTTATAAAACCACAAAATGTTTAATTGGATTTTTTTAAAAAAATTATTTTTAATATTTACTGATCATGGTCATCTGTATGTTGATTTAAAATTTTAAATTAAACTAAATATCATCCTCATCATCATCTGATCCTTTTCTCATAAATTATGGGTCGGCAATATAACAAACTCAAAATTGAGAAGACTTCATGAATCAGTCGAGCGGATTTTACATCAAGCATAAGATGCTTCTCTTGCTGCTTAAAAAGATATTCTATGTCAAATTGTTGACAAAGAAATTCATCATGCCAAATATTTTGAGATTTATCTATTAAAAAATGAAATGACTGACTCATTGTCTGTACTATGTAGGTACTATTTGAGATTTATGGATCCTAAAAATTCCACAGCATTGGTTGACAAGGCAAAAGAAAGGTAAGCAAACTTCCTTTTTTGGGCTTTGTGAAAAAGGGATATTTTGTGCTAAGTATGATACAGCAAAGCATTCCTCCATTGGATTTGTATCAGGTATTGGAGCCCTGTTGATATCTATGTTGGTGGTGCTGAGCATTCTGTCCTGCATTTGCTTTATGCCAGGTTTTGGCACAAGGTTTCCTTCAAACTATATTTAATGAACATCCTAATACATGGTAGTTTGGTAGGTTATGATAAATGTTTTTTGTTTTAGCATCATAATGTGAAAATGCCACATTTTTCAGATGAACAGAAATTTTAGTTATTGTTGGGTATTTTAAAGTATAAGAAATGCTCCTTGAAGTTCAATTCAGGATCTCATACCTCTCTTAAAATTGTATGAAATCTAGATGTTTGGTGTTCATTTTTTGCAGAGATTCTGTACCATTCTGCAGATATCTCTTCACCTAATACCTGCTGCTCAGGGTTGAAAGTAGCACAATTG
Organism: Metroxylon sagu; assembly: GCA_017589505.3. NCBI lineage: Eukaryota > Viridiplantae > Streptophyta > Magnoliopsida > Arecales > Arecaceae > Metroxylon > Metroxylon sagu. The sequence continues at coordinate 975,132 of JACVBY030000520.1, read as the reverse complement.
GTCCATGAGAGTGAACTAACAGCATGATGCGGTTCGCTTGCTCGTTAGAGGGTGTTCAAGCATTGACCGATAGGTTAGGAGCTTAGCTATTGGCTTGTTTAAGTCAGGGGAGAAGTGAAGAGAGCTTGTTAGAGTCTCCAAGGTACAGTCACGTGGGAGATAGAAAGAGTCACTGAAGAGTTGAAACTAAGGATCGAAAGTAGCTAAATCGCCTGCATATAACAGATCTGCGAATAGCAACGCCTCTAGCAACATATTTAAGGGGGTTAGGGTGGTTTTTTTGGCACCTTCACATCTGCTTATAGCAAGCACGTACACACAAGTAAGCTTAAATCTTGTTATCTTAACTGAGAATGCTGTTACCTGTAACCTTTTAACGGCAGCTACATATTGGTCGAGACTTGCGTGGTGGTCGTTACTCAGGATTTCATTTAGCTAAGTGGCATGTAGACTAGAATAGTAAACCTCACCCTAATCTAACATATTAATTCAAAAGGAAGCTGTATGATTGTTAGGAATTCTACCTTATTAATTGTTCAAATCTTAGGCCCCGTTTGGTGGAGATATTGGTAGTAGATCTTTTGAAAATAGAACTTTTAGTAATAGAGCTTTTGTTGTTTGGTAACTACATTTTTAAAGTGTTGTGTGAGATTTTAACGTCTATTTGGTAACCAAACTAAGAAAGTACTTTTATAATAAAAATGATAAAAGACATTGTATAATTCTTTCAATTGTCTAACCTATTGAAAACCATTATTGTAAATTATTCTTAATTTATAGATTATTCTAACAATGTTATTATATAATAATATCATATTATAATAATATTAAAATATATCATATTATAATATTTTGATATAGTATAAGAAAATATAATGTTCTAATATAATAATGATTACAATGTTAAATTTTTATAACATATTATTGTGCTATTATTTATTAATTATATTATAATATATTAATAAAATTAAAATAATGATATTTTATTTATAATAATATTATAATTATAATATTATAATATATTATATTATATTATTGTAGTCATATCCTATTGCTATAAAGTTATAATATTAAATGTGATAGTTCTTTTCGTTCGAATACGTGACTTTTAAGTTTAATGAAAACAGCTTTTGTAAATAGAGCTTTTCGGAAAAGCTTCAAATTTAAACTTTCTCAATTAGAGCTATCTAGAAGCTCTCACAAATGGGGCCTTAGTATCAGATCTCATATTTGTGCTTACTAGCACAGTATGGTACAGTATTGCCCTTGTAACAAACATGTGATACAATTCTAAAGTCAGTACAGTATTCCATACCTGTACTGTACCAGGTCAGTACAGTATGCTTTGTACCATCCACTATGCGTAATCTTGAGTTAGACAATGACTATACATTAATAGTGAAAATCTTGGTTTGCAAATACTTCTTGGGGAGATAGTTTTTTTTTAACAAAATGCCCTTTCATTGGAAGTTATATCTTAGATGTTGAAGGCTTCCTCATGGCACATTAATTTCTTTACAACATTTTACTTAGAGATCTGACATTGGTTTCTAATTGGATTTTTGGAGGGCATTTAATTGGGAATTTTGCATTTCTCTTTTGATTGCTCAAGGAAACAAGGCTACCCTTGTGTGGGCAGCTACAAGTGTAATTATTATGCTATTATTGCTTGACCTGATAAGTGAAAATGTTTTGAGGTTCTTGTTAGTTGAGACTATGATGGAGGATTTTGCAGTGAGGTAGAGCCCAATTTTAGGTTATTTTTGCAATTACTTTCCCTTGCTTTTAACCATGGTCCTCCAAAGTCCAAATGATTAATTTGACATTGTCTTTTGCCTCTGTCATGAAACTTGGTGTATTTGTGAATATGTTATGGGTGCATATATCATACATCTTGCTGAATTGTCTATTGTTGCTATGTCATGCTTGTAGCTTACTTTAGAGCTTTCGATTCTCAGGTGCTCTATGATATCGGTGTAGTTTCCACCAAGGAACCTTTCCAGTGCCTTATAAATCAAGGTTTAATACTTGGAGAGGTAAGTAAATTTGCTTTCCTGAAGCAAAGGTGCTAAATTTGTCATTGTTGATATCTAATGACCTTATTAACAGGTTGAGTATACGGCATGCAGAGACCAAGAAGGGAGATTGGTTTCTGCTGATTCCGTTAGCATCACAGGCAATCATCATCAAGAAAAGATACCTGCAGACAAGGTTTTCTAACAATTGTTTTTTCTTTGCAAAGCTGTAATGAAAGCTACAAGTTTTTAATTTTACATGTTTTTTTGTGATCCTCCACTCTCTAATATGTATGGATCTATCATCCAGGTTACAAAGATTGGAGATTTTTATGTGCTAAAAGATTGTCCAGACATTCGTTTAGTTGCTCGAGCCTACAAAATGAGTAAAAGTAGAGGAAATGTCATCAATCCCGATGATGTTGTTTCTGAGTATGGTGCAGATTCTCTTCGCTTGTATGAAATGTTCATGGGACCATTAAGGTAGTCTTATATTCTATGTTACTTCTAAATGAAAGATGTAAATTGTGGCCCATGACCTAGATGTAGTCTCCAATTACTCCAACATTTACCTTGTACTCCCCTAGAGATTCAAAGACATGGAGTACTGGTGGAATTGAAGGTGTACATCGGTTTCTAGGGAGGACTTGGAGGCTGATTGTGGGCCCTCCCTTACCTGATGGAATGTACAAGGATGGAACAATTGCCACTGATGATGAGCCAACTTTTGAACAGCTTTGTACTCTTCACAAATGCATTGAGAAGGTTAGATTCTTCTCCACTTCGATTTAAATTCTAGAGATATTAGAAAGTGGCGTTATTGCAATTATGGATCTCACATGTCATATTTTTTTTGTATTCTATATAATATTGGCAAAAGATGTTGAGGTCAACATTTAATGATTGATATTTTATATATATTTAGGTTATCCTAGAGGCCATTGAGATACTTACGCAAAACTAGTATTGAGATCCATATTGGTACATTATCAGTTCAATACGGTACAAGTTGGTATGGTATAGTATGCATCCCATATCGAAGCAGAATATCTATTCTTTTCTCACTCTTATCCATAATACTACTTGGTATTGGGCTGGTTTAGCATTGTTTGGACAGGTTTGATTCATACTGAATTGAAACTTGATACTATACTAGTAACTTACCTATATGATACGGTATGATATGGCCAGTATGGGTCAGTATGGGCGGGCCTTGTCTGGACCATTTTCATTTATTTGATAGATACACTTTCATCTTGATTGCTTGGATGCATGTATGTGTGCCATGCCACATGGGCTTCAGTTTATGCTGATACACACACAAACACCTGAAACAATCCCATGGAAGTTGGTAACGCATATGAGGAGACTTGCAGCATTTTTTTTTTGTGTTGATTCTTACTTGGATAACATTATTAGTAAGATGATTGACACCTACTTTCTTATTCCTTTATTAGCTTGCTAGGTCACTGATGCCTGCAAAACAATCCACCAATTTACATATGCCAACTGTCAACAGGCTTAAGATAACACACTAAAGATGCTGCAGTTTGCAACTTCATTGTGCGAGTGAGTCCTGATGGTTTAAATTCAACTAAAAGTGGAGTAGCAACTGCAAACACGGAATCTAAAGCTGCCACAAATTATTGAAGCCTAGAAAAATCAATAGGCAAAATTGTCATAGTGTTGCCAAAGGAACTCCAAGAAAACACCATATAATGAGTGTAAGATGCTCTTTATTTTATCAATGTTATATGAATGGATTTGAGCTGAAAGGATGACAACTTGGGGCTAGGACGACCCAATCATAAACCAAGACAAGGAACAATCTGCAAAACTTGTAACAGCTGATAAGAACGCAAGGAAGAGGCCAGTGGGATATTGCAAAACTAACTGAAGTATAGAAATGGAGGAAATGGAAATGTTGAGTTGCTAAATTTACTGAAATTACTGAAATCTCTAGCTATGGATGGGGAGCTCCCAGGTTTTGCCACTATCATTCTCTATCCTGAATTGTCTTGACTAGTAAATCAGCACCAATCCTTAGAGGGTTGATCTTGGGTTGAGTGCTCATTGTAATACTTTCTCAAATTTTGGTGGACGTTGTTTTGACTCATGCAGCTGAACCCATATAGATAGGATAAGGCATGGTGTTTAGATGAATTAGGATAGGCTCATGGAAATCTGTGTCCACACAAATCCTTTTATGTACAAGTATGTGATTTTGTGCTTTATTTTTCCATATTGAGTGACTTGCATAAACCTGATCTGTGTCTAATCAATGTTGAAATAAATTCAAGTTTCATCATAGTTCCATTTCCTTTCCCCATTTCTTTAACATGTTGCTGCCATAACCTGCCTCCCAATTCCATGTCAGAAGTGCACTGCTTTAAAGTTTTGAAAGGACAGCTTGTTTGTTGCTGTCTAGATCTGCGATAGGCCCAATTTTTAGGATTTGCCAATAAAGTTTGTTAGCTACTTGACATGGTCCTCTCTATGACACAATCATGTCTTTCAAGTTTTTGTCCATCTCTTTTTTATTACTGGTTTCTTGGCAAATGTTCTGTAAGTTTATTGGCTACTTGATTGGAGTCCCCCTTGATGACATTATTATATTTTTCAATTTTTTTTTCAATTATTGGTTACTTGAAAATAGTTTGTGTAACACCTCGAAAGTTAGAAAAAATAGTTCCACATCAGATCGGGAAAAGTTGGTTTGAGGAGCTTAAAACTCAAGTTTGGAAGTTTAGCTGCTACCAAACTTGCGTTTTTTAAGGTTACGTGGACCTAGCCTGCTAATAGGTTAATTTGGCCAGCAAGTGCGTTTGGGGTGTTACAGGTATCTTTCCCTCTTTATCAAGCGATGTCCTCGCTACATGCTTTAAGCATTCAGGATCTATCCAAACGGGTCATTGGTGCTACAGAAGTGGATTCATGCCATGATGGGTCTTTCTCTGCCATTGCCTCATGAGTAGCCCTTTCTTACTATAGGACTAGTCCCAACTTAAGCCTACTAACTTCCACGCATCTAGGTTGGCTTTGATACCACTTGTAATGCCCCAAATTTATTTGTTGGCCCAATTAATCTGTTAGTGGGCCAGATCCATATAGCCTTAAAAACTCAAGTCCAAGTTAATCGGTAGCAGATGAATTTGAGTTATAAGCTTTTCTGACCAACTTTTTTCATCTGATGTGGAACTATTTTTTTCTAGCTTTGGGGCTGTTACTGTTTGTTAGTCCCACATCTTAATGTCAAAATTCTGTTCACAGTCTGGTAGTTGGAGAGGATGTGTTGCAAACTATTTTCCTCATTTTCTTAATTTTGGGTTGGAGGTGGGTCCTGATCCCCTTATTCCGTAAAAACACATACTCTGAAGTTTTGACCTGAGCAGCATGCTTTTATTATTCCATTCTTGATATATTCCATTCAAGCACTCTTCTCACTGGAATACCTAGAGGCTTCCTCCGCTCAAAGCCTTAGTTGGAGTATGATATTTAATTTTGCATTCTCATTGATGTCTATACCTTTTTCACTTAAAAGTTCAGTGTTGTAATTCATAAATTGCATGAATTCTTTTCTTCTACTTTTTTAATTATTCACATCAGTACTAACATGTATACATAATAAACATACATAGATACACATAAATATTAGTTTATATATACACATGCATATATCATACACTCATACATACATGCATACATACATACATACATACATATACATATATATGTGTGTGTGTTTGTGTGTGTGTGTGTGTTGAACTATACACTTTACATCAAATCCTTGAAGGATTTAACAATTCAAATTCAAATGGACTATCTGAATTCAAAATCTAAACCGTTGAATATGATCTATTCTACAAACAAAATACCTATAAATAAAAATTTATATATTTTGTTAGTCCCTAACCTAATTATCAAATAGGTGTCAAGACAATGTTTTAATCGCATGATAGTTTGTTTTACTATGATCTAATCATCTGAACCTAGTGAATTTAAAACTATGTTTTATGATGTTTTGATTGTGATCCATAAAGTGGTTTTTTAATATATATATATATATATATATATATCGTATGATGTATTTTACCATTCTAGTGTAATTGATGCCATTCATTTTTCTACCAACTTAACATATAGATTAGGGACCACCAAAATATATGTACTTTTGTTTCTTTTTTTTTTTAACAAATAATATAGATCAGGTTCAATGGCTCGGGTCTTCAATTTAGATGACCTATAACAGACTTTACAATTGTTAACTCCTTTTACAAGGAGTTGAGTTAAAGTGAGTAGTCCTCCTCTGTCTGTGTGTATATGTGTGTATGTGCAAGTATGCATGCGTGTATATCTGTATGTATTTGGTTTTCGTGTCATGTAAAAATTCTAGTTGTAAATAGTACTGTTGTGATAATCCTTATTTTTTTATCATTTGTTCTTGGCTCTCAAGTGTGAATAAGTTTATGCTTATCTTATTTGACTAATTGGCAGGTAGTGAAAGAGATTCAAGAAACAAGATTCAATACAGGAATTTCTACAATGATGGAATTTGTCAATTCTGCATATAAGGTCTCTCATATACTTGAGGCATTAGCTTTATCATGAGACAAGAATGAAACCTTGTGATTCTGGCTAACTGCATAATGCTCATACTTACACATATTATCATGAGCGGTCATTTTGCTTTTCTATTTTCTTTATCAGTTTCTAAGAACTGACCAAAAAGCCATTTTACTTGTTGTCTTCCATGATGCTGTGACAGAAGATACCTATATCACATTTTCATTTATTTGAAGCCACCTTTTTTAAGGTTGTTGTGCTTTACTTTGATCAATTATTATGTCTGCACTTTTTTCTTGATGTTTCTTATATCTACATGTAGTTCATACTAAGATCAGATCATGATTCTTTTGGTTGAATTCATCACCAGTTAATGATCTCTTAATAGTTACATTCTAGTTACTGTGGATTTAACTATCACCGAAATGGGATGGTACCATTGACATCGTATTGTTATGGCACAAAAACAACACTGAAACGAGTGTCAAGTCACAAAAAAGGCAAAACTGGGACATACCTCTTGCCTCAATCAGCACTGTCTAGTACCAAGGTTGGTACAACTGGTATAAAGTCTGTCTGGGCAACATTTTTTAATATTTTTTAAAGAACAAAAATTGGATGAACCAATCGTCCTAGTTGGTTTTAATCGGTATGAGCTAGTACCATGCCTGTCATGGTCAGGATGGTATTTTTTTCAAAGGTGGAGGGCTGTGTTGGCTGACCTGGAGTGAAGTGTGAAAGACAAATTGATTGGGCATTAAATCATACTAAAAATAGAATTTTCCAACTCAATAATAAAAAGAAATTTGCTAAAGTTATTCAATCAAAGAAATATAGAAATCTGATGAAAACAAATGGCTGATGCCAACTCTAATGAAAAATTTTTCAGAATTTTAGCCAAAGACCTCTAAATCCTAGTCACTTACATGCTTGCACACAAGATGGAGATAAAAATCAAATATTGAGTCATCAAAATTTCAAGCTGCAAATCCTCTGGGCTTTGCATCCATTTGTCTAAATATTTATAAATTTTGATCAGGAGTGATAGAAACTAGGAAATAAATTTATTCACTATGCTAGGTGCAAAACACTCCCGTAGTTGATTGTGCTATAACATAACAAATGTCAGTCAGATTAGTACAATAAGCAATCAAATGAACTTCAATTCAATTCATATCCATATTGCAGACTTTAAAACCAAAACAAGATTGGCTTCATATTCATATTATATAGCAAAATCCCAAAAAATTGAAAAGCAAAATAGAATGCAAAAAGAAAATACCTCAAATTTTCCTACTGATATGATATTGGTGCACATCACTACCATTCCTGGGAAAAACCTGCACCACCCCCGGTATTGGTATTTGAATGCTTTCTAGATGCAGTTTATATTACACATGGGTTTACTGATTGTATGTGCATTTGCGAAAGCTTCCTCTCCTGACTGATCTGACTGCAGTGAAAAGGGCAGCTATAATGGTGAAGGTCTTGCATAGTGAGCATTTATTTACTTACCTCTGAGGGCTGTTTGACTTAGACTAATGTATGAATAATTTATATATATACACGTCCGTGTACTGAAAAATTGAACATTTCATTGTTTAATTTATTTTTTCTGAAAAAATATTAATTGTGGTACAGGAAACTAAAATTCTCCAGAAAAACACAATTTGGAGGATTTCATGTGAATCCCATGATATTTATGTAACTTTTCAATCTTCAGGATAATCCATTGATTAAAATGGCTAAACTTCACATTCATTCACATATGTAGGATGGAATATTCTTTTAACTCATTATTTTAAGCTTCCTGGAGCCGTGGTTAACATGTAAAGTAGTGAAGGGTTTCCAGAAGGGGTGTTAACTGACTGTACACATGCAACTTGTTGCTAGCTTGGTGTCAACTCTAGCTAGAGTGAAGATGGAGCTTGAGGTTGGCTCATCAAATATTGAGCTTGCTTGAGTTCGGCTAGGTTAATCTTGAATTCCTGCTTTTTCAGATCCTACCTGAACCTTTCACAGCTTCATCCCATGCCTCTCTTCTCTATTCATGCTACTTGATATCGGTTCTTTAGTTTTCACAATCAAAGAAACACCTGATGCAGTAAAACTTGGGCATATGGATACTGTCTAGGATCCTCGGCAATGGAGACCTATGTAGGCCACTATAATTCATGAGAGTAGGAGAAGCAAAATGGATCAAAGGCTGCAGAGATTAAACCTAGATCATGGAGTTGCAGTCCTCAAGGCTTGGATTGCAGAGTTGCTTTGAGTCGAGGTGGAAGTTAAAGCTGGTTTCCAGCCTAGAATTGGGATTTTATGGCAAGGAAATGGTGCTGTGAAAATAGAGCTTGGGGGATGGGTGCTGCTGCCACCGTGGAGTGTTCCAAAAGGAAAATAGGAGGATCAGGGCATTTAAAGGCCTGATTAATCTCGCTGTTAAATTAGCAGCTGCAATGTTTAAAAATAGCGAACATTTAGGCCTTTAGACTAAGATTTAATGGCTGATATATGTCCCTAAGGAAATAGGTACTAATGAAAATATAAGTTGTTGATATAATTATTCTTATCTCAATGTATCAAGCTGCATGAGAGCAAGCTGGGCCTAACTTGTGTTTGGGTTGTTTCATTTTGATCTCAAAAGTTGGCCAGTCAGTGTTAGCTGCCAGACAGAGTTGTTTATATGGCTAAACATTAAAGATAAGTTTCTAAACTGTTGCAACTTCTATTTGTTTATAGATGATCCAGTATGATGGTCTGAGGAAAGAACAGTTACAATATCTAATGGCAATGAGAAATATCCTACCAGATTTTCAATTTTGGCTGTTTCAATGATGAATAGGGTGCTTGAACCATTGAGAGCTAGTGAAATGGAAAGTGTGTACCATTATTACTGTTCATAAATACCTGAATTTATGCTTAGTGAATTATCAGACAGAAATATGTACTTTATTGATTTTGGAATATGATAATAATAGTAACTCATATGCTACATGACATTATACTCCACAACTTAATAAAACACATCTTGGCTAGATATTTCTTCAATATGACAGTTTGGCATTATGCAAAGATATTATTCTCCTTTGTTGAAAATTCATATATTTATGAAGTTCACACCATTCTAAGATATGCGATTCATCAGAGTTCAGATTTGCTTACAAATCGCTTGTTTTATCCTGTACATATCTTCATTCTGCTTTTGACAAATACTAGTTGATCTATAAATTATTGTATTTTCATGTATTTATTAAATGCTTTACATTTTTTAGAAATGCTTTATGTAGGTTAGTTATAGGATTTTACTTTTAGGCAATAGTTACAATTATCTAATGTATTCATTGCTTTGGATACACTCTAGTGGGATAATCATCCAAAATCAATTATCGAGCCATTTGTCTTGTTGCTTTCACCTTTTGCACCACACGTGGCAGAGGAGCTCTGGTTTCGACTGGGACACTCAAATACATTGGCGTATGAATGTTTTCCAGAGGTATGACTTTACCATTCTTTGATTTAGGGAGATGTAGCTTTTCTAGGGTAGTTGATTTTTAAACTTTGTACATTACTAATTAACTAAATTCATTATATATGCGGAGTTTTAAAACTTGCAAGACTTGTATATAGGACAGTTTCATGCAAAAGTGAGCACTAAATAGAAGTAATGAAATAAAAGAAAGTAATGTATTATTAGCAATTCAAGGTTGACAGTAATTAAAAGTAGATGATAACAAAGTTTGTAAATTGATATTAACCTGCAATAACTTTGTTTAGTAACAGTACCATGTATCTTTATAAGTTGAAGGACAAATGCAGCAAGTCTATCATGGGTCTCAATTTTCTGCTGAAATTGTCATAATTTTTTCCGGTTAAAGTTATTACAAGTTAAAAATTTTGATGACATTAGTATAGATATTTAACAAATTATAACCAGATGCTTAACTACCCCTTCTGTACTTTACCAATCTTTCCAAGCTCTATCTACAACTCTTTTTTTACTTTGTTTAATTACATGGTGCTGATCCATCATCCAATTCATTAAGGGAACAAAAGGTGTAACTGCAGTGCTGCTTTCATTTCTAAAATACATCTCCATGTGCCTGTACATATAGGATAGAGTTGTAATATGGAAAAGGTGAATCGGTCCTTGCTCTAGCAATCCCACCCCTCGCCTAGCAACCAGAGGTTCTGGGTACAATCCTTGGCTGATACATCTCCAAAAAAAATCTGGACCTATGTAATTCGAGATTTTCTAGCACTGGTGGATTTCCTTCCCTTTCTCTCTCTCTCAAAAAAAAAGCAAAAGGTTGCAATAGAAGGGCTTGCATGCATTGTCAATTGCCTAGATAACACACTGCCAATAGCCTAGATAACCTTTCTTTTTTGAATATTTTTCAAAAAAAGTTAAGGATGTTCTAATTTAACTGGGCAAATAAGATGTCATTTCCCCATATGATTAACCTTTTTAGATGCATTTGATTCTTATTTAAATTACAATAATACCCTTTCTCTTTTGAGGATGTTGGAAACAGAGTAAGGGTTTATGATCGTTGGGCAATATTTGTGTAACTCTCATTCTGCCCTCTTCATAATAACTCTACCCATGTCATGTGCCTTTGTACAGTATGAAACAAAAACAAGAACGACAACAAAGCCTTATTCCCAAACTAGTTGAGTTTGTCTACATAAATCTTTTTTTTCTATTCTGTTCAATTTAAAGTTATATCTCTCATAAGATGTAAAGATACAAAGATGCAAAAATGGTAGAGAGTTTTTTTTTTTCTGGGGGGATAATCTGGTGCTAACATACCTTATAGGACTATCAGGTGGTTGAGAGTTTTTTTTGGACATTGTATGACTATAAGCTCTTTAATTTCAGTTCCATTACATGATGTAGTGCTTTGAAAGGGTTTTCTCTTAATGATTATCTTATTAAAAAAATTTAGTCCAGCATTTGAAATTTGGTAAAGATTAAACATAATTCGGTAATTATTCCTCTCTGGCTTCAAATGTTACTAATCCTCATCAAGCATATGGATTATAGGGGCATAGACATTGATGTTGGATGATCCAACAACTAGAAGATTTGCATGTCATGGAGTTGCAAATTTATGCCCATGAATCTAATTATAGTAGGCGAGAAATCAACAATTATTTTTGTTGGCTAATGATATATAATTCTTAGCTTATTTTTTCTAAATAGCAAGTATTGTTAGTTTCCAGTTGAGATCTTTGATGCTATTGGAAAAGAAGGGAATTAATTCCCAAATTTTGTAAAGCCTAAAATTATGCTGATCGGGGAGAGGGATTTTCTTCAATCCACTTAACTTGAATCTCTTTAATAAAATAATAAACAATAGGAATTTTAGAAAGTGGGGCTTTAAACCTTTACTTCTATTAATTTTTCATTATTCATAAATTATGGTACATATCATGGATGGATGGTAGATCCTATGCTTTTTGCTTTCAATCCTTTTGTTTCCCTCTATTGAGATTCTAGTAAGTAGAAAATAGAGTATATGCTCTATTCCTTCACTCCCTTTATTCTTCTTTTCTATTCTCCTTCGAAAACTATGGTATATACCCTCTATTTATATTAGTGAGGTATATATATTATAGATCAAAAGTAGAATCTATGCTTTTTACTTTCACTCTCTTTGTTGGAATTCTAGAGGGTGGAAAGTGAAATCTATACTATTTGCTTTTAGTCCCTTTGTTTCTCTCTGTAGGAGTTCTAATAGATGGATTTACTTTCACTCTCTCTATCACTTTTCCAAAAATTATAGCACATACTTATGTGTGTGTGTGTGTGTGTGTGTTCTAGCAAGGCCCTCCTTATGAGTCGGATTATTTTGTAGCTAAAAGAAGAGAAGTTGCGAGTTCTCTATTATTCTATAGGGGTTTAATTTCTTTATTTAAATAGGATTGAATTTCTATCCTAATTAAAAGAGGACACAAATTATTAAAGTAATAAAAATGTTGAAAATTTTTCTAAATTTGGGTAGAAGCTAGATCTTGGACTTCTGCATCATTTTTGTCTTCAATTGCATTACTAAATTCTTCACAGACTAGAAGTTATCGTTTTCTAAAGTTTCAATACCCCCACTAAGTTGCTATTCGAGTGGCCAAGTTAGTCCATCGCAGGACAAATGATCTTTCTGGATCAAAAATATGTGGACTCTAGAAATCATATTAAATCTCAATCTTCACTTCTTCATTGGACCTTTGACATATGAGAGTTTTATATACCATAACTGCTGAAAACAAAAAATAGGAACTCTAGCTTTTCAGTCAAATGCTATCACTCTCAAAATATCTGATTCTTTTGCTAAATTTTGCTCAAAAAAACATAGGGGATTGTTGCATATATACCTCTCAAATATGCTGCATTCAAGTAGTTACCCTTCAAAAAATGGATATTGCATGTGCGCCTTTAGAATTTGCTTTCATTTTTGTCATTTAACCTTAGTTTGCCTAGGTTAAAGGTGACATTAGCTCATCCACTGATTACTTATCCCTAAATTATGCTCAAATTTTTAAAATTTTAAGAAGAATATCTGAAATTTTTGACTAATAGTTCGTATGTAATTTTCACTTTTTGATGTGTAAATTAAAGAATTATGTACATTTTGAAGTGAATATGTGAATAAACCTTGAAAGGATAAAATGCTAACTCAGTATAAATATGATGACTCAACTTCTCATTTGGAGGTTGCCATCTAATTACATGGGCATGTATGCACTTTTTGCTTTTTGGGATATAAAAAAGGAGTTATTTTGGAAGAATATGCATGCAAATTTCATCATCAAAAGAAAGTTGTGATAGTGCCATACCATAATTTGCTCTCATCCTTGTCTCCAAGGACAAATTTTGAAACTCAGAGTTTGCATCCCCTTTATTTGTAAAAGTTTGTGTTCCAGTTGTTTTTCCTTTTTTCAGTGAAAATTGAATTTTTTAAATTGATAAATGGATGCCTTACCATTTTGGCATAAGGGCATCATAGTTTGATGATGTAATTTCCATTAAGCAACTTGTTTGAGTTCATTTTAGGCATACTTAACAGTTTTGCGAAGTAGTCTTAAGATTTATGTATGTGTGGTTCTAATATTGGAACTCCTAAGCATAATACGTTGCCTTAAGTGCCGAAAAGTGATGTTGTCATCTTAACGTAATCTAAAGAGGCATCATATCATGAAGAGGTAATAAACAAAGCCGAATAAATTTAGCATTTCATTTCATGATACTTTGATTAACATGTACAACAGTTCTTAATATCTGAATCAATGCATTTTTAAGAATTGTAAATTAAGGAGAGCAGAATCTTTTGAGTCTTTATAACTTCTAAAAGGTTTGTGCTTCTTGTCTGGTTAACTAAATATTAATTAGTAGACAGCTTGAAAAATTCCTTTGGATAGGTGCTGTCCTGTATTATATTGATGCCTGAAAAGCATTTGTTCCTTTTCTAAGTTCTTCAGTGTTGTGTTTATGATTAATTTGATCATGTAAACGTTTTTTTTTTTTTTTTGGGTAATAGCAAAATAGAGGGTGAGTTTGGATGGTATGGTGTCTACTTGCTGAAAATAGATCATAACTTATAATTCAAGAGGTGTACTTCTTTATAATTCTATATATTATATGCACACTTGGTCTCGGAATCTCATGTACTTGGACTGAGTTCAGGCCAAAAGTGAGTACTTGAAAGACTCGACCATCGTGCTGCCTGTCCAGATCAATGGGAAGACTAGAGGTACCATTTTGGTCAATGAAATGTGCTCAGAGGATGATGCTTTCAGAATAGCATCACAGGATGAGAAGCTCTCCAAGTATTTGCATGGAAAGACAATAAGGAAAAGGATATATGTTCTGGGAAGGATTTTGAATGTTATATTGGATCAACAGAAGGTAAGATCTTGATATTGTTTTAGTGGCCAATATTTTTATTTCTTATTCATGGCCAATGTTGTAAGTGCTGTCAATCTTCTATGTACCAGAAACAAGTTTTTCCAATGAAATAAAGATTATTCTTTACAAGTGATGATCTTGTCAAGAAGTGAAGAGGAAAAATAATTTCTCTAACAACTCTCAATCTTTACTGTTTAAGTGACCGAAAAACTTCTAACAAGACACCCCTAAACCTATTAACATCAAGCTTTACTTTTTGCTTGTTTAGAAATGTAGACCAGATAGCATTGAAGCCCTGTTGATGGATTGAGAGAGGGTCCTTAAAGACTGCATGATCTCTTGGGTACTGTTCTATTAAGGAACTCTCTTCTTCTCGGATCTCATACTCCAGATACCTTATTCCCATATCTGGGGTAGGCTCACCGTAGTCATGTCTACATGCCCATGTCAACTGGCCCCATGGAATTATTTGGATAAGTGTTGCATTGGTTGGAAGGAAGATCATGTTAGTCAGCCCAGCCCCATGAACTCCCATCATCACATCGCAAGAGTTCACAATCTGGGTGAATCGGCGTAGGTCCTTTGTTTCCTCAGGCCCAGCAGTGATCACTTTGTAGCCCACTCTTCGAGCCATCACAATTACTTCTCTTTCATTTGCGAATGATCGCGATCCCTTTCGTAATAGGATCAGTAGCCTTGGTTTCTTTCTTGATTGGTTATTAGTTCTTTTGGTTGCTTTTCTCTTCAAGGAGAAGCATTCCCTTAGGAATTCTCTGAAGTCAGCCATCGAGTACCCATTTGGAGTTTTGGAGGGATTAATGCCAAGAACTTTGTAGCTCTTGAGACCCACATGAGCATAGGGGAAGCAGTGCACCCTGTCATCAGTGTCCATGTTGATGATTTGGTAGCCAGACAGGCGTCGGAGTATGCGCTGGTACTTGTTGATCCACTGGGAATTGAAGTTGGTCACAAGAAACTGAACCTCTCCATTGTGCTGGCGAGAGGTAACAAACAGGGGAATTAGCACATCATTGAAGTCATGGAATAAATTACCAAGAAACCCTCCAGTGGAGAAGACAACAGCAGGAATAGTGTGATTCACTGCACACCGAGGGGTTTGCTTGGTATCTACTGATGATTTCAGGGTGATTTCTCTGATTGATGCCATGACAGGCGCCTCCCACTTCCGAGCATATGGTCTGATCTTCCATATTTCTGGTGCAGTGTGAGGTTGAGAGGAAGAAACTAAAATGATGGTAGAGGACTTGCCAAGAACCTTGACATTGCCATCCATGATACAGGTGTCTGATCTTTGCCCCGAGTAATCACAAATCAATTTGCTCTGTTGAATCAGATTCCCTGCATTTGAATAGACAAAATGGTCATAAAAGTGACGGAAATATAACCTCTCTGCAAACCAAATCCTTATAGCTATTAATACTGAATAGAGAAGCATATTTTATATACAAGAACATAAAATGTCTATCATTGAATATCTTTACTGTTGGTATTTCCTTTACCGTTAGCACAAATTACATAATATGTTAGGATAACTATGTAACAGTAATTTGTAAATTCTATTCTTCTTATGTCCTCATTATTTTGGCTTTTAATGAAATTTCTGAACATTTTCTTTGTTCAGCTAAAGTTCTTAATTTCTGCAGCCATATTATAAATATCTTTTGATTTGACATTGTGCCTTTTCCCCCACCCTATCCTGGAAGACAAGTTACTGCAGTCAACTGCTTGCAATCATTAATTTTGCGCTTATCTTCCAATTGAAATTTGAGAGTTCTGCTAAAAAATTTGCAGCTACCTGGAATTGTGAGATTCTGCTCTTGTTTCTCATTTGAAACATGAGATGATTCCTTCACATTATCTGTAAGAATCGTACAAAGGAATTGCTTTTCATTATTTGGCATGACAGCATACACATGGATGAGAAAACAGGGAGGGAGGGGGCACTCACCCGTCATCGAGCTGTTCTCCCTTAGCTTTTCTTTTAAATGAATGGGTTGGGGCAATTTTGCAATATCAACTCCTGCAATGGATGCATCAGATGTTTTATTCAAACTTTGCATATTTATGAGCATGGTTGTAGCTAATAATTCAAACCCACCTGCTAAATCTCTCTCTCCTTGCCTTTCTTGCAAGGGCAATTTTGTGATTTCCAAACCTGCAATAGATGCAATATAACAATTTCAGTTTTGTTTGATATTGGGTCTCTTATATATCGCTTTTAAAACATAATAACCATTTTCAACAAGTAGAGTAATCTGGAAGTGAGTTACACACATTTACAAGGAATAGTTATGAGCAAGTCTTTGATATTTAGCATGTCAAATGTCGATATTTGGAAGAGACTTTTGATAGTACAGTCAAAAGCCTGGTAAATTATCATGTGATGTGTTTGCACCAACCTGCATTTGGGTTATCCCCTTCTTGTTTTCCTCTGGAAGGAATGGACAATGCCATTTTTTCTTCATCTATAAGGTGACACAGCAAATTTAATCTCTTTATGCCCATGCTTAATTATGCTTTCAGATGACATACTATGTAACAAAGAGTTTACATCAACCTGTGACCGACTCGTTGCTCCCTTGATCTTCCTTCAATGCAGTAGCTACGGTTGTCATTCCGCCTGCATTGAGTTCATCACGGGTGAGAGAGAATTGTCTTGACGGTCAAAACAGGGCATATTGTTATGGGCTTATTCAGTTATTCGCCTACCTGCATTAGAGTTATTCTTTAATTTATCTTCTCCAAAAGCAAGGGGCAAATTTGTTGTTTCTTGACCTGCAAAATATTTTAGCAAGCTTTTTTTCTCAGAAGAAGAAGAAGAAGAAGAAGAAGAAGAAGAAGAAGAAGAAGAAACCTCCTTGGGATACATAATGTGTAGCCAAGATTTATTTCTCACCTCTGATTGACTTGTTTTCCCTTTGCTCCTCCGTCAATGATGCAAGAGGTAAGCTTGTTATTCCTCCTGCAATAAAAGTACCATAGATCAACTTAGTTGCCAAAATAGTTAAGGTTTTTATTTTTTTTCTCAAATCACAGCTTAGGCTTTGGTTAGAATCATATTGATTAGTCGAATTATGTATATGTGAAAATATAATCTTCCCTACATCTTAAATGGAGTTCTCTTTTGCAATGAACCATTCTGGAATACAAAGAACATGGTCTTCCTTATGGCCACAGTTCAATACAAATTTACCATTGCAATGAATTCCATTAAAGTTTAGTATAAAAGCAAGATAACATAATCCAAAATTGAATGTGACAATTAAAAACCTCAGATTGCCAAGGAGCCTGGAAAAATGGACAGCTACGTGACCTGTTTGCAAGGACTTAAACGTATATTCCTAGCAGATTATTCTTCAGGCTCAGCGTTTAGGTTACTTACGAAGAAGAGCAGCAGGAAGTGACGCTCTTTCGAGCACTGAAAGAAGCGCAAGAGGAACCAGCAAGCATCCCGCTAGTGCCAAATACCCAAGCTTCTGGGTCTCAATTCTTCCAAGGCCACCAACTCGTTTCATCTTGTGGTCACTTCTTAGTTCTTTCCATCCGAATCACATCATCATCTATATGGATGCGTTTCGTAGCTCTGCTGTCACATTGTTATGGTTAGGATTTTGTTCATGTTTCCTTGGATGCATGGCATTCTTGTGGACTTCGAAAGTTGCGCCGGATTGACCGGGGTGGTGAGAAATAAATGCTCATGGGAAAGCTCTGGTTCTCTCTCTAGATGGCCTGCCATATTCTCTCATTTTCCTTTGAAGTCACAGGCGTGCATTTCCTTTGTAATCTTATTGAAGTCAAGGGTGCTATTAGGATTGCTTCACCAACTTAAATACACCTTTCTAGTCTGCGGCAAAGTCCAAGGGTGGTTGCTCTTGATATTGTCGTTGAAGGAGAACCGCAGTAAGTGCCACTATTTAGGATTGAAGCTAGAGGTGCCAGGCAAAAAAAAGCTAGAAAAATAAAAGATTTTACATACCCTAACGTGTTCTCAGTTCGAGATTTAGATGGACTGCCATCGAGCCAAATACTCGTTCTTCGCGGGCTACACGCTCGCTCCTTTCTGTGGCCTCTTCTTTTAGGCCTTCGCATCACATTGTTGCGTGTAAACGAGGACACTCTTTAGTCGCTTTCGTTTCTAGAAGGTGAAACTAATAAGCCAGACTTGTGGTGACAACTAAACAAACGTAGACTCTTAAGGTTAGAATCCATTCAAAATATTAGGCTAGATGTCTCAAGTTGGGTATGGTTGGGTCATGCTAGATTGAGTCTATTTGCCCCTTCTCTCTCACTCATACGCAAATAATATTAAAATCATCCAAATCGCGCTGCACTCAAGGGATCCATTTATTCCTTTATATTGCTTTCTTTTCTACCTTAGCTAGCCAAGGAAATATTAAACCATTTTAAGAATCAACCTTGCAAATCCACTCATTTGTCAACACCTCTCCTCTAGAGAACATTTTTGTCCATAGTATCGCCAGGTGTCATTCAATATCTTGCAACTTCAAACTTGGCATGTAGAGAGGTGATGCAAAGTACTTGGAGGACTTTTATATGCATGTCCAAGCCACAAACCATTGTTACTTTTGGTTGGCAAAATTCTTCGAGGATTTTTATATCTCCTCGTGGAATTACACCTTTCACCTACTTTTCCTAAATAATAGTCCCATAAAAAATAGAAGGGTTCTCTCTCTCTCTCTCTCTCTCTCTCTCTCTCTTTTCTAAGTAAATGATGGATGCCAACTCGCATGGATCGCTTCTAAATCAGTTAAAAGGTAGGATGGCGTTTTGTTGCAGCTCTTCAAAGGCCATGTGCCAGATTTGTTCAGAAAATGTAGCCAGTTCAAATCAACAACTGTTTCGCGAATCAGGTCAAGGCTTATAGTCTATCATGGGCTACGTCACTCAAATGGATGAAACGTAGAAATGCTTGCATGACCGATGAAAGAAGCATGCACATGGCTTTTGTTGTTTTGCCCACCGGAATATATGTGCTCGCATTAATACAAAGTTGAAACAAAGCGCAAAAGGCCATCCATCGCTTAGCTCAGGATGCGTTGCTGGTGAAAAAGGTTACGTAAATTCCTTCAAAACAGAGAAAAAAAAAAAGAAAAGAAAAGAAAAAGGTCACCTGTGAAGATGGCATCAAGTTACCCGCTACGCTAACGTATCCATTACTCGCTATTAGGTGAGGTCCACTATGGGAGCCGCTCCTTCTACACCACTCTTTTTTATGGAAAGCATTTCCATTTAATTATTCTTAGGGCTTTAGCATTCGTGATAACGTCCAAAGGTGTAATAATTTCCCAACGCCACTATGGGAGACGCTCCTTCAGCACCACTTTTTTTATGTAAGCATTTTCATTTAATCATTCTTAGGGCTTTAGGACACAAAGGGCCCTTCTCTTACGTATTAGAATAATTCTTCTAAGAGTTTGTTGTTATCATCGTCCAACCTGCCAATTCATCAATTCTCTTAATTTTTTAATCTCAAAATAAGAGTTCACTGCTATGATACATGATTATCTTCATATTGTAAATAAATATTTTTCATATAACTATCTTCTCATTGCACATAATAAATATAAATATACATACAGTTGTTATGTAGTAAAAAATATTAAAAATTAAAAAAAATTAGTATAATGGATCGGATGCTATATGGTTGATCAATAGGAGCTAAATATTATAGTCTTATTCATTAAAAAGCTAAATATTAATTTTCTATTTATTTTGTATCTTTTGCTAATTTGGATAACCAATCAAGAAGCTTGGGTTCACTAACATCTTCTGAATTTTCTTTTCTTTTTTTTTTTTTTCCTTTCCACCCACCTATCGACCGTTCCTTATCTTTCAATGGTGGTAGCGATAAGCTCTACATGTCAACCTTGCAAAGGCGACGCACCATCGACATCTCTCAGGGACCACCTTAAAAAATATGCTACAAAATCCACCACAACTCATCAGCTTGAGAAGGTATGGCATCGTGAACCGTACGCACTCTACCTGCATTCTTCCTTCTGTATAGACTCCAAATGTATCGTTTTCAAATCGACTCCCTTTCAAAGTTTTCTTTTTTGGAGCAAATCTTTTTCAAAGTAAGCAAACGAAACGGTCCACTACTTGGCAAAGCTAACCCGTTTCCATGGCTTATCTCGCTTTCATTTGGCCTCTTTGATTCATACCGTTCACAATAAATCCCTTAGCTGGAAAGACATCGATCACATTATTTTCACTTAGCGTCTAATCACAATATATAGCAATTAACAATGGCATAGACTACTGTTGATATGTCTGCTATCAGTCTATTTTTGTCCCTGGCTTTCTTGGTTGGCGCAGAATTAAATGGCTTGCATTGACTTCATGGTATCTTTCGTTTGCTTCAGGGTAAACACGAACAATTTGATGCAGCTCAGGCAGTTTTATATTTTGAGTTTAAGACATCGAGACTAAGAGATAAATTGCTAACCTTGTGGCTCGGAACTGTTTGATTCCTCTACAGCAGACGAAGGCAGGTATGTGTTGATTGAAAGCTGCAAACTTACTGCAAAAAAGGATCAAATTTCCATCAAAACTTCTATCCAGCAGTGCAGAGTCGATAACAAAACATGAACAATTACTAAACTCCATGACGAAAAATATTTGGATGGCGTGGATAAAGAGACTTACGAATGGCGAAGGATTGGGAGTTGGACTTGAGGACGGCGACGAGGAGCACGGGAACGAGAAGGCATCCCAGGAGGGCGGTGCAACCGAGCTTCCTCGGGTTGATGAGGCCCAAGCCCTCGTATGGTTTCATGCCTGAACTCTCTCTCTCTCTCTCTCTCTCTCCCACAGCTCTTAGAAAGCCTTGAGGTGCCTTGTGGGTCTATCTATAAGGGATAGGAATCGGAACAACCCTTCCTTCAGCTCTATCTTTTAAGAGAATTGGTAACGGTTGTTCAGTTCTTCTTAGACCGCCATCGGACTTGACTCATGGCATGAGGTGGTGGTTTTTCAAAGCTGGTTCTTTTAATCATGCTAACCATGTTTAAGAAAAAGTAAAAGAAAAAAAAGAAAGAAGAAAGAAAGAAAGAAAAAAAAGATGGTTAAGACCTCCCAATCAACGTGCCTTTCAAATCCACGGGTTTCATGTTCACTGGTTCTCCTTCTATTTCTTTTAAGAGAGAAAGGGTTGTTGGTAAGCGACTCTAAGTCCAAGCTCAATTATTTCTATCCTTTTGTATTGAGGCAACCAACTTGGTCGAATGGCGTCGGCCGTGGCTTGTACTTTGTTCGAGCCTTCGAGGTTGACGGAGGCAAAATTCTGGGCACAAATATAATGAGTTGGCCAATCAGCGTTTATAAACCTGGCTCGAATTTGATACTAACCGCGTCCAACTCGTCTTAAATCTAACACGTACCCAAAGCTAGCTAAGACCCATCGTTTTTTGCACTGGTCCAAAATCCATGGCTACTTGGATTTGGATATAATAAAATCGAACCTAAATAAGCTTGGACACGTTTGTCTCGCCGCAATTTGAATTTGACTTGAATATAGATCCAACTCAACGTAGACTCACCAAGGAAGAGTTAAGGTTTTAAACTTGGATTGTAATCTTAGATGATAAGCTAATTTGGATCAAATTAATCCAGATAAGGTGAATTTGGAACCAGCCTTACTCTTACCTAGACTTGCTACTTACCATGAGGCAATGAGCTCTAGGTGGTCGTTAATGAACATAAATAATCTAGTCTAAGCCTGCTATTCTACTATTAGGCAGCCTAATACATCACATTTCATGCACTCGTTGAGCCCAAGCTAATCCAGATGCCCAAGTTGGGTATGGGTCCTTCGTGGGTTTTGATTAGTACAAATGATATATGCCAGTTGTGGTCCCTATCAACCATATAGGGAACCATGCTTAAAAAGAGAAACAGCAGAACTTGGTAGAATCCCTCATTTTATTATATCCAGGAAAAAGACATAAAGAAAGATCTCAATCCAAGCCGCAACCAGGTAGAGACACAAGAAGCACAAGAAGCCAAAGTACCGCATGTCATGAAGATGTTAACAGCCTACCGATCACTGGAATATGATGTCAAATGACGCCTTGAGAGAAGCTAGCTTTCTTCTTAGCTTTCATGGAATCTTCTCTCATCTGCTAGTCCAACTAGCGGATTGAAATCATATGATTCAAAATTTTAAGTAAAAATTAATAGATAATAAATAAATTTGAGTTATAAGTATATCATACATTTTTTTTTCTATTAAATGTAGAGCTAAACTTTTGGAGTATTACATCTCAATAGACGAACCTCTCGTTTTTTTGGAACTGGTGCATGCCTCCATGGCATTTTGGTGGGCCATGAGAGCACTCGATTGATCTTGAAGCGGATGGAAGGTTTATATTCTTTGGGTACAGTGCAGATCCTCCATCCCATGTGAGATATATATTTGTATTTATCCTCTGCTGGAGCGAAGATTGAAATCTCACACAAACGTTAAAACTGGGGTGGCTAACTCCACAAGGGCTGCAACTTGGAGGAGCAATTGAAAATTTGCAGGTCATCTAAAGTATTTTAGTTTTCTCATATTGTATAGTTTATTTGATATTGGAGTGATAGATTTTGGTGAATTCCAGAGATGGTCGAGTGCATCCATGCCATTTTCCAGCATTTTTTAGGCCGCGGAAATGCTGCATCGTTTTCGGCTTTGCACTTCTTCCAAAATGATGGCTTTGTATTTTGAGTCCCATTCATCAATCCTACCATCAATATAAGCCGTATTTATTAGAAGACACGTGGAGAAGGTGATTGAAGGCGAGTGGTGCTATGGCTTCCGCTACGTGAGCGTGACGTTTCTCTTGGTATGTGATATATGGGCAAGGGTAGAAAAATGGATGGACAACGGGTATTGAGATAATCTTGGATGAATTTAGACAAACTCTTAGCTGGGTTTGGGTTAAAAATCCTAATTTATATTGTATACCGGCTAAATTATTGAACAAGAATAGAACTTAAGTGCGATACGTTATATATTTTCTGATTCCATATTTTTTTTATTATTATTATTATTTCTCTCTATTAATGCTTATACGAAGATTAAGATAGTACTAGAAAAGAAAAAAAAGATAGACAAAACAAATGGTATGTAAGTAACGCACCACATCTAAGTTTTGTTCATCGGATAATTTGACCTAATTTAAATATGAATTCATAAAAATATTATTTACATATATTATGCATGCCTTTATTTTTTAAAATCATATTAATATTTGTTTAGTTTTTTAAAATTAGGATCTATATTACATATTATCTCTCTTATCTTATTTATTTTATTTTTAAATATTTTGAGTTTCTAAATGATTTAATCAAGCCGATCTAATCAACCAATGCAACCTGGCTTACCACAACCCAACTCGAGCCAAACCACCTAAATTTTTACTCTTATATTTATATTAGTACAACTCAAATACATTGATTATAAAATTAATAAGTCAATATTCATCGGACCAATGAACTTGTCATGCATACATAACAAGTGTCTCAAAGCAATATTTTTTTGGTGAGTGCAGGTTAATTTGGCTTCAAATCTAAGCATGATTAGCGCTCGCTCAAATTTGTTTCATTTGACGACCTGAAAAAAAGTGAGCTAATCTGTTAACTAGTGTCTGGTCCAACTTCAACTTCGACCAAGTTCACATAAGTTATGATCAAGATACAATGCTTGGATATAAGTCACAAGAATATTATTGCATACGACAAAGCTTACTTTTACGAGACTGGGCCTTGACAACTGGAAAATTGAAGCCTGGATCCCGAGTTGTTACATGACAAGCTGCTGACAGAAGCTAACCTTGTGAAGAAAGGCTGGGTGGACGTTTAAGTCTCAGGCCAAGTTGTGACCTCTTCTTGCCCTCGCCCTCCCCTCTTCCCTCGTTCCCCATTCTTCCGTTCTCTCTTGTTTCACACTCGTTTCTATTTTAATGAAATGAAACTTGTGCGGTGGTTTACTAACTCTTATTTGTTATTCCCTCAGAAAAGAAGACTAGGGGAACCAAAAAAAAAAAAAAAAAAAAGTGTCAGGGAGAATAAGAAGCCAAGATAAGGTGGGGGAGTCCAACCAAGGGAACCCGGCTACCGGGAAGTCCAAACCGTCCGCAGAGCAAACCCCAGTCCAAGTCGACGCGGTCGACGGTGCCGGCAGCCCGACAAGTCCCTCCCTGCACCAGCCGACCCGACCCGTTCATTCAAAAATCAAACAACCACTCGGACTAATAATCCATGCTATCTGCTCAAAAGTCAGGACAGCATTAATTCAATTTAAGAAACTAGAGAATGATCTCAGAATGATCTCAGAAATTAGAGAAGAGTAGACTTTAGCGACAAGCAAGTGCGGACACTTAAAAAAAATGCTATTAATTCAATATGTCTAGTTTTCTAGGTTGTGATGTACATGAACTCGCATTGCCATGATTTCTCTACCGGATTGATTGATGGAATTCTCACCCATTTTTTCACCTCAATAGATTTTTTTTTTTTTTTTTTTTGGCATTAAAATGATCCGTAACAAGATCTCGACGGCCCATTTGATAATGTGTGAAAAATATCAGGTCTACTCCTGTATACAAGTTTGGTCTATCTTGCACGGTTGCTCCCCTGAGTTATGAATTGAGGCTAAACTCTACTGGGTAACGATGTAACCATCGTTGTAACCATCTCACTTCCTTACGGGTAAACATATTCTTTTACATGGGAAGAAACTATTTAAGTTGGTGCATGAGCCCATGGCCTTCTCAACTGTAAACACCCCCCCCTCCCCCCACTTGAGAAATTTTTTATATGTTATGCGGCGTGGGTGCGCGATACGCGGCGCATTGCATGCGCACCAGCGCGCGTTGGCGCGCGCACATGGGCGGAGGGGAGGGCTCCCCTCGCTGAAGAAATGGCAAAGGGAGGGGACTGGGAGTCCCCTCCGTCTCTTTCTCCTTCCCTCCCTCCTCTTCGCACGCACCCATCGCCGCGTCACCCTTCGCTCGTCCCCGACGCCTCGCCGCCGGCAGGTAACTCCCCCCTTATTGATGAGGAGAGAGAGAGCATGTAGAGAGAGAGGGAGAGGGCCGCAGGAGGGCCCTCCCCTGACGCGGGAGCCAAGCCGGCTCCCGCGCTTGGTTCGGGCCCGGCGGCGTGCTCGCCGACTTGCCGAGCCCGATCTCCTGGCGGTAGCCCCTATCGGCGCCAGGGCGGCGTCCGGTGGGGTCCGGCCGACGGGAAGAGGCCGGCCGTGCCGCCGGCAAGGGAAGAGGGGGGAGGGTCATTCCACGGCCCTCCCTTCACTGTGGGTTCGGAGCCCGGCGGTGTCCCCGCCGGCCCGCCGGGCCTGAGCTCTGGCCGGCGACCCCCGCCGGTGCCGGGGCAGCGTCCCGGCGGGGTCCCGGCCGGTCGTGTCCCCGGCCGAGAGGAAAAGGGAGGGAGAGGGCCGAATGGCCCTCCCCTGTCACGGGGAGCCAAGCCGGCTCCGCGTTGGTCCGGGCCGGCGGCGTGCCCGTCGGCTCACCGGGCTCGGGCTCCGGCCGGCGGCCCCACCGGCGCCTCGGTGGCATCCGGTGAGGTCCGGCCGGCCAGCGGTGGCCGGCCGTGCCGCCGGCACAGTAAGGGAAAGAAGAAGAAAAGGAAGAAGAAGAAAAAGAAAAGAGAAGAAAGAGAGGAGAGGGGGGGTGGCCGCCGGCGGCGCCGCCCGGGCCGGTCATCGGCGGCGGCCGACCCCGGGGAGGGTCGGCGGTGGCCCTAGGGCTGCCGGCCATCAGCCACCACGGTTCACACAGAACCGGGGGGTAAAACGGTGAAACAGAAAAAAAGAAAAAAAAAAACTCGGACTGGGCCGGGTTCGGCCCAGTCCAGTTAGCTTGTTTGGGCCAAATTTTTGGGTCCTAAATTGGACCCGGCCCAATAAAAGAAAAATATGGTTGTGATCAGCATGGATCCTAGTTTGTCGGAGAATTTTTATTTTCCCATTTGGGCTTCTATATTTGGAGATATTCAAGCCCCAAGTTGGGCCCAGGATTAGATTGGGTTAAGTGTAGGAGTCAGTTTGACATCCTAAAATTGAAATTTAAAAATCTGAAAAATTATGTTGTAGGTACCCAGAGGTCCATACAGCTGATTTATGCTTTGGGATTAGCGTTGTGAGGTAAGTAAGCCAGTTATAATGATTTTTTTTTAAAATCATTATTAAATTATGCCATTATTGAAATAATGAAATTGATTTATAGTATTATTTGAAAAATGATATTGGTGGTACCACATTTATGCAAATGAATTATTTGACTTGATTATTGTTAATTTTGGTAAATTAAATTGGCATTTTATACATGCAACTGATTATTACATGATTATGTGAAATTACTAAGTTTGGTAAAATATGAAAAGTAAAATTGATATATATTTGTTGTTATGCGAATAAATGTTATTTGTGATTGTGTTATTACATGTCATCACGGTCCACATTACATGTTACTTGACTCCGGGACCCACCTTCACAGGGGGAATATGTGGAGAACACACATCCTAGGGATGTGCTGTGACAGGATATAGCATTATATGCTAATTGACTCCGGCACCCTTCCTCCACTGGGGCGTACAGGGAGGTTACATCCTTGGGATGTTTATTACGTGGACGTATGACATTAGTATAAAATGAGATTTACAGTGATTTGGAATTAAAATGGTATTTTGAAATATTATTTCATAATAATTGCTTCCAATTTATTTGAACATGAGATTTGTATAATTCTATAATATGATGAAATATTTTTAAATTTGGAAGCATGACATGTATTTGACTTGGTAAAATTCTTATTTGGCTATATCATGTAATAGTAGGCTTACTTATTGAGTGTAAACTCATTAAATCTTACAATGTTTTTTCAGAGCCATAAAATTATCAGGGGCAACAACGGGGGTAATTGGGAGCTTCTTGATGTAAATTGATTATATTTTGTTATATGTAACCCCAATTGGATTTATTTTGGAACTTTGGTTTGTTGCCCAATATTACATAATTTATATTATGGAGGATTAAATTTTGTATGTTATATAGTTGTTAACCTTCCTTGTTTATAAATGATACTGTACTGGATGCCTTGCATGCCTGGCATGCGACGGGCTGTCACCCCTGGGCCACCACCAACTGGGTCTAGGGCGTGACATCAACACAGCCCTAATTTTAGATAAGAGTTGAAATAAGCTTTGAACAACAATTTGCAAGTATGATATGTGACTCTTTTTCTCCCTTTCTTTTTTATTTTTTATTTTTTATGAGAGGGCTGGGGAGCAAGTTCCAAACAAAATCAAAGATGAAATCTAGATAACAATCTCACGAACAAGCATCCTATAAACTTTAGCGGTCAACAAAAGGTTGATGATTAAATTTGTTACACCTCATATCCAGGATGGATCCAAAATATGATAATCCACCGCATATTTAAGAAATAAATTCTTAGCATATAAGACATTTTGTGTATAGCAATTACATATAATTAATTGAAATAATTGATCAACTTCTATCTGACTTTTGTTTATATCTCAGTCTTTGGAACAAAAAAAATTGTAAAATTTTAATGGGCTAATGTTTAATAAGCAACCTCTAATCATACTTAGAGGAGGGATCAAGTAAGTAACTTAATTCAATTTAAAATGCATACATAATATGATATTTAACTATCATTTTCATAAATAATTTTAATAAAAGATAATGCATGCCATTTGTAGTTCAATATCAAATTTAAAAACTTAAAGCTTTCATTTTGAAACTATGATAATAATTGGACAGTCATAACCATGACTATATATAAACCCTATGGTAGGGTCAGACCAGACCACTGCATTTAACCTTGCAAAGGCAGGTTAGATACAGATTACTACAAATATCCTCTATGAAGGTAGATTCCGGTATCAATTATAAGCCTTCATACAAGTTTCAAAAGGTAAAGGCAACATGCCATGAATCGTAGTTGGATGAGAATCTATAACTTATGATATACATGTGATAACTTGCTTCGTATCTTATAACTTATAATTTACTCAAGTTTCATATCCTCATTCTTAAATTTTATATACAAATAGACTAAAAGTAACTTACAATATGTATTAATAATTCATCAAAAAACTTAACAGACACATGAGTAACATATCATAACGTATGTATTTTACATGATCCAATTTTTTAGATAATTATATATAAAAAAATTTATAAAACTAATAATTTAGTTTTTCATGCTATAAAATTCTATCACTTATCTTGTGCAGATAAATATCTAAAATTAAATTCTAAAATATTAACATTTCAAATAATTTTTGTAAAAATTAACAATTCTACTAAATTTTAAACATATAAATTAGTTAATTTAAGATTTTTGTGTAACAAATTGCTAGATAATAATTCTCAACTTTTGAGGCTCAAATGCTCCATCAATCTTCATCCTTTGACATATAAACTATTGATTTAATACTTAAACATTTTTATAAAGCTTTATTCATAGAGAAATTTTTAAAGCAAATAGATTTTATACTCTTCATAAGGTACTAATATCTTAAAACTAATAAACTTTTTAATTTTTGTAGGATATAGATTTCTTTAAAAATATATTAAATATTTTAAAATAGATTTTTAACTCAAAAATAACTTTTAACTCATCCAATATAATTTTAAAATATAAAAAATTAGATAAAACATAAAAAAAAATCCTTAATCACTACCAAATGGCAATTTCGTAATTTAATAAAAATTTATCGGTACTAATATATATTTATAAAATTGATTCTAACTTTTTCAATTGAACTTCGATTTAAGTAATACAAGATATTTTGAAGAGTTAACTTAATACTGAACATTATGAATATAAATTTAATTAAGAATTCTATTTATATTATTTTTTTATATTTTTAATTTAAGTCAATCAAATTGCATCTCAATTTAAAGTGAGCTATTCCAAAAAAATGGGGTCTCAAGGTTGCATTCCCTTGTGAGCCATTATCTGCCCACCAATCTGCGATTGATTTCCCTCTTTGAATATAAGACAAGCCTCAAAGCCTTATGTAACTCATTTGAATTACCAAATCACGAGCCGTGGCAAATGTTGAAATCCTGAATTCCGGAAGCAATCGATTCATTCAATCACTGTAGTAGAACAAGCATGATCCATGACCCAGCTCCCATGTGACATGAGCATGCATGATAGTGTAATATCCAGAATAATAAGCATATTTCAAAGTTTAAGAAAATGTCTTCCAGAAAAATAAAATAAAATAAAATAAAATTCAAATATGGATGTTATAAGGGACCTAATGTGATGAATCTTTCTCAATTAAATCAAGAAATAAATATAAATAAAGCAATCAATTGGCACGGGCTCCATAGATTGAAAGCGGCCCCGGCTGCCGATTGCTGGGGTCATCACGCAAGCCATCTGTTTGTCTTCAAAGAAGCTTGAAATTTGCACAACTTGAACGTGTTTAACCAAATTAAGGTCCAAAATAAATGATCGTATGAACAAATAAAATCATATTTAATAGACCAAAGAATGTATCTTGGCAAATAGATCTTAATATGAGAATTATAATATTTTCTTACAAACAATGATGTTGTTAGATTAAGATCTAAAACTAGAGGTTGGCTTGACATGTCTCTATGGAAGCCTTTGATCACCAAATCCATCTTGCTTAGATTTGGCTCATCTAGAGTTTTTTTTTTTTTTTCCTTGCATACTTTGTGAGATTGCCAATGAGTCGCACATGTGCTAATCTAATGCTAGCACATAAATACTTAATAGAAAGGTGTTTGCCTTTATTCTTTAAAAGAAAATTTTATCCAAGCATTATCATTTTCTTCGCAGACACCATTTGGCATTAGAAATGACTTGCACCCAATTGCACTCTATACAGAGATTTGAATTTCTAATGCTAGATCAATATTTGCATAACATTCTCTTATCATCATATTTTTCTTAAGAAACCATATTTTTATGAACATTTCATCAAAATAAAAGTAAGCAATCTTATATGATAAGAAGACTAAAATGCATAAATTATAATTTATGACCATGAAAATAGGTTTTACTAAAGGTAGACAGGGAACATGATAACAATCGATGACAATTTATGTATCATGCCTTCCATATGCCTAACATGAGATCAGTATGATATACAAAAGGAATAGCTATTGTAACCTTAGTAGGTTGCAATCTAAGTCAACTTATATAATATATATATATATATATATATATATACTTTTTCGTCATGATTTGTGTAATCTAGCCAATATCCTACTTTGATGCATTTCTTTGGTCATTTCGAGAGTCCATTATCTATACAAAGAGGTCTGTGTTTAGGAACAGATACTACAAAACTCCAATAGCTAAATTTACTAATCTCCTCTTATCTTGGTGGCAGGCCCTTCTTTGCTCTAACCTTGGCAAGCGTGTTAAGAGGATTGGCGCCACCCTCCCTTCAAAACAGAGAGACTACCAACGGTCGGTGCCATCTTTCGGAAGGGCCTTGTTTGTTATTTCTACGTTCTATAGAGGGCTATGCGTAAAAGGTTTATGTGATAAGTTTGAACTAAAGTCGGTGAATTTTTCGCCGATACCATTTCAAAATAAATTCTCCACATAACCCCTATATAATTTTAAATACCATACTTCCGTCTCTTTCACGCTATTTGTATAGGCGTCCCGCCAACTTCGAAACGAGGAGCCCACGGGAGCCTCGGAAACCCTAGCTTTACCTCCGATGCTCCACAGGACAACTCCAAGTCTCGCTTAGCCATTTCCAGACCCTAATTCTCTCTAATTTCGATGCTCTTCGGTGTCTTTTGTCACCGATTGACACTTTTGCTTCAACGAAAATCCAATTTTCTGGTCTCAGAAAGCCAGACAAGTTTATGTGCGGTTATTATTGTTCTGTTTTTTATTTTGAAAGAATTGTTTCGATTAATGTTTCACCTGATTGGCTTTTCATGTTTTAATTAATCAATAATTTACTTGGATTTTGCCCTCTGTCGTGGACCTTATTCTTGGAGATGTAATATCGTTTTTTTTGGCACAAAAAGAGATTTTTACGATATTATACCTCGTTCTATGATGGGGAGTATCGATTGCTTTTAGTTTTTGTGCAGATAAGAGTAGTGGATTTTTCATGGTAAATGGAGGGCCTGGTGAAATTTGAAATATAATTGAAAAAGAGAACAAGGGGAAATTGTATGCAGAAAGGGAAGAAAATTGCCCCCTTTTTTAATGGCAGCAGAAGAAGAGGCACCGAGACCTAAATGGTAAAATCACTTGTTTTCTTTTTTTCTTTCTTTTTTTTTTTCACACAGTAAACTTTTCTTCATTCATCTTTTTACAAAAGGACTAGCAAGAAATATTCTTCCTATTATCTGCTACTTGTGCTGCTATGTTCTTATATCAGTAAGTTTACAGCTTTGATCCTGATAAACAATACAACTAACATGCAGATTATTTGAGGAGATATGGTGTCAAATGATTCTAGCTTTCCTCTACCTTCGTCGTAGAAGTCTGTTCAAATTTCTATCAATACTTCTTGCAAAAATTCTTTGGAGTACCTGGCAATTTAGAACAGCTCCATGATAAGCAATGGAGAAAAGGAACATTCCGTTGAAATCATATATAGGAATATTTCGTTCTGCAAAATACTCCTATACTGATGTCCACTAGTTAAAAGTTACGCAAGAAATTTCCACCAGTCACATCGTTCTACTGTAATGAATCTTATAGGTTCCTGTGTAATTAGTGTCTTATAGCTATGTTACATTTCCAAGGGGAAAAATCAGGATAAATATTTCTTTCATACTTAGCACCAAAAAAAAAATTGAGAAGAAAACAGGAAATTTTAGGCTATTGTTGGAGTAGGTAATGAAATAATTATTGTTATCTGTGCATTTTAAGGCTCTGATTGCAGTCAATTTCCTTGTTTTCCTCATAATTGAACCCTTGGAATTTTGTAAAATAGATTAGGCGAGAGCAGGTTCTACTAAGATACCATACACGCATAAATGCTGATGACAGCAATAGCAATCTATTGGGGTTTCTTTGAGCCTCATATTTCATATTATGCGTTATGTTCAAGAATTGCTCTGGTTAGTGTATTAATGTGATCTTTTACTTCTTTATTTTATCACTGTCGCCTGTTATTCATCTTTGCTCACGGTTTACCCACTAACATGTGGTCTAAGTTAAACTGCATAAAGTGAGAGCGTATCTTTGAATATAGGTATGACAGCAGGTGAATGGTGTATAACTGGACAATTGCCACAGTGTTTTGCGTCCCTCCATTTGGAGGAGGTTCCAAGTTTAACCTTGGGGAGGTTATATATATATATATATAATTTTTTGATGGAAGAAATCTTGGGGACCAAAAGTTGGCAGGACCAGGACCGTAGTGTATATTGGATGCATGTATTTGGAGTCTATATGTTGCCGTATCGTTACATTTTTTTGAAGATAATTGATTCAGATGACATCACTGCAAGCATAATTCATGCCACACAGGAAAGACTTGAACAAGTCTAAATGTTAGAAGCAGGTGTAAGTCAGGTTTCCATTGTGGGTTCTTTCTTTAAGTGGCGTGACAGATATGATAAAATGTTCTGGAGACAAAGGCTGGTCTAACAGTGAACACATACCTTTCTTTAAGGTGGACATGTATCAAATATTACACACCAGGGAGATCTTGATGTGGTTCACACATCCGCTATTGCATTTTGGCAATGGGAACTCACTACTTGATCATGGTCAATTGTGAAAAGAAATGAGGCAGAGTTGGTAGCCTAACTCTAGGTAGAGCCTCCACATAGTAGTACCGCCCAAAAGACAAATAATAAACAGCTAAACTAATCAGAAGACGGTTCATGTCACATATTAGAAATAACTTGAATTGTTGATGATGTAAGTATAATGCCTAATATTATATTTATATCCAGATTTCTGCTTTATTCCTGGAACAATTTTGTTGGTATCTCGTTGGAGGAAGAGCTTGAAATCAATGAGATGTGGGTCACTGCTGGGGAATAAATTCTCTCACTAAAACTTTACATCTGCTAGGGTTCTGGCCGATTAATTATATTTGATTAAACTATAGTACAGAAATCCTTTCATTTTCATTTAATAAATTTCTATATTTAATTTTCTTGGCCATGCTTTGGAATTAATGCATGAAAATGTGTATTTTAATTCAGGGATGTTATGTTGATCATTTTCTGTGCAAGCTTTTATTTGATGCATATCACAGGGCTTGTAGGCACATAGAGGAAGTTCCTAGACTGTATGGAATTTGATCAAGGCACCAAATCAGTGGACACATCAGTCCATGGAAAATGTTTCTGAAAATATTTCATTGCTCTTCGAAACTACAGGGTTTCTCAGTTCTATATCTACTGACAAACTGGAGGCTGAAATACTGTATATGTCACCACCTCACTGATACATACAGTTTTCTAACTTAAAATTTCCTTTCCGTGTTAAGTAAGTATTTTCTGTGGAGAAGTCAGTGGTTGGTAGGTTGCTCAAAGTGTGTCGTGTCTGTCTTCCATTGCTGAAGAGAAAAAGACAGTCAGCATGAATTGTTGAGGGAGATAAGTCATGAGGGAAAGAATTGCTAAACAACTAACATAGGTAATCTTATGAAGACTCGTTGCATTAAATTCTTTTTTATTTTATTTTATTTTTAGGGGAGGATCAGTAATTGTGGGCAACCATCAAGTAGAATTATGCTTGCATATTCTAATTGTTGTGCTAAGACAAAAACTGATCTCAATCTACCAACAGCAATTCAATGGGAAATCATGGACCTGTGTTCCTGCTTAATTACTGCAGAGTGATGAACAGTAGAAGTGGTCTGTTGGTTGAATACAAGCTGGACTTGACTCACAAAATAATTACACAACAAATTTATGCTATGATTTCAGACCAAATTTTGAAAACTGGATGGACTTTCTTTCTTTCCTTTTTTTTTTTTGGAAAAAAAAAACTGACTGGATTGTGTTGAATGTTACATTGAAGAAAGCCATTACTTGATGGGAAAGCTCTATGCAGTCATTTTTCTACCAATTTCCATCAATGTAAGTGATAATTTTTGCTTCAGATTCTTCTGTCATTTTCTTCTCACCTGGTTTTACTTTATATCTCTGTAATGCATAATCCAGTTTTTGGTGCAAGCTGAGTTGTTAAGAGCATCTGAACATGCCTCCTTTTCTAGGTGTACTTTAGCTGTTTGCTGACACTCTATTGCAATCACGACCATTCAGTGGATGGGCTTTCTAATTTCTATCTTGTCTAAGGAGGCCTTAGTTTAGACTGTGTCCCACCGATGATGTGGTCAAATCTAGGACATGGCTTGAGGACATTCTTTTCATTTGCTGTAGAACCTTGGATCTTGTCCGTCCTCTTAACGCAACAAAAATTCACAAGTAGATTCTGCCGGCCAACTACAAAGGTCCTGATCACCCATTTCACTTAAAAAAACATTGGTAGGAAACAGGCATAAGAAACTAAGGTCCAATGTCAAAAAGGACCTTGTTGTTGTCTTCCATTCCCCAGCTTTGCTGTGATGCTGGCCAAAAGAGCAACCTCAGTCATATAGGCATCAAAGTTTGGGGGCCTGATCATTTGTCTCTGCTTCACAACACTCTTTCTGAGAAGGACGGCAAACTTCCAAGAGTAGCTGAAAGATTAAAGCCCACAGTACCCTGGAGATGGGGCACCATACAAGGTTGTTAAAACACTTCAGCCGAAGAGAACCCCAAAATCTTGGTTTAGCATTGCTCGTGGGATGTCTTCTAGTCTTGATGTCCCTCTTTGCAGTCTCCAAACTTGTTGTTATCCCTTTCCCCTCTTGTAAGTTCCTCTAGCCTGTCTTTATATTTCATAACGAGCGCTTGTGGCGTGGCATGAGATGTAATACCATCAGAGGTGACAAATTGGGTGGTTTTAAATTTATGAATAATAACTAACCATGTTTCCCTTTCATAGAAAGTTGAAACTCGTGTTGTTATCAATATTTTTAATCCTGATTTGTTCTGCAGTGAGTCTCTGGCTGCCATTTCATGCTGCTCCACCAGATATCATGGCAGAAGATAAAATTGGTCTTCATCAGCCAGGTAAGCCGATTGTTTGATGTCTTGTGAACTATGTAGCTATTTGCTGAGAACATAGGAATCTGGTAGGCATGGAGTCTCCTAGTCATCCAAGGCTGAAATTTGATGCATTATAGAAAACTTGTTTCCAAGCAGGTAATTGAGCTTGTTGTGCTTGATGCTTCAAGCCAGTCTTGTTCTTCTTGCTTGAAGAACTTTTGCTTTTATATATATATATATAGAAGATATTTTTTACAAGAAAAAATGTAGCAAAAAGATTTGCATGAATATATAATGGCAAGATGAAAAACAGGAGTTGCAAGTTAATGAGTGATCTTATATCATGTTAATTTTCATCATGTTACTACATAGCACAATAATTTGATTCTGAAATTAGGAGTATATATTTCTTTCAATAATTCAGTTATTTAGAAAAAGCAATCACGACAAATGCAACTTCTTTGAAAACAATATATTTCTTTTACATCAGGAGAAAAAAGGAAAACAGCAGGAAAAAAATCTATTGTTTTCAAAGAAGTTGCATTTGTCGTGATTGCTTTTTCTGAATAACTTAATTATTGAAAGAAATATATATTTATAGAGTAAGCAATTCTATTAGGAAAACGCTTTGAGGCCCAAGCAGGTACCAAAGAAATGATTCATCACCAGTGTCATGGGGATTGGTGCTTTATACCACATCTTCTTTGTGGATCAAACTGACCCTGAGAATTGCACCAAACCCCTGGTTCCATATGGCTGACATCTCTCTCTCTCTCTTTGAGCAATAATCATTTTATTATTATATAAACCCATCATCTGAGCATTTTGGTGTTAGAAGAGATTAACAAAGTTGTTAGGTTAGATATTGCAAGCAGTTGGTGATCAGATGCCAAAAACTTGAAGCTAACATTAACCTATACTCTTTCTCCCGAAAGTGACCTAGGAAGAAATTCAATACTTTCTTGTGCAAGACTGAATCCACGCAAGCAGCTTATCCCTTGACTTTCTCAGACAGAACAAGAGAGCCATTTAAAACAGCACTAAGAGAGCCAGACTGGGCCACCCTCTCTGGACCTGAACTGGATCATCTATTAGTCACTCTCATGAACTGATTATTTAATTGGATAGAATAGAATAAAGAAAATTATAAAATATCCAATTAAATGATCTGTTTGTTTTTCCTAAATGCAAACAATTAGCTAGGATGTTAAAAGCATAGAAAGGGAGACCAAACTCAAATACCACTACTTCCTATATGTGATATTTCTCACGTAAGACATGAGCTAGGTGCAGTTTTGGTTTCACTTTTGGGACTCCATATGACAATTGGTAATATATATTCTAGTCGTCTAGTAAGTTTTGAAACTGACTAGTTGAACTAATAGTTGGATACTTGGTGTTTGAAGAGACTAGGCAGCCAGTTTCTTGATTCATTAGACCCAGTTGTAGTTTACATTGTCAAAATAATTATATAAAAAAAATACAATTGGCATGGAATTGAATGGGGTAGACTTGGTTTATTGACCATTAAATTGGAGAGGTATTCTTTAAAAATGAAAATTAGTATGTTCAAATGACTTGATCTTTTATTTTTCTGTGTGAAGATTCAAGAAACCAAACTATGAAAAAGAAACAAGAAAGGATGCCACTCTGTGATTTTTCTAGCAGAAGATCAGATGTTTGTGAGATGGATGGTGATATTAGGATCCATGGGAATTCTTCCTCCATTTTCTTATTGGTATCATCCAACAGCAGCACTTCAGAAACAGATGAATCATGGAGGATAAAGCCTCATGCTCGAAAGCATGACAAATTCGTACTGTCTCGCATTGTTGAAATGTCTGTGAAATCTTTGACTGCCTCTGAACAAGTCCCTGAATGTGCAGTGAATCACACTATTCCTGCGATCATCTTCTCAACTGGTGGATATATGGGGAACCCATTCCATGACTTCACTGATGTACTGATTCCTCTTTTCATAACATCCAACCAATACCAGGGAGAAGTTCAGTTTCTGATCAGTGAAATTGTGCCAAACTGGATTACAAAGTACCAACCAATCCTAAAACAGCTCTCTCACTACGAGATCATTGACTTCAATAAGGATGATACGGTTCATTGCTACCCTCATGCGATTGTAGGTCTTAGATTTCACAAAGAGATGAGCATTGATCCCTTGAAAGCTCCAAATGGCCAATCCATGATTGACTTTGCCCAGTTTATGAGGGATTCTTTTGCACTGAAGAGGCAGAGTGCAATCAAGCTAGGACCCTATCAAGATAAGAAGCCTAGACTTCTAATAATCTCAAGGAAGTGGACGCGATCATTCACAAACATCAAAGACATAGCTCAAATGGCAGAAGGATTGGGCTATGAAGTGGTTGTAGCAGAGGCGAATTTATCATCCAGCTTGGTTGATTTTGCACAGCTAGTGAACTCATGTGATGTGATGATAGGCGTTCATGGGGCTGGACTCACAAACCTTGTATTCCTTCCAACTAATGCAACAGTAATTCAGGTAGTTCCTTTGGGAGGGTTGGAAGGGATAGCTTGGGCTGACTTTGGAGTGCCTTCCTTGGACATGAAGCTGAGGTACCTGCAGTATAGTATAACTGAAGAAGAGAGCACACTTATAGAGCAGTATCCTAGAGATCATGCAGTGTTTAAAGACCCTGCTTCAATTCAGAGCCAAGGATGGCTTGCTCTGAGGGCTATATATTTAGTCAAACAAAATGTGAAGCTTGATGTGGTCAGGTTCAAGGGTGTCTTGTTGCAAGCTCTTGATTTTCTCCATCAATAAGAATATGGATGCATTCAGCATTGGTTGGAGATTCTTTTTCTCTTCTTATCCATCAGTTTCACATTGTTTGCCACGCAGCATCTCGTGACATTTTAATTGTATTTGTATTTCTCGTACAGAGAAATTAAGTTGCTTCATTTTCTAGCTCGGAAACTGATGTATGTTGAGGAATGTGCTATGTGCTTATAACTCAAGTCCACTTGCTACCCATTAACTTTTACTCAAGTTTTTGGGCCACGTAGTTTTGGTCCGCTAATGAAGTTTATTGGGTTAGCAGGTAGGCTTGGGGCATTATAAATGGTATCAGAGCCGATCCGAGTGTGCGAAAGTTAGTGGGCATGAGAAAAGGGCTACCCATGGAGCGGTGGTAGAGTCCCATCATGGCGTGGAGCCACCCTTGCAGCACCAATGATCCGACTCGGAGTAGATTCTGGCTAGCTTGTGGCATACGATGAGAACGCCACATTATAAGGTGGGGAGATTGTGATACCTCAAATTTAGTTCCACATTGGATGGAAGAGAAATGTGCTATGTGCTTATAACTCAAGTCCACTTGCTACCCATTAATTTCTCAAATTTTTGGGTCACGTAGTTTTGGCTCGCTAATAGAGTTTATTGGGTTAGCAGATGGGCTTGGGGCATTATAAATGGTATCAGAGCCGACCTGAGTGTGTGCGGTAGTTAGTGGACACAAGGAAAGAACTACCCATGGAGCGGTGGTGGAGTCCCGCCATAGCGTGGAGCCACTCTTGCAGCACCAATGACTCGACTCGGGGTAAATTCTGGTTAGCTTGTGGCGTGCGACGAGGACGTCGCATTATAAGGTGGGTAGATTCTGGCTTTAACTCCACCATACCACCATAGCGTGGAGCCACCCTTGTAGCACCAATGATTTGACTCGGGGTAGATTCTAGTTAGGTTGTGGCGTGCGATGAGGACGTCGCATTATAAGGTGGGTAGATTCTGGCTTTATAAGGCGGAAAGATTGTGATACCCCAAATTTAGTCCCATATTGAATGGAAGAGAAATGTGCTATGTGCTTATAACTCAAGTCCACTTACTATCCATTAACTTTCACTCGAGTTTTTGGGCCATGTGGTTTCGGCCCGCTAGAAGTTAATTGGGCTAGCGGGTGGACTTGGGGATAGGCTGAGGGATGGACATGATGAGAAAAGGGAGGGAAGCTCAATATCAAAGGGACCCCAGCATAGGGGTAGAAGTGGGCTGGGCTCGGGCTAAGGTGTAAAAGTTGGGCCATATTCTAATACGAGCCCAACCTAAAAATATTTTTTGGTCTTAAGTTCAACTCAGGCTCAATTTTTTTATTTTCACTGACAAAGCTTGAGCCCAAACAGTCTAGTTTGGATCCAGGATCAAGCCTAATCCAAAACCCAATTAGGCCAAACAACAATAATTTGTTAGAGCCAAAAATTGAGCGGTAGAATCAATTTTTAATTTTTAAATATCTGCATAAAAATAAATAATATTTAAAATAATTATATCTAATTATTTAAAAAAATTATTACGATACGAAGAGCTATTCTTATACAAAAATTTGATAAAAAATTTAAAAAATATATACATTTTAAGGTTTTAAGATTATATTCTAGCTAAATTTGAACTCGATAGGCGATCAATGATTTGAGACTTCTTCGAGCTTGAACCAGCCCGAGCCAACTTTTAAACCTACTATAGCAAGAGGATAAAAAATAGCTATCAAAAGGGTCATGGGGTGCATTAGTTTAGAAGTTTTTTAGATAATTTTTATTTTTTAATAAAATGAGACCCAATGCTCAAACAAAGGGAAGAGGGGAAGATATCTGATGGTGTTGGAGGTTGCTGTTGTTGTTACATCGTCATCGTCGATGATAACAAAAGGCAACTTGGCATGGATAGTGGTTGCCCAGCATATTTTTATTTTATACCCCTTAATATTTTTAGCACAAACTCTCCTGAGTCGTCTCACAGATGGCGAAGTTGACAAGGCTCTGAACCGTTTGCAATCACTGATGCTTTTTCTTAAGTGCGTTGCAGATAAAAACTATCAGTATGACATGCCATACCCACAGACCGAAGCTATGCTTCATTTGATCCTTCCGAAGGTCATGTATTCCAAACATCTGGCACCTCATCTTTCTGAGAAAACGTTGATAAAAGTCACCATTATTTCAATAGACACCAAACGAACACCTTGCATATGATAATTTTTTGATCAATAGAACACCTTGCTCATCACCATTCATGGCACCTGTGTAGGCCTTGTGACAGGCGCCACCGCGCCAGAGAATGGAATTTGGTTGGTGCCCGGTCCCCGTTGAGTCACTGCACTGGCCCGCATGAGATTTGTGACCATGACGAGGTTCTGAGCTGTAAGGCCAATGACCTCCATGGTGCATATTGGCATTTTGGATCCCACCAGGTCACCAGCTTACAGGCTCGTCTTGAGGGGGGGAAAGAAAATGGAGGGATCCTTCTAGGAATCACTGTTTCGCGTTTCGCCTGTCCTTGGTAGCCAACTGCAAGGATCCTTGCATTCTACTCGCCCAGGTTGGGGAGCATTGTCTTGGGCCTTTTGGCTCGTCAGACTGCAGTAGGTAGTACTTTGTTATGACTCGGTGGTACAGCGTGGGCTCTTTGTTGGGTTCCACCCCTCTCATTTTATTAGTTCAGTCAGGTGATCGGCGGCTAACAACCATTTAGTTGATATAAAAGTTTGCTCAACTATTTTGTCTTTTGTGCATATCTGGTTCAGGGAATACTTTCAAAGTTATCACTTTGGATTATAAGATTAGAATTTTGGGTTATGATGAGACCTTTTAGTTTTGTCTCTAGTCTCTACTGGCATATATAAATATCAGGCCAAAAGCTGGAATGTTATAGTAGCAGGACATTAGTGTCGTTGTACAACGTTGACAGATCACCAAAACTCGGCCTAATAACTGGAATTTTTGCAGCCCATGCATGGGTTTACAGGGGCTTGAATTAAACGTGGTTTGTATGTAGCTGCCTCAAGCGCCGGGGCGACGGCTGATAGATGTCTGATTGCGGACATGAAGAGTTTAGGAGTTGGACGGCCAATGGACCCATTGGCATTCAAGCCCACTGGCTTAGAAAGATCCCTTGGGAAACATCATTTCCAAATAATTTCCTTCCACCCTTCACCTGCTAGCTAGGCAACCAGCAGTTTTCTTTTTTCCTTTTTCTTTTTTTTTTTTTGTTTGTCTTTTTTTGAGCAAAAGCCAACTAGCAGATTCCTTATACATTATTAAAAACAAAAATAAAGACTCCATTTATTTTTTTTTTCTTAGAAAAATCTTTAGAGCAATCCAATGCTGTCATCTACCAAGTACTTCTAATTTTCTTAATGCAGTATTTATGGTAGACTATGTTAACTAAATCTTATCATGTGGAGAAAAGACTTGAGGATCTCTGCGCTAGCTTTCATTTTACTGATATTTCAAAAAGGATCAATTTTTGTTT
Source organism: Metroxylon sagu (assembly GCA_017589505.3). Lineage (NCBI taxonomy): Eukaryota > Viridiplantae > Streptophyta > Magnoliopsida > Arecales > Arecaceae > Metroxylon > Metroxylon sagu. The sequence goes on along the minus strand of JACVBY030000520.1, from coordinate 933,220 downwards.
CTTTTATCAGACCTTTTATCTTCTCTCTATTTTTTCCCCCTATTTATATAATTATAATTAATTATTCATATTTGTTAAAAAGCTATTAATCTATTAAAAAAATCATCCCTTTTAGACTTTTGCCTACTTTTTTATTATATTTTATCTCTTCTTTAGTTCCATGTTTTCATTATGTGTAAGTGCATACCAACACCTACTTCGCCTCCCAAAGCAAAAAGACCAGAGGAAAAGTATGACCAATAATTAGATTTCAAAAAATAAATAAAAAAAAAAGTTGTACCAAGCAACTAGGTTTTATTTGGCCCAAGCATGCATATTGATACATATGAAGCTACTAAAATAAAATAAATCATTACAAACTTCCACCTACAATTCATTTATTCAACTTTAATGGTGATAGAACTCTATCCTATCCTTTTCAGATTAGGTAGGAAGGTGAGAATTTATTATGGCCAAACTAAGCTTAGCTTGTATGAAAGTCTTATCAGAAAAGAGATTTTTTAAGCAAGGAAGATGAGATTGCTTTATCTAATTTATGGCAAACGAGAGGTACCTAATTTAAGTGTAAGTTTAAATGTTGTCATTTAGTTCTGAACAATTAAATCTCCTTGGCTAAGAATACAAAGAAAAACTTGTTCTTTCATTCATGAATGAAAGAGGAACTACCATCTAGAATCTTTTGACCCTTTCGAATGAAAAAATACCTCCACCCTACCTTGATGCTTGCTCCTTGAGGACAAAGAAGTGTCTAAAAATTGTTAGGATAGAAAAATTCTTTAAAGTGAATATTTGGGAGATAAAACTAACCACTATCCTCTAAGGACTAGGTAGTAGCCGGGTTGGTACAATACTATACATTAAAAGGACTTGGCCGATAAAGGGATAGACCGGCAACCTAAACCTTGCCTTAAGGTCATCTTCATACACGATGAGTTATCCTTCAATATGGTCACATACATTGTCCAACCTATCGAAAATAGATAGAAGAAGTTTTTAGGATAAAATAGCTCTATCATAGCTGAATTATATCTTCTTTAAGAATCGTGAGTTTTTAAATTCAAAGAATCGAAAGATTTAGGGGCAGACCCAAGAAAGAGGAAGAAGCGACTGAATAATAGGTAGAGGGAAATGCCATAACTGGATTGAACTACAGCTTAGTTGACTTACATATAGAAGCTTAAGACTGAGCTACACTTATCAAGGAACTTAGACATCTAAAGTAGAAGGTAGCTTGAGCCGAACTATGTACCAGAGATAAGTAGATCATGCATGAAGTCTAACTTACAATATGACTCCTCTTTACAAGTTATGGCCAATCAATGAACTTTAGTTTAACCATACTGGTTTAAGTCAACTAGATTGACCAACACTAATGTCATTATGTATGATCTTAAAACAAGCTACTAGATAGCTCAGTTGAAGATGAGCTACTTAATACCTCGGTCAAAAGGAAGCTACTAGATAACTTGATAGAAATAAGCTACATAATAGCTCGACCATATAGAAAAAAACCAACTAACCTAAGATAGTTGTCCATTCAAAAATTCGAGCTACTTTTTGTGATTTAAGTGTGAATTTAAGTTGAACCCCAGAAAATGAGAGGCAAACAATGCAGTTAGAATTGATTGGTTAATTTTATAATAATACATGGTGAGTCAAATATTCATACAAAGATAGGAACCCTAATTAGAGAATGACTATCTTTTGTAATGGCTGATCTATTCTAATGTAATTAGGACTCTTCCCACCTGTCATAAATCCAATTTGAATAGAAATTAGCCCATCTAATTAGGAAATATTCCTTTATGAGTGTCCATTCTTTCGAGATTAGGATTAATAAGAGTTGTCCTATGCAAAAGTCTGACTTAAAATATAACTCCTTCGAACGTCTATTCTCTTTTATTTAATGCATTGTATTTTGACATGTGTCGCATCATGATCTACTTTGTCAGCTATGGTATCTTTATATTATATAGATATTTTATTTATCGTTGCATATCCATATTTATATGTGTGAGATTTCTATTGGGCTTTTAGTTCATCCTCCTATCCTATCTTTTCATATATTGAGGATGCGGATGCTTTCTAGACCTTGGGATACATTGAGAGTGAGATATAGAGTAGTTTATTTTGACATTGTGTAGTCTAATATCTGTAGAAAAATATGATAATATATTTGTTAGTCATGGTTCTTGTATGCTCTGACGATAGTATGTGAGATTGTATGAACCCTTTTATCTATTGTGAATATGAGATATAGCTTTCGTTGATATCTTTATGTTCATGTTATATTGTGAATGATAAGTTTTAATAGGTCTGGCATACTCTTAGGATTCGTTTTAAGAGTATGTGGCCATGTCGCATTGCATCCTGGATCGAGCGCCGGTTCGGGGCGTGACATGAGCAATCCAAGTCGCTACAAGTAAAATAGTTTCCTTTCTTTGCATCACTTTTTAAGTAGCTCATCCAAAAGCCCAAAAACCTCTTCTTTATCCACTTTTGATGGATTTAAGTATCAAGATTTTTTTTTTGAGCAAAACTCCCAAACTTCTAAATGTTTTCTTTTCTCATACAAGAAGGTAGGTGTTCAGTTGGAAAAGTGTTCTATCATGCTTGTAAAAAATAATTTTTTTCATTGGCGAAAATTGGTTTTGCACAACAACGAGTCCTATGCTTAAAATAAAATAAAAAAAAATATAGAGAGAGAGAAAGGACATTTGGTTTTTTTTTTTTTTTTTTCCGTCAATAAGACCGAAAAGGCAACTTGGCATTTACACTGGTTCCCAGCGTATTTTTATTTTGTCAAAGTCTATGATAGCTGGACCTATCTTATTTTATACCTCCGAATAGTTTTACTACAAACTCTCTTGAATCGTCTCATAGATGGTGAAATTAACAAGATTCCGAACCTTTCGCAGCCATTGATGCCTTTTCTTATGTGCGTCTTATGTGCGTTGCAGTTAAAAACAATTAGTATCAACATGCCACACCCACAAACTGAAGCCATGCATCATTCGATCCTTCTGAGAAAACGTTCAAAGAAGTCACCATTATTTCAATAATATCTGAAACGAACACCTCACATATGATCAATAGAACACCATGCTCATTATCATTCATGGCATCTGTGTAGGTTTTGTGCCAGGCGCCTCCGCGCCAGAGAATAGAATTTGGTTGGTGGCAGGTCCCTGTTGAGTCACGGCACTGGCACGCACGAGATTTGTGACCATGACGAGGTTATGCGTTGCATGACCAAGGACCTCCATGAACCGTACTGGAATTTTGGATCCCACCAAGCCACCAGCTTACAGGCTTGTCCTGAGGGGGAGGGAAGGAAATGGAGAGAGGCCTTTTTAGGAACTGCAAGGTTCGTTGCATTCTCTATCGCTGAGACACAAGCTCCGAATTCGGATCGATCCAGTGAATCCCGACATCCACGAGATCCCACCAGGGGATCTTGGTGAGAGATATTGCTGTAGTAATTCGTTCTAACTTGGTGGTACAGGGTGGGCTCTCTGTTGGGCTCCACTCGTCTCTCATTTTATTAGTTCAGTTGGGTGATTGGAAGAGGCCAACAACCATTTAGTTCAGAAAAAAAATGTACTTAACTATTGCGTGTTGTGGGATGCACTCAAACAGTTATCACTTTGGATGTGTTAGGGACTCTGGGTTACGGTGACAGCTTTCTAACTTCGTCTCTAGTCTCTGCTAGCATGTAGAAATATCAGGCCAAAGGCTGGAATTATTTCGGCGTTAAGACATTACAGTGCCGTTGCACAGAGCCTCTAGTCTCACCTTCCTAACTTCGTCTCGAATCTCTACTAGCGTGTGGAAATATCAGGCCAAAAGCTGGAAATATTATGGCATTAAGACATTACAGTGCCGTTGTACAGAGTTGACAGATCACCGACACTCGGCCTAATAACTGGAAATTCTACAACCCGCCGGAGGTCATTGATTGGGGTCCGGCGACGGGCGGGCATGAATAAAACGTGGTTTGGACGGGCCTGCCGTCGAGTCAAGCGCCGGCGCGAAGACCGAACGATGCATTGCTTGCGGACGTGAAAAGTTTTCGAGTTGGACGCCCAATGGACCAAGTGGCCTTAAAGCCAGCTAGCCTAGAAAGATCTTCCACATTCCATCTTCTAGCCAGCCAACCAGCAGTTTTTCTCTTTTTTTTTACAAAAAAAAAAAAGAAAGCAAAAGCCAACGAGCAAGATTCCTTGTGTATTATTAAAAATAAAAAGGACTCCATTTATTTATTTTTTTCTTTTATTTTTTAAGAAAAAATCTTTCGAGCAATCCAATGCTTTCAATCATCCGTTAAGTAATTTTTTTTTTCAATTTTTTTGATGCTGATAGTTATGGTAAGCGTTGTTAGCTATATCTTATTGGATGAAGAAAAGGCTTGGAATCTTTCTGTACTTGCTTTTGTCTTATTAATATTTCAAAAGGACTATGGACCAATTTTATCTTCTCTTCGATTTTTTTTTTTCTTATTTATTAATTATAATTAACTATTCATATTGACCAAGAAGCTATTAATCTATTAAAAATAAATATCTCTTTTATATTATTTTCTGCTTTTTGAGTTAAATTTTGTCCTTTTTTAGTTAATATTTTAATTTTTTTAATTTATTCCAAGCATTTCACACTCCCCGATCAAACCTACGGAAAAGTATGGCCAGTAATCTAATTTCCAGAGAAAAAGTCGTATGGAGCAATTAGGTTTTATTTGGTCCAAGCATGCATATTGATGCATAGGAGGCTAAATAGCTTAAAATAAACCACCCCAAGTCCCCTCTAAACTGCAATCATTTGTTCTCCTTTGATAGTGACACAAATTTATCCTCTCTTTCAGATTAGGTGGGAAGGGATGGATTTTGTTACTTGAAAAATCTCTACCCTTGGAATAAAATTATCTGCAAAAATATCTTTGGCATGATGAGATACAAAGCATCACAACTTTATTCATTAGAACCCATTACCAAGCAAGGGGTGATAGAAGAGACTAATCTTGCTGCCAACCTCATGGCAAGAAATCTCTCTTCATATCTTTCCAATGATTTATTGTCACTACGTTCTACCACCTTTGCTCTACGTGCTTGTCACTTTTCAAGCAATCTTATTCATCAATCGATTAAAGAAAAAAAAAAAACACTCTGTTTCAGTTTCCAAGTGGACAATTATTGCAGAAACGACTTCAAATTTCATGCCGGGATATCCGCTGTGAGCACAAGCCCTTCATGGATAGTGATTAATCCAAGGGAAGGAGGAAAAGGTTGGATGCTTTGCACATACCGTCACGCCAGATCTCTCGACATATATTATAGTCTATCAGCCATCTGGCACCAGGAAGCCAGTTATTTATTTGTTCATTCTTTTTAGGTGGATAAAGTCAATGGTTCCTAACAATTCTCCTAGTGGGAATAAGAGAAGCCGAACACATGTAGTACAGAGAGAGCATTGAACTGACCCATTTGAGATCTAGAATACCATTATAATATCATCACGTTTTGTTGATTTGAAAAAGTCATTAGAATGATTAGGTGTTGAACTTGAACGCGAAGCTTCTTTACCCTTGGAAGGAACATCCCATGTGTACTTCCCTGAGAGGAAATTTCCAGCCTACTTGTAGCTGAAACACTACTTTCACTAGTAGAGAAGAAAAAAAAAAATTAAAAAAAAAAAAGGTGTTGTACTGAAGGACTGCTTCCAAGAACATGAGACTTTGGACGGAGGTTCAACTTGCGTGCATGCCATACCCAGTGGGCAGAATAGAAATTCCTTCTTGTGGCCTATAACAAGGTCAATGATAGATCGCTAGGGAAAGATCACAATTAATATAAAGTTAGTGTCATGGAATATGAAGCATGATGCTTAAAAAAAAATTAAAAGAAGCTACAAGAGACTAGTTCTTGTTGAGAGAGTCAAGAGCCCATTAATAAGGGTTGATTGATATAAAGTTTATTCGCCAGGGACAACATCAACTGTGCAATACGACTATTGAAGTACATGCTCCTACAAATATCGTTCTTCGAATTAAATTCAATGAGTTTCTCTTTTTTTCTAGAGAATAATGGTAGGAGATCCATCAATTATTAAAGATGTGAGCTTGAACACCTCTTAAACAAACTAGGGCCTCATTCGAAAATGCTAGTTAAAGAATATTAGTTTAACTTTTTAATTTTATATAAGCATCTAAGATTGACGATGTGTAACTAAATATTAACTCTAATTAGACCATAAAGTCTACCTACCGCCATCAGGTCATTAGTCATGTTTGGACATTTAGCATGTCTATTGCACCTACGGTGGCGCTGATTAAGTGGAAAATGAGCTGCAGATGATAGAAACCGTTGAAAACCTGAGGCTTTTGATTGAGATGGCCGATGGTGTTTCTCTATCAAGACTTGAGATATGAGACATCTAGACATTCTCAAACAACAGCCACTTGATTTTTCTACAAAAATTAAAAGCAATAATAGCCGAAAAGAACTCTGTGGCATGATCTACCTAAAAAAAATCGACCTTTGATTTAGTCTAAGGTGTCTGATCATTACCATAAATTAGTCATTGAACTGCTGTAATTTGCCACCATGGCCATCCAACCCAAGAGATGGCTAGCGTGCTGTCTTTTCATTCGGCTTTCCGACCATCAGAGTTGGCCACAGCCACCACAACCATTCAATCTTATGGCAGAGTTGAGTTGACCGGGTGGTGATCTCGTATGATTGCATCTCTCTTAATATAAAATTCTTGTTATCTTCTTCTTCTATGGTTAATTTTTTTTTTTTTTTTTTAAAGAAATGGAAGAGACATGTTCCGCCTACTTCAATAAGAAAATGAGAAACTCCTGCTGTCATCTTACATCTGACATGAGATGGGGCCGAGGAGTGCACTCGTTAATGAACGGAGTGCCTTCTGAATTCATAAATCGCTCGAGAAAACAATCCACCTCATTGCCTCTATAAAACCAGCTAAATCGCTTTTCAAATTTATGCCATCGCTTCCCACCAACTTAATCTCCTACTAAACTATAATCTTATTTTTAATAAACCTATGATACGAAACAGGTGGTATGTGGTGCATGTAAAATAGTTTATATGTTATTTTCTTCCCCTAAGGATAAATATGAAGGTCTTCTGTTCTTAATACAAAGACGGGTGCGTATAGATTCATCGACTGAGTGGTCCCAAGATTATAATAATATTAGTGATAGTGATACACATATATGATAGTGAGAAGCATCCTTGCCGTGGAAAGCTCCAAATTCCCCCTAAAAACTAGTGGCATTTGAAGTTGCCAACCGGATAGACTTGTTCTGCTTTGAACCCCTACAGAAAACCGCACTCAAGTTGAACGTTTCAACTATATTTCTTAGCCATCACCTCAACTGGAATATTTTGGATCTAGTCATAAAACTAAACAAGAGGTCCAAGGACGAAGATGAAGGTGTAATGGGTCAACTACAATGCTCCTTCCCTCACTTCAAGATTATAAAATACTAGTTAGTAGGCCTTAGCGAGAGATGAAAGCAATAAAGAGGGCCTTGTGGAGTCATCTCTGTTATCCTCATCCGTGAGAAGGGTGTTTCAGAGGAGATCAAAGAGCCAGCCATATCTAGAAGATGAGGAATGAGAAAGAAGTGGTTAGGAACTTATGCCGAATCGAACCACGATCGCTTGGTTTAGGATTGCTCGTCGGATTCTTTCTTGCCTTGATGACCTACATTTCTATGTCTGATCGTTATGCAACTCCTTTCCGAGCTGGTAAGTCTCCTTCGACCGAACTTTATAGTCGCACTGTCTGAAGCTATGGATTCAAGAGCCATATGAGATTGTAGAATTGCAAGCCACATGAAACAAGTTGCATGAGAATTTAACTTTAGCATTGCTTTTAAATTCTTGTAACTCCGATGGTTTTGCAGTCGAGTCCCGGTATGGAGTTCCAGAGAGTCCCAGGGTGGAACAGAAGATGAATTCACGACAACTAGGTAAGAAACAGAACATGACCTTAAATTAGCAACCATCATCTGTCATTGCCCAGATTGATCCTCTGATTCGTATAGGTCTCAAAACTTGTTTAGCTAAATTGAATATAATCAGGATGAGTCATTGAGTTCGATCCTTACATTAGATGGGACAAGCTTTGTTTATCTCTTTAGTTAAGATCTACTGGGTTCTTTGACAACAGCCATGACTTATCCCACTGTGATCTTTTGGAAGATGCAGGACCAAGAAATGTTGCAGAGGATGATAGACCAAGCAGTGATGCGTTAGATCCGGAACCAGTTCTCTTCAAGAAGAATGATGCCATTGAAGTGCAGCGAAATTCATCATCTATAATTCAGGATGCTTCCTCTGGAAGGCAAGATGCGATTGGTGCTCAACAACTAGGTGCTCAACAACTAGTTCTATCATACAACCCTTAATGGTTTGCAGAGTTAAATGAGTCGTTCTTATGGTTGCTCAATTCAAAGGGAACACTATTCTTCTTTGTTGCAGAGAATGGAAACATCAAAGAGGATCAACATGAAAAGGATGACGACAACAGAGTCCCGGACAAAAATTCTTTCACTACCAGTGAACCAACTGGGAAACCAGACGTCATCAACCTCAAGCAACTAGGTATGTAGGCTGTCTTTCTAAATCGAATCTCAGACCATCATCTGTTCAAATTGGCATCCGCAAATATCCAGTAGGCTATCTCAGACACAATAACTGAAATAACTGTCATGACATAGAGAGTCGCTCCGATTTGGTGCATGATGAGTTTAGCTCACTAAGATTCTGTTTCCAACTACCAGTATCTAATGTAAGTTTCTCTCTCTCTCTCTCTCTCTCTCTCTCTTTGTAAAGGTGAAAGGAGGGAGGGTGTCAAGCCTCAAATGGACTCTGTGTGCGATTTTTCTAATGCAAGATCTGACATCTGTAAAGTGGATGGAGATGTCAGAATTTATGGGAGGTCCTCCACCGTAGTGGCTGTTACTTCCAATCAAATGGGCGATCCAGGGCTAAATGAACCCTGGCGAATTAAACCTTACGTTCGTAAGTTCGACAGGTCCATAATGCAGAAGATCAGGGAAGTGACCATCAAACTGTCGAACAGTAACGACGCCCCTGCTTGCAACGTTAAAAACAACTTCCCCGCCGTTGTGTTCGCGGTTGGTGGCTACACGGGAAGCTTCTACCATGACTTCAGCGATGCATTGGTTCCTCTGTTCACCACTGCTCATCAATTTAATGGAGAAGTCCAGCTGCTCATCGCCGACACAGACCTTTGGTGGGTGCACAAGTACCGCCACATTCTGCAAAAGATCTCTCGATACGAAGTCATTGACTTCGACAACGACCGTCAGGTTCGATGCTACACGCGCGCAATCGTCGGCCTCCGTAGCCACGAGGATATATACATCGACCCTGCGAGAGATCCCGATGGGTATACCATTGCAGACTTCACAAAGCTTGTGAGGAGTGCCTACTCGCTCGAGCGAGAGTCGCCCATCAAGTTGGGAGGGCATCCTAAGAAGAAGCCAAGGCTTGTGATCATAGATAGACATCTGACTCGGAGACTGGTTAATATCAAGGAAGTTGTTGAAATGGCCAAGGGGTTGGGCTTTGAGGTGGTGATTGCAGAGGCCAAGTTTGAGACCGATGTTAATGAATTCGCGCACATCATTCACTCAGGCGATGTGATGCTGGGCGTGCATGGGGCTGGGCTCACAAATATCATCTTCCTTCCGCCAAAGGCAGTGTTCATCCAGATAGTCCCTTGGGGGGGCCTGGAAAGGATGGCAAGGTATGACTACGGGGATCCTGCCAAGAACATGAAGCTGCAGTACCTGGAGTATAGCATCAGTGCAGAAGAGAGCACTCTGATGGATCTATATCCGAGAGATGACCCCGTGTTCACGGACCCTGAGTCACTTCACAAGCGTGGATGGCTTTCTCTGGGGAAAGTATTCCTAGTTGAACAAAATGTGAGGCTTGATTTGGGAAGGTTTAGACCTGTTCTACAGAAAGCCCTCGAGCTCCTCCATTGACAGTAGAATAAAATTGTATCTTTAGTATTCGTTCTTCCAGTTATTATCTCAAACATTTAGTTTCTTTTCAAGAAGAATGATTTTTTTTTATTATTATTTATTTTTTTTGGTTATGTAATCTCTTTGTTTATATGTTAATTGAAAATAAAGATGTTACATATCGACATATTCTTTATATATCCCAACAAAACTCTGAACTCAACATTGCCGGGTATAATAAAAGTTTGTCACATTCCATGCCTTTCCTCACTTGGCCTTCTGAAACTTTCAACTAGTGAGTTACTTATGTTTCTTGATGTGCTGCCATCAATGTCCCTCGGGTTTAAATCTCAGTTATAGCTTAAATCTCATCAATAAATTTGGGGGGGGGGGGGGGGGGCAACCCCCAACTTTGCGTCAAAAACAAAAAAACAAAAGCTTAAACCCTGCAACGATGATGTTGTAGAGTATGAATATAGCTCACCAACTATAAGCTTCAAAGAGTCAAATGAGGATTCTCAAATATGTAGGAACTTTGCAGCCTTTTGAAATTGCTTAGTCTCAGCTAGGCAACTGAGAAATGATAAGATTCTACGGGGAACCAAGGGTGAACACGTCACAATGGAAAAATAGAACAACAAAATAGGATCTGTTTTTGAATCAACTTAAATGATGAAGAGAGAGCAGAACTCAGTAGTTTGCTACCCTTGATCTCCTCTCTTTGGCCTTCTTCACAACCCGACTCACCAATGTGGAAGTTAACTTCAGACCAACTGTTCACAGCAGTGTCTTTTTACAAATTTATGAAGTCAGGTGGACTCCTTTGTTCCCCAGAGAAAACGAAAATTTTCATGCGGTTGGCTGTGAGAAATAAGTTACATACTAACAAGGTGCTAGCAAATAAAGGCTGGCCAGTAAATGGCGGATGCTGCATTTGTGACTGCAGTAATGATATTACATCCCTCGCTTATTTCTTCATGGACCGAACGGCAAAAGAGAAGGATCAGAGGCAAATATAGGATGGCATGGGTTCTTTTGGAGATTGTTGTTTGCTGGCTGGCATCTGTGGTGAGAAGAGACAAGGACTTTTCTGTGCAAAAAAATCCATCGTTGTCTCAGTTCTTGCTAAGATTATTGCTACGTTCCTTGCTGGGCCAGCCTTTGCTCTTCACCAAGACTGCACAGACGCATGGCGAGTTCATTTCCAAGCTACGCAGTCTCACTAATCCTCACCCTATAACTTAGGCTACCCTTTCTGTAACGTATTTCAATAAGTTAACAGTGCCCATCTCAACCTCATCTTCCAGCGAGAGATCATCTCAAGCTTGTCCCCATCGTTGCATTCCCATTTGAAACGGTCACTCTGTAAAAATGCCAAGACTGCTGTAACTCCCAGGAAGTTCTCTCTCTCAAACATTTCATCAAACAGATGCTGCGCTTCGCCTGCCGCTCCAGATAGAGCACCTGGCGGCGCCACCGGTATCTTCCCACTCCGGCGTCTTCTTCTCTCCAGGACAGCAGCGACGGCGAGGAGTTCGCCGGAGATCTGGGAAGCCGCCGCCGTAGACGTGGACCCGAACCGCTCCCTCTCCCGTGGTGCAGCCATGTAACGGTGCGTCTCGTCCCCAAAATACGCCTCAAGCGAGGACGTCCGCGTAAATTTTTCTAAGCGGATGCATATCCGCATGGAATATTTATACGTTTGCCTACGTTGAGGCGCTACCCCGCTGGGTTGGATGCCTCTTAACTTCCTCTTAGAACTTTAATCATAGGTATTCAACTCTTAAGCGATTAGTTAATTAGTGCTCACATAATTAGTAGAATAAAATTATGAAAAAAAAAAAGACAAAGAAGACAGAAAGAAAAGTTTTTGATAGTTAAAATTATTTTATATCTTCTTGAAGTAAGTTTCATCTGATTAGTATCTTTTATATTCCTTGACTCCATAAATTTATTCACTTTTTCAGGCGAAATTTGGGTGATTAACAGAATAATTTAATTTTATATTGGTTGCCCTTTAACTAACACATAAATATAGTCTTGGTGGTGTAACCTGTCATGTCACAGTTGCAATCTCGCATATAGTTTTCTATTTGGATTTATTTATATATAAATTTTATCCTCACATCTGCATATAAGATTTATGCTGATGCTTGTAGAGCAGCATCCAACCCCTTCAAGGTTGTTTCCATGTTTCATAATTTTTTTTAAAAAACTCTATGTGGAATCTATTGAGAAATTGACCGAGGTGGATTAGCGTGGGTTCTTTGAGTCAGCCTCAGATCTTTTCTCTCTGTGTCATCCTTTCTTTTTAGGTGAGATCAACAATATAATTTTTTATTTTAAAAAATCCAAAGTGCCTAAATCGAATGGCTTTTCTTTTTCTTTCTTTTAAAAATTTTAAAATCTTATTAAACATAATTTTATGGCTCTTTTTGAAAGCTCCTTGATCTCTTCAGGCTTAACTTTGCATACATTGTTTTTTTACTTAAAAATGATGGAATACTTTCTGCAAGGAACTCTGGATCAATGAGCCTTCTTAAGAATCTTTATAAAATTTTATCTAAAATGTTGGCTTCCATACTTACTACCTTTCTTCCTTCTTAATTGAGAATTCACAATCAGCATCCATTAAAAGTAAATCAATCATGGATAACTTTTTATCTACTAATGAAATTCTTACTCATTGTAGGAAAATTAGTGTAAAAGGAATAGTTTATAAAATTAACTTGAAAAAAGCTTTTGATAATGTCAACTAAGATTTCTTAATTGCCTCACTTCAAACAAAAGATTTTTCTCTTAAGTGGATTAGTTTTGTTTGGGCTTTTTTATCTTTATCTCTCATCACTTCTTTGATCAATGGCAAGCCAAAAAATAAATCAAATGTAAGAAAAGCCTTATAGTCTTATTAAAGGGAATAGGCACCTGCCAAGCTTTAAATATATCTCCAGTTTTTATTTTACTGATACTACCCTTATTTTTTGGTGTTACAAAAGAGACTTTTCTAGTGGCTAGGATTGTTATATGGGGTTTTGAGGATACATTAAATCTTAAACTAAACTTTTGTAAGAGCTTCATTATATGCTTCAACACTAGCAATATGAAGGAAGAGTAGTTTGTCTCTATCTTGAATTGCAAAAAAGGTATGCTACTGTTCTCTTATCTTAGTATCCCTCTTTGTAATTAAAAGCAAAGTAAACAAGCTTGGCTCTCTCTCTCAGACAAAATGTAATCAAAGTTAGTTTCACAAAAGAAAATTTTCTTTCATTAGGTAAAAGGCTTATTCTATTAAACTTTGTTCTAACTGCATCATCATATTATTATCTGTATGTGTTTAAATTGCCTAGATAGGTTTACATAAGAATTTATTGGATTAGGGGAGCCTTTCTTTTGGAAAGGAAAGGATAAAATTAGTGGCTTTGACTACTTGGTAGAATAGGAGTCTTTGTATAAGTTTAAGAAGGAAGGATGCTTAGATATCAAAAATATTTATACCTTTAATAAAGCTCTTTTGGTTAAATGAGTATGAAAAATAACCTCTTCTCACTCATCTGAAAAACCTTATGAACCAAATATACTAGTCCAAAATAAGATTTAGCAATCAAATAAAAAAAAGGTCTCCATCTCTTTTTTCTCAATGTGGAAAGGCATTAATCATGTTCTAAGTGATTTTTAAAATTTTACCTCTTCTAAGCTTGGTAATAGAAAAGGGATCAAATTTTGAGAAGACTTCTAATTCTGCCTTACTCCACTTTGCTTTCTTCTTCCTAATCTCTATTATGGTATTCTAAAACAAAATGTTTCTATCTCTAAGATTACTGATACTCTAGTTTAGAAACTTTCTAATAAAGGTTCCTATTTAGTGAATTCTTTCTACAAATTCTTGAATCGGTGTTCTTTGACCATATTATAAACTAATTTGGAAAGTTACTATTTCTGAAAAAAAAGATTTTTACATGGTTGGCTCTTTGTAATAAGCTTTAGATGCTTGTTAAAAAAAGCCGAGCTACCAATTTAGGTTGCTCATTTTGCAACACAATTGTAGAGTTAATTTCTTACCTTTTATTGATTTATTCTTTCACAGAGAGATTGTTCTTCTTGTTATATGACCATCTCCAAATCCACTTAAGAGCTTAAAACGTTCATTAATTATAGATTTCTTGAAGGAAAAGATGTATCTCAATTTATGAAGGCCAGTGTAGGACCATTTGCTTCTACCTACTTGGTGGCACCTATAGAAGGAAAGAAATAATAGAATTTTTTTTATTTTAATCTTTATTTTTTATTCTCAAAGTTGTATTTCTATTGATAAGGATGGGATTGTTAATTACACCATTTTGTATATTGTTATCTCTTTTTTACAAATATTTTCTTTTAATAAATTAGAAAGCTAGATCCTTCTGTTCGCCATTCAATAATAATAATAATAAGTTTTTTTTTTTTTTGGTGTACATTCTTAACTCTTTTTTTGTAAATATCATCTTTTAATAAATTGGAAAGCTAAACTCTTCTTCGCCATCCTTTGAAAAAAAAAAAAAAAAAAAAGCAGCTATTATATATATATATATATATATATATATATATATTAATACTTTTCTAAGAAAACTGGGATTCAATCAAGCCCAATCCCATCCGTCTAAGATCATTTTCAACATGCTCTTTTCCAGGGCTCCTAGTCCTTGACTTGATTTGGCTTTCCATTATTTACGGCATCATGCCAAGAAAAGCTTTGAAAAAAGAAAAACTGATGTATTATTTTATTTTTAACGGATTTCGCTTCTTTATGGACACGCAACGATTGGGTACAGCTAGCAAATTTATATTTACCTCCACAGCTGCGTAGGGCCCAGATGGCGTGGTTCTCTATCACGCAATTAAGATGGAGCGATTGAAGCCAGCATGCGACGACTGCAAGGGCAAAAATGTGATGGTCGGCCGTCAAAGAAACGAGTGGGTTTAACTTGCAAGGCTTTTTTGACCCGATCCGTTCGGCATAAAACGAAGGCCATAGCGACTAATTAAGCGAAAGAGTTGATCTACCGGCCATATCCTTGCATTGGATCTATTCCAAGTCATTCTCTTATGCCTACTCCCATCATGCATTAAGAAAAAGTTATACATCCCTGAAACAGCCGTAGACTACGGAAGTGAGAGAAACCCTCAGAAACACCCATCTTTGAAATGAGATAGATCTCAAGAAATGCACCCGTTCATGGAGGGATTAAAAAAAATAATGCCCCCGCTGTCTCAATCACTTTGAAAAATTCTCTCACTTCGAGTAGGTTTATGAAATAAAAACTCATTTGAAGTTAAGAAAACATATGGTATCAAGCTAGCCCAGGTGACAGGTCAAGCAAGCAACGTGCTAGAGTCTTCGATCGCAAAGCCAGGGAGGAAGGGACGCCTCCTCTTGGCTGCTTATCGGTAATGACGGATGGTGATGCCCAGATGGTGGGGGGCGCTTCTCATCGGTAAATGCTGAAAGAATCAAGCTATCTGCAGTCATTTGTTGCATTCGGGTGGGCCGCAAGTCACTAGAAATTCGAGAACCTCTCAACTACGTCCTTAACGAATCCACCCTCTCAAGTTGCCCATCTTGGATGCAGTCCACCAAACAAAGTCTCGATCAAACAAGACGTGCTCGAAGGAAGTGATGGCTCCTATTAAAAAAATACAATCAATTAATCCCGGCAACACATCATAACAAATAATAACGCATGAAAACGATAAATAGAGCCTGGTTTCAGCTCCCTCCGGCTTCGTCGTCCTTGAGAAAGGTAGTGCCGTCCAGGTAAAAGAACAAGAGCGAGCGATATCAGAAGATGGGGTTCAACATGAAGCCTTCCAGGATCTTCAGCCGAGTCGACTCCTGGAAACTCGGTGTTGGATTGTTCGTTGGATGCTTTGTGGTCTTGTTAATCTACGTCTCGTCGTCCGATCCGACACTGATTCCTCTCTTTAATGGCAAGCCTCTCCTTTTTATTTTTAATACTAATGATCTCAGTGTCCGAGGCAATAAGTTATAAAGTTGTACTTCCGCTTAATGCAGCTGATTCCCGGTTAACATCAGTGTTAGGAGTTCCTACGAGTTTCATGGTGGAAGACAAGATGAGCTCTCCAGAGTCAGGTAAGACAAGCATATGACCTCCTGGGGCATTATTGTTTTTATCGTTGCTCGGATTGAAATTTACTTAGATATAGCATGAATGTAACCTGAATGAGCTGTTGAGTTTGATCATTAAGCCAGATTGGTCGTGCTCTGTTTATCATTTAGGAAGCTAAATTTGCATGCAGGACCGAGAAAAGCTGGACAAGAACCCAAGCCGAGCTGCAATTCTTCAGATCCAGGATCAAATCTCTGCAAGGAAAATGATGCAATTAGAATGCAATCGAACTTATCGTCCACAGAAGGTGATGCTCCCTCTGGAAGACAAGATACAAGTAACACGCAACAACTAGGTGAGCTGAATGATTCGAAGCTCTTATTAGTTTAAAAGCTTTAAATATTTGCCGGTTTGACTCTGGTTTTCTCGGAGGATAGCCAAGTAATCTGAGGTAGTTGAGGGTACATGATCTAGTTGGTCTTTCAATAAGAAGGAGACCCCTGTTTTTCTGTTACAGGTAGCGAAGACAGGATGGAGGATCGACATGGAAAGAATGGTGATTTTAAAGTCTCCAACAAAAATTCACCTCCTACTTTTGGTGATCCAATGAAGAAAGGGGATATTATCAATCCCAGACAACCTGGTACGTTGGTAGTCTTTTCAAATTGGATCCCAGATACTCTGCTTTTTGGCATATATACACAAGCAAATATCCAATATATTTGGCTTAACATGAGCTGGTTTTCTTCTATGAAGGTGGAAGAAGAGAAGCTGTGGAGCCTAAAAAGAAGCCTATCTGCGATTTTTCTGACTACAGATCCGATGTCTGTGAAATGGACGGTGATGTTAGAATCCATGGAAAGTCCTCCTCCGTGGTGTTCGTGACTCCAAACCAAACAGGCAACTCAGGATTAAATGAATCATGGCAAATTAAGGCTTATGCTCGTAAGCAAGACCGTGACCTAATGGCAAAAATCAAGGCAGTGCCCGTTAAATTATCAAACGGCCTCGAAGCTCCTCAGTGCACGGTTTATCACAACACGGCTGCCGTTGTGTTCACGACTGGCGGGTTCAACGGGAACTACTACCATGACTTCAATGACGTAATAATTCCTCTGTTCATAACTTCGAGACAGTTTGATGGAGAGGTCCAATTCCTCATAACCCACATGCACCTCTGGTGGGTGGGCAAATACCGCCCGATACTTAGCAAGCTCTCCAGATATGAAATCATAGACTTGGACAACGATGACCGAGTCCATTGCTACCGGCATGCCATTGTTGGTCTTCACAGCCACAAGGATTTGAGCATCGATCCCTCGAGAGCTCCAAATGGCTACTCCATGGTGGACTTCTCGGAGTTCTTGAGGGGGGCCTACTCGCTAGAGAGAGGTCTGCCGATAAAGATGGGACGAGAACCAGAAAAGAAGCCCAGGCTGCTCGTCATAGCACGGGGACTGACGCGAAGGTTCACGAATCTAGAAGAGATTGTTCGAAGGTCCACGGAGTTGGGCTACGAGGTGGTGGTGGCGGAGGCCAGATTTGAGTCCAACGTTGCTCAGTTTGCACACATTGTCAACTCGTGTGATGTGATGATGGGAGTGCACGGGGCTGGGCTCACCAATCTCATTTTTCTTCCAACAAATGCGGTGATGATCCAAATAGTCCCATTTGGTAGGTTGGAAAGGATAGCGCAAATTGATTTTGGGGACCCTTCGAAGGACACGAAGCTGAAGTACTTGGAGTACAGTATCAGTGAGGAGGAGAGCACTCTCATAGATCTATATCCTAGAGACCACCCTGTGTTCAAGGACCCTATGTCACTCCACAGGCGTGGATGGATGGTTATGGGGGAAGTATACCTACGTAAACAAAATGTGAAGCTTGATATGGAAAGGTTTACACCTGTTCTCTTGAGAGCCCTTGATCTCCTGCATCAGTAAAAGAAGATAATTGAAGTTTTAGCAAATCTTCTTCCAGTGGACATTTCACCAAAATGTTGCCCCAAAGGAGAAGGTTGAATATGGAAGGAAAAGTTTACAAGAATAAAGATTATAATTGTATTAAATGTGAACGTGAACCATTTGTAAGTACACCAAAGATGGGCTTCTACTTATTTTTTATTCACTTGAAATGTATCTCTACACTCTCAATTCCAACTTTGGCTTATCAGTGAATAAGAGAATTTAGATTTAATTTCCCGTAGAACTTTAGGCATGAAAAGTGTTTCATTTCCCACAGGATACGGCAGTTCCAAGATGATTCCAAGTTAGGCATTTGAACGTTTGAATAACAAAATAGTGAGAACAAAGTTAGGCATCATTTGATGTGATGCTAATCCGAAATTTTTAATTTTAGAAGTTCAAATTTTGGATCACTTATTTAATAATCTAATGCTACATGTGCCCTTCCATGTTTGGTTGGCCCTCATGGGTATGGGCTGGTGATCTCTTCTCACTCCCACTTTCAATTTTCTATTCTTGCTTATTCCTAAGGAGTTATTTGGGTTAGTTCTCCACGCGATCGTGCTTATACTCTTATGCTCTTGATTGAAAACTTTAGGCAGATGCACCTTATTCTCAACACACCCTTCTTATTCCTTTTGTCTTATTTTATATAATTGTAAAAATATTTATATTTATTTTATTTTATTGCATGCAAAGTACCTCTCCAACTTATACAGTTCTTTTGATGGCATATGGCAGTATAACAGTCTCCCAAGTGTTGTCATGGCCCTGGTAATGTGCCTGATAGCTCAAGTGGCGTGGGACAAGCAATTGAGATGGCTCAGAAGATCCAGCTCCCTCGGTTGGTAATGTAGTGCAACAGTAGGATCTAATGATTAAATCTTGAAAATTATTAAGACAGTTACTGCAAACCAGTGTCAAATCCTGTGATTGTCTTCCCAAGTATTAAAAATGGTTAGTTCTCGTCCCTTTTGTTTACATTTGTATAACCATCTTTGAACAAGTCCTAGAACCATGATACACTGATCAAGGGAACAAGTTCTAGCTAGCCTCGTGGAAAACGATGTTTTCACTCCGGCATCAAATGTGGCACAGCTAAAGTTTGGCACAAGGGCTAGAAGATGGATGCATGTTCCAGTGAAACCATGACCAAGTCCACACCACATGCATAAAACCATGACATGGAATCTAGAAGCACGGCTATTCAGACTTGGTGGAAAGTAGACAGCTTTCTGGAGACATTTTCTGGGCCTAGCCCACATCTTTAGCGGTCAGTACGGCTGCATACAGTTCTGGTAGACCTTTCTCGACCAATTGATTACTTTGTGGGCCTAGCCCATGCTTTTATAAGGGAGCTGTACGCAGCCCAAAAGTTAGCCTTCCACGGATGATCAAAAGAGAACAGAGAGAAAGAAAGAGATAAGCGGCTTTCCACTAATTCTATGTTAACCTTGGTCCACCGTCCAACTTTACAATCAACAAAATATTATAGGCCTCTTTGGCATGAACAGAGAATGAGGAGCAAAGAGATCTTTGTGGACGTTCCCTTTCCTTTCCGCCCTTTGACTACTAAGATATTTGATATATTTGACCCTCTGAAACTTAACAAAAAAAATATTTGCGGTAATATTAAATTTAAGGACCCCAAAAGGAAAGGGAATTAATATTATTTACGAAAAAAAAAAAAAAAAGGAGAAACAAGTTCAATCATTATAAACACCTTTCCCTAATTTTCTCTGCATTAATTTAAGTCCTCGTCATTTCGTAGGAAGCTATCATATCCTTCTCAAAGACTTGAAATCCTTTTCAATCCTCTGCAAGATCTCTACCGGTGTTTCCACAATACTTTAGTCTCAATAATTGCAGAGGTTCGTGTAGCCCCGAAATTTTGGGTGCTTAAATTAGTCCCCATAGCCGCAGATTAATGCTATGAACGAGTGATGCATAGCGGACCTTCCATTGGCCTCGCCCCATGGACCATTTGGTGCCGTAAGTAGCCTCGCTTTTGTTGGGATCTGGCCGCGCAAAGGCTCGAAGCCATCAGGACCCTTCCCTTTGGAACTATTTACCACATGCTGTTCATAGCTTCCATGTGATGGGGCCACCAAACGAAATAGAAAATTGAGAACCATTCAACGTCTTCTACGGGAATCACTTTGGGTCCAGCCCATCCCCTGAAGAAAGGCATATGGGGAGAGAAGAAAACAGGGCCGGAGCTACCAATTTGTCAGACTCCAAAGGTTCCCACGTTTTTTATTTTTTGGTACTAATTTAGTCTAAACCATTAATTGAATCGAGAGCTAGACGCGAAATCCACCTCTCACTCATGTTAAGAGCTCTGCATTGGCTTCAGCCTAACTATCGACACTCCTCTCTAGCCTTCTCCACTGCACTGAGGGGTGTCCTCTGTTTTATGACAGAGGACTGAAGGCTAGCGGTGACTCCTGGAAGATGGGTTACGAGGAAAAGTTGGTCAGGAGCTTCAGCCGGATCGAGCCCCAAAAGCTTGGACTTGGATTGCTCGCTGCCTGCTTTCTGGTATCGCTAGCCTACGTTTCAGTATCCAGAACCTTTGCAATCTATTTCCCCATTGGTTAGCTTCTCATTCTACGTCTCCGTTCTTTCTCTTTCACTCTCTTCTTCGTTTCTTTTCTTGCCAAAGATCCACATTCTACATCCAATAAGGTGCGGTATTTTCGCATTTTTTGTTCTTATGGGCTTCCATCTTTTTTGCAGTGAATTCCGGGCAATCATCATCGAAGCATGCAGCTGCTACCAGCCCTATGGTGGAAGCCACTATGAATTCTCCACAGCTCGGTAAGTCAAAAGCAAATATTTCTAAAGGACAAGAGGAAAAGTAAGGAAAAGGAAAAGCGAAAGAGCTTTTAGACCTGGCAATGAGGATTCAGTCCATGAAGTGTTGAATCCTTCAAATTATAGAGGCACAATTATTTTGTTGACAAAGAACAATGGTAGTTAGCATTGAAACAAAAAAATAATGCAAATTTAGTTATCTGGGTCACACCAATGAGATGTTGTATGTCCTTAATTTTGGTTGACGTTTGTATAAGAAATCTGTTTGGGCTTTTCTCCGCTGGCTAATGTCATCGTTTTCCTCTCGATGCCTAGAGGCGGGACTCGAAAATGTGACGCATGAGAGCAGACCAAGCTGCGATGACGCCGACCCAAGAACAGGTCTCTGTGCAAGGAATGACGTTATGGAGGTGCACAACAACTCTTCCACCACGGCATCTGATGTTGTTCCCTCTGGAAAAGAATACTTTTCAAACGGTACTCAACAACTTGGTGAGCCAAACCACTCTCTTAATTTTTTTTCTTCTTCTTAGAAAGAAAGACAATAGTAAATACTAAAATAAAAATTATTGCAAATTTAGCTCTCTCTCTCTCTCTCTCTCTCTCTCTCTCTCTCTCTCTCTCTCTGTTCCTATGGGCTCCTCTTCCTTGGCTAATGTCATTGTCTTCCTCTAAATATTTAGAGGTTGGATTCGAAAATATTACGCTTGAGAGCAGCAGGCCAAGCTGCGATGATGCTGACCCAAGATCAGCTCTTTGTGCAAAGAATGAGGTGAATTCTTCTTCCACAGAACCTGATGTTCCTTCTGGAAGAGAAGCCTTTTCAAACGGTACTGCTCAACAGCTCTTTTATTTTTTTTCCCCACTTTTTTTTTAACTTTTTTTGTACCTTGAAATTTTCAAAGGTCGATTTATTTGAGCTATTGTCCATGGCGTTCAGGGTTGGTAAGCTGATGCAGTGATGTCTTGCTTACAATAACTAATGCCAATTGTTACCTTCTAAATTATCAGGTAGTGAGAACGTCTCGCCCGGAATAAATGTACCATGCGACTTAAAATCCGGTCACTGTGAAATGGATAGCGACAGGACTCAGCGTAACATGACCACCATTGTTGCTGATCCAACGCCAAAACCAGTTACCAGTAATTCTAACAAAATGGGTATATTTTCTCTCATGCAAATAAGTTTAGTTGAAAGCTATGATCAAAATTATTGCTCCAAAAAAAAAAAAAAACGAAGGATTATTTTTTTTTTTTTTTTAAAAAAAAGCCAGAACTCGGTGAGTCAGCTGAGTCAACTCACCGAGTTAGTCGGTCATAACAAGTTTAGCATCAATAGGGGATTAAACACAAAATTGCTTGTCTAATCTAATGGAGACTTGTGCTGTTGCTGGTAGATGGAAGGAGTGAAGATTTGAAGGCCGAGAGGAAGCCATTGTGCGACACGTCGGCCCGGAGATCGGATGTCTGCGAAATGGATGGCGACATTAGAATTTTTGGGAAGAACTCCCTGGTCTTCTACGTGACACCACCCTCTAAAATTGGTGCTTTGGAAAGGAATGAATCATGGAAGGTTAGACCTTATGCTCGCAAGACAGACAAGGTAGCGATGGCTAATGTCAGGGAGGTGTCCCTGAAGTCATTGCAAAATTACGAAGAAGCCCCTCGTTGCACTGTTAATCACACAGT
Organism: Metroxylon sagu; assembly: GCA_017589505.3. NCBI lineage: Eukaryota > Viridiplantae > Streptophyta > Magnoliopsida > Arecales > Arecaceae > Metroxylon > Metroxylon sagu. The sequence continues at coordinate 910,622 of JACVBY030000520.1, read as the reverse complement.
CCCTGCCATCGTCTTCTCGGTTTCAGGATACACTGGAAATTACTTCCATGACTTCACTGACGTGTTGGTCCCTCTCTTCATGACTTCCCACCAATTCAACGGAGAAGTGCAGTTTCTAGTGACCAATTTTAAAATTTGGTGGATTTACAAGTATCTCCCGATATTTAAGAAGCTCTCTAACTATGAAGTCATCGATTTCGACCATGATGAAAGGGTGCACTGTTTTAACCATGCCATCGTTGGCCTGAGAAGCCACAACGACCTGAGCATTGATCCTTTGAAAGACCCTGATGGATACTCCATGGCCGACTTCACAAAGTTCATGAGGAGTGCTTACTCTCTAGAGAGGAGTTCCCCGATAAGAATTGGTGAGTATCCTGGCAGGAAGCCAAGGCTACTGCTCATAGCAAGAAGTCGAACGAGAAAGTTCGTGAATCTAAACAAGATAGTTCGGATGGCAGAGAAGCTGGGCTTTGAGGTGGTGGTCTCGGAGGCCGACACCAACGTGGCCAAGTTTGCTCATGTTGTGAACTCATGTGATGTGATGATGGGTGTTCATGGGGCTGGACTGACCAACTTTGTCTTCCTTCCAACGAATGCAATCCTGATCCAGATAGTCCCTTGGGGTCATCTGGATTGGATAGCTGGGACTTACTTCAGGGAGCCATCCAAGGAGATGAATCTGAGGTACTTTGAGTATAGTATAACCAAGGAGGAGAGCACTCTTATAGATCAGTACCCTAGAGACCACGCTGTCTTCAAGGACCCCTTGTCAATTCACAAGCTTGGATGGTCTGGTATGGGAGAAATATTCCTGGTAAAGCAAAATGTAAGGCTTAATGTCAGGAGGTTTAGGCCTGTTCTCATAAAAGCCCTTGAGCTTCTACATCAACAATAGAATAGAATAGTTAGGCTTGGTATATCACATATAAGAAAGTTTTTTTTTTTTTTTTTTTCTACTGCCTATTCTTTTCTGCCCAAGTGGGTGGCAAGAAAGATGTCTTGCATGTTGTAATGCTGCCTCACAATAAAGGCACATAGTATAAAGATGCCGATGGTGCCATTGTTGGATGCTTTTAGCTGTCCTTTTTGTCTGTGCACAAGAACCAAATTAATTAGATTGTGAAACTACAAGACAATTACTCAATTGTTGGTGAGCTTTCACATCATCCTAGTAGTTTGATAACCATATGTTTTTTCTCATTTAAAAGAACAACATTTTTTCTATTGAAGAAGGGATTTAAAAAAAAAATAAAAAAGTTTTCAAGAATTTTCTTGAAAAATTGGTTAGAATTTAACGCCTATTTCATGATATGTGATGCTCCAAAAATACCCCTTCCATCGCGTTGGTCATGGTCAAAGTTTATAATACTGAACAGCTCATTAGATTAGTTCTAGTTCTCTGCCGTCTCTTACTCCGATATTCTTTTAATTACCAGCGTTTTTGAGACTGTAGTTAGTAAGAACAATCGATCCATATGTAAACACAAACGGTAAAGTTTGAATTCAAAAACTCCCATCATTTAGATTATGACTTATTAATGGTCAACTTCCCACCTAACTGATGCCGATTGGCAGATCTACCATAAAGAGCCACGAGCACATGAAACGCCGACTGCTAGAAGTCTACGTCTAACGTGCCATGGAATTCTGCTGCCATGATTGCATGGGAGTGCTGGATTGGCAGCCCAGAATCCATGGTTAATCAATGTGGGATTGACTTTCACATTGCAAACGTGTGGGTTAATGGGACGCAGTAAATCATAAGAGTTGCCGGACAAACCTTAAACAAATGACAGTAAAACGCTCTCCCAGGGATCATGGCTTGCTCGACGAATAGATTTCTGTACTTTTTACTCGCATTCATGTGGACATGTTGGAGAGACCCCAGGCAATGGCTTTTAACTGCTGGAGAATAATGGATTAGTTTAAAGTTCTGGTATGGTACTGCATGTTTTGACTCGTACGATAAAGGTTAAAGGCTGTGCCGTGCGGGGTTGTTCTTGCTCAGAAAAAGCCCACCACCCACCACCCTCGACCGCTGGTTTAGCTGGACATCAAGAGCTAACATGGTCTTGGCACAAGTTTTGGATGAAGTGTACCTCTGAAATTTCCTCCCCAGCACCGATCCTTACCTACTTTCTTTGCTTTCAAACAAATAGACGGGGGAAATTCTTCTCGTTTAGGTGGGAGTCATGGGAGTAGGTTGCGGAGGCCCGGAAGGACGTCGGCCAAAGGATTCTTTTAGTCCAATGCCAACCATGACATTGTGAGAAGAAGCTGGAGGTTGTCCTTCTCAAATAAAAAAACAAAAAGGCTTTGTGAGAAAGTTCTGGGATGATGATCAGATTCTTGGGAATATTTGACACAGATTGGATTATTTTTGCACTAACAGTGCGCCGACAAGAGGTCGGGCTGCTCTCGAGATGTATTTAGCCTCAAATACAACTCAATTTTTTTGCTTAACTAAATTTACGGTATTTGTAATCTGTTGCTCATTCAAGTTTCAATGCCAGCATCATGTGGGGCTGGCCAAGTGGACCAAAATTTGTTAGCCTCTCATTTCCGTCAGATGTCTCTATAGAGACCCAAATTAAATTTCGTGCCGTGAAGCTTGGTGGCAGATAGGAATGGAACCCATTAGCAAGTGGGTGTGCAACTTGGATAGCAATATTCTTCTGCTGTAAATTTGTTGAACTCAAGACATATATGCCAATTATTAATCCAAATGCATGGCGTGTCGCCATGAAAGATGTCGACTATTAGTTCTAAGACGCGTTGTACTTTTTAATTAGTATCAGCTATCACCCTCCGCCCATTGCGGGCAAAGCTATTGCCAGCAAAAGCAAGGCACAGGAGTAGCGATGCACTTGGATATATTTATCTCAAACACGAAATTCCATGGAATGCATAGCTTATTCCTGCTTTCTATTCTTTTGATGTGAATATTTCTTGAAGCTTAAGAAGGCCTCCATCTATTTTGACACGCCAACTAGGAATAACTTTCTTCTTTCCTCAGTTCCTTACAAAAAAGTAGTCAATTTTCCATTTGAACCGTGTAATTTACCTGGAAAACATGCATATATTATTGTCGGTTGTAGACTATGATAATTAAAACCTAGACCATCAATTCAACGTTTAAAAAAAAAAAAAAATTTGACAATGACAAAAACAATTGCGATACATACAATGATCACCAAACTTCACATCTTGTTCATATTGAAAAATAAAGAATTCTTCTTCCCCTTTCATGTCCACTTCATCCTCACCAAAAATTACCACCCATCTCTTCCAACTTGCTAATGATGCTTGACAGCTAATTCTATTGTTAGCATTGGAGGAAAACTGCACGGACTACAGTTAATAGGAATCATACAAAAGAGAAGGGTCTTTCCATAGGGAGAGATGGTGGTGCTCTAGGGATAAAAGAAAAGCCTAGCAATGAGACAAGAGGAGCCCATCCAAATGGTTGTGGCCATTAAATGATATTGCTGGATCGTTTTGTAGTTAAAATAACCTCTCATACAGCGTAAGAGAAAATCGAATAGGATATTTGCTTTCAACGTTATAGAATGTCGCATACTGGCACTATTGATCGGTCCAAATCATCTTAATTGATGCACTTTAGCGAGAGGTCACGGCTAATATAAATATTATGTTAGTTTGTTGCTTTACAAAGCTAAATGACATGATTAGTCACCTGAAATTTAAACCTCTTAAATGTTTAAGTAGGGTACCCGAGAAGCCAGCATCTCTAAATCCTTTGGCTCGTGACATGAAGGCTTCTGTCAAGCTTAGCCAAGTGATCCAATTTAGAGCTTGGCACTACTCTGGTCTCCTTCCCAACGAGTACTCCCACATGCCAAGCTATTAATTCCATGTGAGGACCTATTAGAATAAAATGATAATATGAGAACCCCAACTGCTCTACACTCCAACATGCCCTCTTTAAGTGGAAACCCAGGGAACCTTTCTATAACTTAGCAATGCAAGAGTTGGCAGAAGAGGGGAGGCAAGTAAGCCCATTGGTCAACCATGGAGTCCTTGTCAATGCAACCATGTTCAAAGAGAATCCAAATTGGACAGCCTAAACAAGAATATTAAGAGAGTCCCACTGCTTTAAAAAAATTTAAAAAAAATTTAAGAGTCGCATGATTCAGTCGTGTCATCAGGCAAGAAGCAGGAAACAACTCGATTTCAAGGGTCAATAGAAGGAAAGATGTGGCAACCTAACCACCGCCTCCCTCACTAGTCCCCTTCATAAACGATGCCATCTTCCTGCAAGTATTGAAAGATTGAAGGAAGCACCGCAGCAAGTATGGCAAACAAGATGAAGCTGGTTCGGAACCTCAACCGAGAATCCCAGAGGTTCAGATTGGTGGTTTTCGTCATCGGATGCTTCCTGGTTTCGATGACCTTCATCGTGGTGTCTCAACCTCAATCAATTCCTTTTCCCATTTGTAAGTTCTTCGTCAAATCTCAGCACGCATGGTTTTTATGAATTTGGTAAACGCAAACTTATATCATTTGTTGCTTTGGTTGGCTTTGGCAAAGCTAAATCCTTATTTTTGAGCACTTTCTTGATGCTGATCAACATTGCAGTGGGTTCAAAACCATCAGTCCATGTGGCTCCAAGCACTCCCAAGGTTGAAGATACAATACAATCTCAACAATTGAGTAAGCCACTTACGCACAATTAAATTGTTGAGGTTTGATTGAATATCCTTTAGGTGTAACCAAGGAGTTGGAATTGATGATCTCTTCTTATTTTTTTATGATTTCCTTCTTCAGGGGAAATTCCAGGACAAGATACGGAAACAGAGCAGAGCAAGCAGGACATGGGTAAGAGAACCAGTTAAATGTTATTAAAGTTTTTCAATCATTAAAATGTTATTAATGTGTAACTTAAAGATTTTCTGAGCTGATTCAGCTTGTTAGCCAGAATTTAGTCGCCTGAAAAGTGAAGAGTCTTCAGATTGGACTCAACTTTTTTCTTTTTTTTCTTTTTAATGTTTCAGAGAGCGATAAGGTGACTCAGGGCAACAGCATAAAAGATGCTGATATAAAATTCCAAGATGAGACGGGTGGCGAATTTAACCTTATGACGACTGTGAACGACACAACTGTTAATTCGGTTCAGAAGGAAACTTTGAGCACCACTGATACACTTGGTAAGTAAGCCTTTTAAATCTCAGATTAAAGGGTTGAATTCAAGGTTAAGTTTTTAAACCATGGTATCTAAACCTTTCTCATATCACAGAGAGCGATCACGACACGCGGGAGAGAAGCATGACGAGTGATGAATCCAACTCCCGTGGAGGTGAATCGCACGGAAAATTTACACTCCCAACAATTTCAAACTACACCATTAATGATTCTATTCAAGGAGAAAATGCCAGCAATGCTGAGCAATTAGGTACAGTGATCACTAATAAGATTGGACTAGACAAGCCGAATGCGATGCAGTTTTGAATTATTATAGCTAATCCTTTCCTTGATGCCGCAGGGACCAAAGATGAGACCGAGGAGGGAAGCACTGCATGTGATCCCAATTCTGGTAATTGCGAAAAGAATGAAGAAGCAAGACCCCTGGAGAGCACCAATCCTATCGTTGTTAATCCAACTCAAGAAGGAAGCACCAGCAATTCCAAGCAATTAGGTACATTGGTCTTCATTAAAATTGCTACTTGAGCTTCTAAATTTTGGTAGCTAACACCATCCTAAAATGGTCCCCAGGTTACTGTTTTCTTTGTTCTTCTATAATAAATTCTGATGCTCTGCTTCCCTTGTAAAACAATTTAGGAGGAATTCGGAACCAACTTGTAGCATTTATTTGAGTTGGTCAGAAAAATATTAATTGAGCATACATTACTTGAGATCGAAATTAAGGCATTATTTATCATGACTAATTAGTTTTTCTTTTTGGCTTAATGCGAAGATGTGGGGGACCAGAGCAGGAAACCAGAGCAGAAGCCATTTTGTGATTTTTCGCACTATCGAGTAGACCGGTGCGAATTGGAAGGAGACGTCAGAATCCATCGGAACCCTTCCTCTGTTGTATCCGTGGAAACAACCGGAAGAAGTGAATCATGGAGCATTAAGCCTTACCCTCGCAAGGGAGACAAAACTGCCTTTAGCCGTGTTACGGAGGTGACAGTGAAATCGAGCACAGAAGGCCCTCAATGCGGCGTGATTCACAACGTCCCTGCTCTGGTTTTCTCCGTAGGTGGATACACAGGAAACCTCTTTCATGACTTCACTGATGTCATGATTCCCATCTTCTTGTCCGCCACCGAGTTTAATGGAGAAGTCCAGTTCGTCATCACCGAGACCAGGCCCTGGTGGATGCACAAGTATCTACCCGTGTTCCAGAAGCTCTCTCGGTATGAAATCATCGACTTCGACAACGATGACAGAGTCCATTGTTTCAAGCGCGTGATCGTGGGTCTTCGAGCCCAAATGGAGTTCACCATTGACCCCGCACAGGATCCTAACGGCTACTCCATGGTCGACTTTGCTCGATTCATGAGAAGCGTCTACTCGCTGGACAGAGACACCATGACCAAAATCGAAGAATTTCCCCACAGAAAGCCGAGGCTTGCGATCATATCAAGGCAGAGAACACGAAAGTTCACCAACGTCCCTGAAATAGTCCAAATGGCAGAGGATCTGGGCTATGAAGTGGTGGTCGAAGAGGCTGATGTGAACACCAACGTAGCTCGGTTTGCCAAAGTTATTAATACCTGCGATGTGTTGATGGGAGTGCATGGGGCTGGGCTCACCAACCTGGTGTTCCTCCCACTGAATGCAACCATGATCCAGATAGTGCCATGGGGTGGGCTGGAAGGGATAGCCATGTTCGACTTTGGAAATGGAGCCAAGGCCATGAAGCTGAACTACGTGCAGTATAGCATCAGTGTAGAAGAGAGCACGCTGACAGAGTTGTATCCCAGAAATCACACCGTGTTCAAGAACCCCACAAAATTTCACAAACGGGGGTGGGATCTTCTAAAGGATACGTTCATGGTGAAACAGAATGTGAAGTTGGATGTGAACAGGTTCAGGAAAGTCCTGTGGAAGGCCCTCGAGCACATGATGCTATAGGAAAGGAGTTTGTTGAAAGCTTTGTATATCTCTTTCATATCATTTTTTTTTTTCCCACCAATTAATTTTAATTTATGATGAAAAGCTTTCCCAAGAAAGATTATGTCTACAGTTTGAAGTTTAGCTGTAATGAATGATCTTGTTTTGAATATTTTTGTAGCAGATACTGGGTGGTTCGACCTCCCTTTCAATCAATGAAAGAAAATTGTTGCAGAGGTAACGAATAATTGAGACAGATTACCTGTCCAAATCTAGAGCAAATATCAATTCTCCCTTCCAAGGATGATCATAGTCTTTTATTTTATTTTATTTTATTTTATTTTATTTTATTTGTCCGTAATATGGAAGATAAGTTCTTCCAAAATTTTATTAGAAATACTAGAAAGAGGATGATCATAGTAAAGTTGTGATATTCCTTGTGAATCTTATAAAATGTCAACTGTTATCATGTATAAATATTCATCTCTCTGAAACAATATTTTTCATTCCTGTCAATATTCTTGTATTTATTTCTTTTTTTTTCTAGGGAATCAATTATTGCCGATGTCTTATAGTCTTATAATAAAATAATTAATGGTTGAGCTAAAACCTTTGGATCACTCCCAATTTTTTTTTTTTTGATGAAGGGTAGGTGCGTGTTGGAACAATGCCCACTCTAATATACATGTAGATCTGCTCCTAAAAATAACTAAATTGTAATTACGTTCTCCTTTGGATCGGTCTTCTTCAATCTTAAGCTACGGTAGTTTTTTTTTTTGGATACTTTTATAAACATATGGACAGTTCGGTTATGGTCAAGGATACCTTCTCCCATACTATTACTTGATTAGTTCAGAAATGACATAGAAGACTTGTTTCTTTCAATCACAACTTTCAAGCAAGTCACTGTCATCTCAATTTGACTGAAATTACATTAAACTTCAAGCTTTGATGTGGTCCAGCCATGCCGCTCCCTCTTTTCTCCTAGGAGAAGATTCCTGGTTTGAAGTTTGAAAGTGCGTTAAAAAGTTTGGTTCGAGTAACTTATAGTGTTTTTCACTACATGTTCTTAAATTAGAAAAAAGGGGGGAAGGGGGAATAGTGAAATGAACTCTTTAATTTAATACGAGCCTAGCTAGCTACCAGCATGATTTATAATATCGTGGGATTCATAATCATGAGTAGCAGAAGGGGTTTGATATATTTAATCTTGCTTAAAGTTAGGGGAAAGGCCTTAAAAGGAGGCCAAAGTCACTGATTGGAGTGAGAAGTCGCTTGATGGGAGGAAATTTTATTGTTAGTTTTGGCCTTAAAAGGGGGAAGGGCCAAGGAGGGACCTGGCACATTATCATTGTGAACGAAAGGATCGAAACTCACAAGGAAAAAAAAAAACAAAAAACAAAAAGGTCGCCATTGTCAGATCATTATAATACATATTTATATATTTTTTTTTTTTTGACAGATAATGTATAAGAGAGGGAGTCCCCACAATCTTTAAATTATAATCCTGAGCTCCATGATGCACTACTTTTTTTCCTTTTCCTTCGAGTATGCTTGCTTATCCATCTCTCTCTAGGCGTTAATTTAAGAGCAGGGAGGTTGCACCACCGAGGACAGGCTTGGTCTATGATTGCACGAGCACTCATAAAGCCACGAGAGTTGTCTACATCTTCTTTCCTTTCTCTTTTTTTTTTTTTTTATTCTTTTTTCCCCTCCTGGGCAAGCAACCCATCTTATTCTTCATTGATAAATGTAACAAGACAAGAGGGAACACAAAGGAAAAAAATAAATAAAGGCAAAAAAAAAAAAAAAAAAGAATAGAAAAGGAAAAAAAAGGAATTTTGCATTTTGGAGAAAATCCAAAATCTTGTCTCAAAAAATGCAGTTGTCAGCAAGGAAAGTGTATTCATCAGAGCTGAAGAATAACATTGCTGTTAAACTTGTCACTATCTTATCATTCTTCCCAAAATAATGACTCTGCAACCATATCCTATGATCAAATTGACAGCTCTTTTGTTCTTTTTTTCGAGACAAAAGTTAGGCCCAGAAGAACCTAACCAATTTCACAAAATACAAGCATGAGAAGATGCTTGAAAATAATCTATTGTGCAGCAGTTGATATCCATTTGGATCTTCCTCTCGGTAACATGCAAGAGCCTTATCATGCGTCTGAGTCGTAGCCCCCAATTGCCACCAATTAAATATTATCCATGCATCGTGCTCTTTAGCTGGCTAGCAAGTGGAAACACGAGCAGCGATCGTAGTCTTCAGGCCCAACGTGGTGGTTAGGTTGGCAATGTTAGGTTGGCAATGTCCACAATTTTTTGATAAGATTCTCAAGCTTGGGATCCCATGAGGTCGGTACGTGTCCCTCGACTCCATTATTTCGGAGCTTCACTACCATGCAAGCGATGAGGTGAGGCCTCGACAGGCATGGACTTGTCGTTTGTCGTCAACTTTGGAGAGCCAGCGCCCTTCTTGACGTCAAGAATTCTACAGAGCTCCTTCGCACCGACGGCTTGAATGCATTGGAACTATGAATAAAAAAAAAAAAAAAAAGTGAGGCCTATCACGTCCAAAAGGAATCGATCAGGTACCAAGCATTTGTTAGATAATTTTTCGATTAAAAACAAAACATTATTGGGAGCTAGAGACATGAGCCATGTGATCCTTCACCTTCTTGATGCCTAAGAAGACAAAAAAAAAGACATAGAAATAATAGAGGTATCATGAATAAATATCAGGACTGTATTGGTTCGCCAGGAGAACATCATGCTATTAATGTGCTGGCATCAAGTTCTTGAATCGAGTGGTCATCCCTGGCGTTCTCAGCAGGCATTGCAGAAAATTCAATCCAAGAAGTAATCTTCTTCCTCCTTCCTTGTCGTCATCCATTATTGTGGGGGTGCCCTCGACATGATGTTGAAATTTAAACAACTTTTGAAACCAGGGCACTTGCCTGGAAAATGACTTCGATTGTGTCCACGTTTTAGTAGTTGTCTCCATTAATAGGGAGGACCTGTCACTACTGGACAACAACTAGGTTGAAGGAGGATATACGCTTAGCTGTACTCCAGAACAATGGTATTCCTGCGCTTTGTTTTGGCCAAGAAGCGGTGTATGAGAGACCTGGACGATAACATCATGGGCCACAGCTGGTCCCGGCATCTCGCCAGGACTCTCTTCCTGTGCGAGTCTCAACAGCCTTCCGTTTGGACCCATTGGCCGGCCATGGCCCTAGCTGTCCTTGGGTTGCTTGCGCTGTTATATGCTATAGCTCGGGTTGCTTTCTTCTCCCATCTTGGTAGGAGATACTGAGCTTTCTCCTTCGCTGAGTTTTCTTCTGTCATTATCTCCATGAATGTAGTTGATGATCTCGTGATCAGAATTAATTTTTGGAAAAAATCTCAGAGCTAATGTGATAAGGTTCATGAACTGTGGATCCTTCCTGATCTCTAGTTAACAGTGCAGTCGATTTCTTTTCCTTTTCTTTTTTTTTTTCGTTCTTTTTTTCTTGATGGAGAAGATTCGGAGTTTGGCTGCCAACTTGACATAAAAAAAAACACGACGTACGTGCACATGGACTAGTTCCTATTGGCATCAAAAGCCACTAAAAATAAGCCATCTAAATAGTTTAAATTGAATGATTCTATTGAACAGTTGTTTGATGCTGACCTGTGATGGATCTATCGTTGCTTTGGAGACGTCGATTAACCGGGGCCAGATTTATACCTACACTTTTAATGAGCTTGTCCTCGGGATCCAGCTTGGACCAATCTAACATTATGTCCACGTGTCGGCTCAATCCCTACCAATTTTTTGTTTGCTCTCTACAACCAGGGACCATGGAAGAAAATGATGCACGGCCATAGAAATCTTTGAACATGCCTTCTTATGGGACAAAATGTGGGACAATTTATGTGGCAAGGCATCCACCCGCTAGGTTCCTTGCCATGCAAGTTACGGCGTATTTCATTTAGACAACAAATATTAATATGTCAAGAAATTCATTTTCTTTTTGGTCCATCCAGCAATGTTCCCATTGCCAGATGTTTAAGCCTCCAAATCCAATTCAGATCTAGGCCTAATTTACATTCATTGAGTCAAAACGACAACACTATTAGGGATCTACCAATCCAAAATCTTTCATCATTTTACTAAGACGAATCGCACGATGCATCATTCTATAGCTTCTTTGCCGAAGCATCATCGCATATAGCTTCATACCTTTTATTTTAGATTTTTAAATCTAAGATACGAGTCATCTCAATAAGTAATTAAATTTAGATAAATCAAGATTTCAGTTTATCTCATCATGATGAAAGTAGGTAAATTTTTTAAAAGGCCGAGGTATTACTAATTTCTAATAAAACACAAATATATTGTTTGTAGACTTTGAATATTATTAGTTCACAACCCTTGATCTAACTTTAATTTAATGCTTGGTCCCCGCTCTTGCGTGTTCTACCTTCTAGCATCCCATATGCAAAGTACACCCATGTTCTTCGTTATGCATGCTTCCTTTGTTCATGGATGGGGGGGCTAAAACTTAGATGGCCGTCAAAACAACATACTTGAGCATATATTTCAGGCTTCCATGTCTTGATCATTAAATATCAGTAAAACAAAGCTTAGAAAGTTATTGTATCATATGCATCCATGGTCATATATAAATTATATCCACACATGTGCATCCACGCATACATGCATGTGTGCGATGGGAGTTTCAATAATAAGAGTTGTTTTACCATCATACCTTAAGAGTTGTTGCATAAAGTAATGGCTACCATCTAACATCTCGGTAGTCCTTAACAAATTACTATTATTCAAATTCGAATATCAATGCCAACTGAAAAATAATAATTTGAAGACTCCTTGTTTCAGAAAAGCATCAATCCAATCCCAATAGCAATTCTTGCCCTTTCAACGCTAGTGACCTTGTACCCTCAATGGTTTGGAGGGTTTGGAGGTTGCATCCTTGGGACCACTTAAGGTTTAGAGTGAGGATGATAATAAACTTTATTTATCTTTTTGAGGTATAATGAGGGGAAATCTCACCATTTTAACAATGTACTTTTGGAACCGTTTACTTGTCTCCCTTAGCAAGTTTATTCAGCCAGTACCGTTACCTCTGTCGGCACTCTCTTTCTTCCTATTGATTGCTGTATCCTTTTGCCTTCGTTGTCTCAGTAAACCGTGTGAGACACACTTGGCCTTTTCTTTCAAGAAGAACCAAAGAATAGAGAGAGATTATTAGATAAACTTGGCGGACATACTGCACTGTTTAAAATCGGTTAGATGGGGATGGCTTTCATGGGAAAAAGTCAAAACTATGAATAGGACAAAAAGGCTGGGCCCTTATTCTATTGTGATAATAGACTCCGATCTAGACTTGCCATCTTGCTTGCATCATTTAAATCGTGACAGACCAGCATGGCAGAAGAGTTGGTGAGCCAAAACCAACCGCCGAGTTTTACTCCATGTGAGAAAGTTCTGAAACTTTTTTATTGTTATAATTCAAACTTCAATGGTAGAATTATGCTCCCAAATGGACACATCAAAATGATCCTTAATGATTTGATGACTTAGCAAAACCGTCCAGACTTTTACTTAACTGTGAAAGTTCTATGTTTTTTTATTATATTTTTGACCATCAATGGTGGGATTAGATCACTTGGAAGAACTTTGTGAAGCTTGGCCAGCTGATCCACTTGAATCCATCCACCGGTTGAAACCTCCTAACCACGAAATTAGATCTTCAAAAAAAAAAAAAATACTCGAGTCTTCTCCCGAACGAACCATTCAATTCTTTGTAGGCGAAGCAAGAGATTCTAGAATAACGAAAAGGATGGGTTGTTCGTAGGTCAACTTTGCTGATGAAGTTGCTGCCATGACCAAGCTGACAATGAATTCTATAACCGCAAAGCCTGAGCATAGCATGGAAAAATATTTCAAAAGATCGAAGGGTGGTGCCACAGCGAAGATGGCAAACAAGATGAAGTCGACAAGGAGCTTCAGCCAAGTCAGGTCACAAAGTTTCAGAATAGTGGTGTTCATCCTTGGATGCCTAGTAGTCACCACCTACATTGTCGTGTCCAAACCACAAATAGATCCTTTTCTCACTAGTAAGCCTTTCTTCAACTTTGGCGGTGCTGTTTTATGAATTTAATAAGAGTAACTTGTTCCCTGGTTGCATCGATTTGCTTCATGGTTGCATTGATTTGCTTCAGTAGAATTCATTTGCTTAATTGCCTATGTTTGAGAATCTTATCAATGCTGTTAGGTAATGAAAGGAGTTCAAAGCCATTAAAGCCTGCAGGTCTGAACAATCTTGAAGCCAAAGATACAGTAGATTCTCCACAATCGGGTAAGCCATTCATCCTTAGTTTGTAGATTTGGCTGTGTTTATTGTTGCAATCTTGAGGTTTCATTTCATTTCATTCAGAAAAGAACCAAATGATAATGATAATAATAGTAGCAGCAGAAGCACTAACAACGATGACAAAAAAACAACAATATTAATAAAATCCTAGTGGGGGTGATGATGAAATAACCAGAATAACTATGTTCTAGAGCAAAAAAGGATGGTGATGCTAGGCTCCCTGTTTCTTTTTTTTTTTTTTTTTTTTTTGGGGGGGGGGGGAACGACAATTAACCCTTTTTTTAAAGAAAAGGAGGATCAAAGAGCTCCATCAATATTCAACTCAACTAACTCTAAACACTAAAGGACATTGATCAGAAGAAATTTAATCAAGTCTTGGATTCCATCTGCCACTGCTCAAGTTTTATTAAGTTTTTGTTTCTTTTCTCCTTTTCTTTCGGATTCATTTCATGTGAAGGTTTGCTGGAAGAGAATAAGACTCCAAAGAAGAAGCCATTGTGTTATGTCTCAAAAGGACAGGGAGACTTGTGTGAAATGGATGGTGATATTAGAATTCATCAGAACACTTCCTCAATTATATTCGTAGAACCTTTTGAAAGAGATGAATCATGGCGAGTTAGACCTTACACTCGCAAAGGAGCTGACAGCGACTTCAACCACATTAGAGAACTGACAGTTAAATCAAGCAAAGAGGCTCCACAATGCACCGTGAATCACAACATCCCAGCTATAGTTTTTTCAGTCAGTGGATACACAGGAAACCTCTTCCATGATTTCACCGATCTATTCGTTCCCCTCTTCTTAACTGCTCACAAATTTCATGGAGAAGTTCAGTTCGTCGTGACCGATATCAAGCACTGGTGGATCGAAAGGCACCTTCCTGTGTTTCGAAAGCTCTCTCATTACGATCTTATCGACTTCGAAAAGGACGCCCGAGTGCATTGCTTCAAGCATGTGGTTGTGGGTCTTCGACGGCACAAGGAGCTAAGCATCGACCCCATGAAAGCTCCTTATGGTTATTCTATGCTCAATTTCACTCAATTTATGAGAAGCACCTACCAGCTGGAGAGAGACACCGTGTCTAATATTGAAGAATACCCCCATAAGAAGCCTAGGCTGCTCATCATATCAAGAAAGGGAACGCGGGCAATCACGAATGTTAACAGGATAGTCCAAACGGCAGAGGAACTGGGCTTCGAAGTGGTTGTTGGCGATGCCAACTCAGGGTCTAATATCACTCATTTTGCCCGGATGGTAAACTCTTGCGACGTAATGATGGGAGTGCATGGGGCTGGGCTCACCAACATGGTGTTCCTCCCACCGGATGCGACGTTGATCCAGATAGTACCATGGGGTAGGCTAGAAAATATAGCCATGACGGACTTTGGGGACCCAGCCAAGGACATGAAGCTAAACTACTTGCAATATAGCATCAGTGCAACAGAGAGCTCTCTCAAGGAGCTGTATCCTAGAAACCACCCTGTGTTCAAGGACCCCTCCTCATTCCACAATGATGGGTGGGATCTTGTGAAGAGTACATTCATGGAAAACCAGAACGTAAAGCTTAATGTGAGGAGGTTCAGTGTTGTTCTGTGGAAAGCCCTGGAGCATCTCATGCAGTAGAAGGGTGGTGGAATTTTTCTTTTTCTTTTTTTTTTTTTTTTTTTTTTGTTTGTTGTTGTTGGAGATACTGTATACCTTTCCATGTTTCAGTTCATTCTTTTTTGTTGAAGAATGCCACCATATGCTTAAAGTGTGTCAGAAGAAAGATAAGTCTGGAATGCGAAGTGGAGATTTTTTTTCATCATTAGATCAGGGAGAGAAGCCTATGGTGCAATTACAAAGTGGTGGACTAATTGTGAATCTTAAACATAGCACACCACTAAATATGTATACCCTTTTGATTTAATAAAAAATTTATGCTTCAAATCTTTCTTTTTTTTTTCTTTTGTACGGGACAAATTAGTCCTGATGTCTTAAATTAGAACAAGCAATAATTTCAGCAGAATTTGCCTTCATAGTGTCCTGATTCCTTTTCCATCAGTGACAGAAAGAATTGTTAGCTTTAGCTTTCTTAGAAAAAAGATTGCAAGCATCTGGAATTTGATCCACAATTGATTGAGATGGCCTCTACTATTCCTTGTTGGCTGGCCAAGGACAAGAAAGGTTGATTGCACCATTCAATACTCGAACGCCAGCCATCCCCATTCAAATGAAGTTTAAACCTTCCCTAACTGCTACATTAAATCTGAGATCCTGAAGCATTCAACATGGATGAATGAAACCCGGTCAATAATTTACGGCTAGCCTTTAGGTGGCGTAGAAAATACATAAAGGTGCAAGCCCATAACCTGCTCCGAAAGAAAGGATCCAAAACCAAAAAAAATAAAACACCGTAGGCTTTCATATGCTCATATTATTATTTAAGACTTCATATATACGTCGCTTTTCTTAGAGAATACACTTCCCTGCACGTCTCCATTGGGTAAATAGCTTCAAGCCAGACAAGAACAGGGAAGTCAATTCTTTGAAAAGGAAGGAATTCATTTACCACCAACTTTATTATCTTCCCAAAGGCCATGATGGCTCGACAATAGATTTTTTTTTAGCTCAATGATAGGACTTCCTAAAGATGCTGCAAAGGAATTGAGAAATAATATATCTAGCAGCAAGTGAGAACGTGGCATAAAGTTGATCATGTGTGTGGCCATAGCCTCAACTCTACCCAATATAATATTAATTATATTGGAGATCTTGAGCTGGAAACCAAGTGGGAGCGTGATGGAGGTACTTTTTTGCTGGTGTTGAGAGCCTTCCTCTCAGAAAAAGTCTTAAAAGCCATGGTCGCCCACCGTGGTGGTTAGCTTGGCAATTTCAGAGGTTGCATCAGGACGGCCACGCTGAGTCGACCATCCAACTTTTTTTTTAATTTCATGGCCTGGTGGCAACTCATCCACGAGGAGAGGTGGTCATTGGCGTGGTCTTGTCGGTTGTTGTCAACTTTTTGGGATCACCCCGTACCAACTAATAATGACAAATAGGATGGTTGAGAGACCAAGGCATGTCATATCCTTAAATCGTTAGGTAACAAAACAATTATTGGTAAGCTCGAGCCACCAGAATTTTGAACCCCCGACCTTCGGCTCGAATCACCATGTAGAACCATGCGTCCTTTGGCTCTTCTGATGACCTGGACGCACAGAATATAAAATAAGTCATGGAAACAAGAATCATGTGATGACCTTTAAACAAGAAGAATCTCAAAAGTAACGTTATGAGTATAAATGGGCTGGGCTTTTGAGTTTTGATTAAGAGGTCGAATATATCCTCTCCTATTCTGCTGTGTACTCCACCGACTTCGTGTCAAATGAGGCCTCTTAACCTCCATCATCTTCGGTTGGAGAAGAAGCTGCATCCTCGGAGAGCCAAGGCTAGCATGGCATCAGCTGATTTTGATTGCTTGGTGGCATATTTGAAAGAAAAGAAATAGCGAGATCTTCTCTCTAAATCCACATCTTTGTTAGCTCTCATACACAAAATCCTTGTCCCGTTTGATTCCTCGAGTTGTACCTCCCTTCGTAAGGATGGAGAAGCTCACAAGTAGCTCAAAGTCTTTATTTCATGTCTCTTAGTGTAAATGATATGTACATTCTTTTCTTCTCTTGTAAATAAATTTTATCAATAAATTAGGGATCTTGCCCCATTTCACAATCAATAAATACACTTCTTATTCTGGTGTCAGGATCAAAACGCATTTTTCCTTAACTGGATTCAAAATTGATGAGGATAGCCCTCGAATTCTCTCATCCTTCATTTCTATGAGTATTTTGTGGCTGTGGTGTTGAAGAGAAAATCAACTTTCAAAAATAAAGCATGTGCCTCTCAATGAAGAGCTCGGTTACCATACTTCTTTTAATATTTTTCTCATATATCATACTTCAATCCTATCTGTTGAAGGCTATCATTCAATGCCTTCGATCCTTACCCAATACTTTTATGCTCTTGGACTTTTCATTATTTATGGTATCATCCACATACAATTGAAAGTATGGCAAAAAAAAAGGAACAATTAATTATGTATTCATTTTTGTTGAAATATGGGGAAAAAAAATTTATTTGCTTTCTTATAATCCAAAAGTATGTGAGTACCATTTTTAGCAAAAGGATGCCAACAAATGCTAGCTTAGTTGGCACCTCTTTCTTAAAAGCTTGCTTCAGATCTACAAAGCTTGGAAGAGTCAAATTAGCATATTAAAGCATACGGCAATATTGGCACTTTGTCATATACTAATAGTTGCTTATTGACAATACTGAAAGTCCTTTTTTTTTTCACCCCTAGCTGAAAGAACTTGAGCATTAGGATATATTCTTGGAGTCAGAGTGAATAGATTTTCATAGGTAAATCCTAGTAAAACTGCTCACAATCACCTAGTACAGATTAATAATGTAAGCTCCCTACTAGAGGCAATTAATAAACATTCCATGCATGTGAGTGGTTGCATTGTAGATCATGCTTCATGGTATCAGCTTGTTGGAAACTTGATTGCATGAATAGTGTTTCTAATGGAATGATGAGGTAGAGGCCGGTCAAATCAAGTCCACTTGATGCAACCTTTAGAATATGGCACCATCAAGATGTAGTATTGCAACTTGTTTTTTTTGTAGAACTGTCAATTATGCAAGATGTCCAGTAGAATGTTTTCCTCATAATAGTTTGACAATTTTTTTTGGTGTCTTTTGAACATGGAGTGACTTGGTGTAGCTAAATTCTCCTGAGACTTTGGTTGCTAGCATTCCTCTCCTGCTGGGAGATGTTCCCCATTTAGAACCCTGATGAGACTGTTCCCACTATGTTTTCCTCAAATATTAAAATTTTTTTAAAAAAAAAAAAGTTCAATTTATCACTCAGCTCTGTTCCTAAAGTGAGATAAGTTCTTATGTCCTGCCTTGGTATTTTAATCCAAACTTGTAATTCTTTGCATATTAGCAATTCATGTATGATTTAGAAAATACTAAAGTCAGTGAATCATGATTTAAACATATTGAAATCAATTGTCATTTTACTAAAAAATATATTTCAGCATCACTTCCACCAAAAATATATGCTTGGGAATCAAATCCCAATTCCTCGTCTGTTATGCCTAAACTGCTCTGTTTGTCATAGCCACAAGCTAAAAATGCTCCTGGACCATCCTTGGTTTATGTGCTCCTATACCCTGATTGAAAGAGATGCCAAACTTAACTCCTTTATCATGTAAGATTCTTTTTTCCTAGCTTACTTGGCACAGCCCATCCCATTATTGATAACCATCAAGGTGGAAAGCGATGAACAACTGTCAATTAGATTATTTGTTATACTGTTTGCTCCTCAGTAAAAGATTCTTACCATATTATCTTAATTATGTAACATGTATTAATCCCCATGTTAGTCATTCATGGACAGAAATATGAATACTTTCCAGCAAGCCAGTGGTGAAAGCAGAGAAAAAATTTGCCTGATATCCATCAACACCATGGAAAAGTTGATTGAACCTTGAAATCACTTCTTCTTAACCACAACTGCTTAACTAATAATGTATGCTAGTAAAGTTAAATACTTTCAGATGCATTTGCTGCACCACACACTTATGCTGATCATCTTACAAGAAAATAATGATTACAAATATAGGAGGAGGAGGAGAGGAAGAAAAAAGAAAAGAAATGAAATGAGAAGTGGATCATCTAGTTACAATAGTCACAAACTTAGCTGATGTGATTGTGAGGTAGGTGCTTGAGAGCTTCCATCAAAGTGTTCCTGAGCCTACCCAAGTGAGGCCTCACATTCTGGTTATCCAAGTACACAGACTTGAGTGCATTCCACCCCTGTTTGTGGATTATGTAGGGGTTTATCAACACTGGATGATCCGTGGGGTATTGCTCACTGAGCGTGCTCTCATCCGCTTGAATCTTGTACTCCAAGTACTTGAGCTCCAATTCCCCTGCTGGTTCCTCGAAGGTTTCTCTGGCCAGCCACTCCAGCCCACCCATGGGAACAACCTGAATGACCACGGCCCCTGCAGGGAGGAACACCATGTTGGTGAGCCCCGCGCCATGGACTCCAATCATCACGTCGGCAGAGTTCACCAGCCTCGCAAACTTGGCCACATCGGTGCTCACATCGGGCAGGCCGATCCTCACGTCGAACCCCAGGCTCATCGCCATGTCCACCATCCCCCTCTCGTTCAAGAACTTCCTTGTCCCTTGGCGTGACAGGATCAACAGCCTTGGCCGCCTCCTTATGTCCCATTTGTCCTCTGGAGGCGTCGCAGTCGATCTCTCCAGTCCCAATGCCTCCCTCAACATAACTTTGAAATCCACAATGGAGTATCCGTTAGGAGACCTCGACGAGTCGACGCCCAGCACCTTGTGGAAGCTCGGCCCCATGACCACCCGTGGGAAGCACCGCACGCTCTCTTGGTCGCTGTCCACGTCGATGATCTCGTAGTTGGAGAGCTGCTTGAAGATTAGGCCGAATTTGTTCACCCACCAAGATTTGAATTCGGAAACCAAGAACTGGACTTCGCCATGGAACTGGTAAGAGCTTACGAACAGGGGGACTAGCACATCAGTGAAGTCGTGGAAGAGGTTGCCGGTGTAGCCTCCAATGGAGAGGATCATGGCAGGGACTGAATGGTTTGTGGTGCACTCAGGAGGGGGCTGATGACTGCTTGACGCTTTCAATGACCATTCTTTTATATTGGCAATGGCTGCGGGGTCGTTCTTTCGAGCATAAGGTTTCATCGGCCTCTCTTGCTTCATTGACATAGGGTGGATGAACACAGTGCGAGAGCTTCCATGCACCCTTATGTCACCCTCTGCTTCACAAGTATCAGATCTCTTGCTTGTTTCGTAGCATATCGGTTTGCCACTGTCGACGGCACTGCTGTTTCCTTCATCATCCTCATCCTCTGCAAATAAAAAATGGCAGTACAACTTTAGGAGAAAAAGCTTCATCCATTGTTAATGGCTGTCTGAATCATTGAACAAGGCTCAAACTTTGATGAACTTTTCATGGGACCTTATAAATCATTCACACTCTACTTTTTGAGAAATTTTAGATTGTTCACGCAATATCCTTGACTAAAAGAGTTAGTGATAGCAACTAATTATTGCAAAACTTAGACAAATGTCAGTATCTATTGCTCTCTGTCATCTCTTGCACCAGTGTTCCTAATTATAGCAGAACTTTACGACTCTGTACATCTCTTGCGTCCTTTCTTCATTGCATTTTCTTAGTTCTTGAATTCCCAATTAGTACATCTGCAATGGAAACTACCTGGTAGAGGAGGATCCCTGTTTTCATCCGTGACCATCAGAAGATTTGTGTCTGTTGGTACCGATAATTTCAATGGTGCCTGCGATTTCTCTGCAAGAATGGTAGCTCTAGTTAATTAAACATCTCAAGAAGAACGAGAGAGAGAGAGAGAGAGAGAGAGAGAGAGAGACCATAAGAAGATGAGCAATAGCGAGCCTTGATGAGAGAGAGGATGCAGAGGGAAAGGACCATGGATGCTATGATGAACACATTCCCTATCCTCCAGGGCTCTGGCCTGCCAAAACTCCTCACAGGCTTCATTCCTCTTCCTCCTTGCTTCTCTTTTCCTCCCAATTCCTTCTTCATTGCAGTCTTCAGCCTAAGTTCTTATACCAAGAGAGACCATTTCCATCATGTGATTACTTTATCTTAGTGGTTCCTCCCTTTTTTTTTAATTAAAAAAAAGGGATTACATATCATGGTTAAATAAGTTAAACCCACTTGCAAACGTTTACAACATACTTATCCTCCTTAACAACTCTGTTATAAGCAAGCCCAACCAAGAAAGAGTCTTCTACAAGCAAGAGAAAAGGGTGAAGGGGTTTGTCACCCTTAACTTAGATGTAACTTCTATAATGACGTGTGCTAAATACTTTAAGATAATCAGTAGATTCATGTTTCATCACTGTAGTCTATTAGACCTCGTCTTAAAATGGAGGGGAGTTATTTCCCAATTGAAAAATATTTAATGAGGGGATGTGTAGTTGTCTGTAGACCATATATTATACTTTTCAAATTCTAAGAACATTTAATGTGTAGTTGTCTTTACATGTGTGTATATATATGGAATTAAAAAAGAAAAAAAAAGAGACATCTACCCTATTAGCCAACAACTGTTTGCTTAACTAGTCGGCACCTTTCTCCCAGAAGCTTCTCCTTGGAGGAGGCACAAGGCACCTTTCTCCTGGAAGCTTTTCCTTGGAGGAGGTGAAGGGTTTGATGATATGAAAGACTAAAACAAAAGTTTACTTACGAATTAAAAGAATATCAAAGAAAGGTTTAATCTACGACATATTTTGAGAAAATAAATTTCTTTTACATCAGAAAAATCAAATATAATATATTACTTATTAAAAGAAAATCCAGCTTGGTTTGGCCAAGAATGGTAGTTTGGTGATACTCGTTGCTTACCTGACTTTTATTGTGTAAAAGGCCAAAACACCCATTTCACTGTCGTCATTCTTTGCTAACCTTTGATTTAAGAGCAAATTGCTAAGAATTAATTTTATAAAACAAAGTAAGAATTGTCAATCGGATCCAAGCTTGATTGGCGTGGTAGTAGAAGATATTTCTAATATTCCAAAACCTAGTTACAATTTTAGTTTAGAAATAATTATAATGAAACCATCTCAAGTTTTGACAAATTTATATATTGACCTCAAAAAAAAAATTTTTAAAAAACCCCTAAACTTTCATTTATATAAATAAAGGCTCATTTTGTTCATCTATCATCTTAATACTATTATGCTGTTGAGTAAAAAGATAAATTTGTTCTTGTAAAATTATGATAGTTTTACTTTCGTTCAGACTTTGAAGCTAAATTGGAAAAGTAACTTTGGTATTGCTAAAAGAATTTATTGTTGTATGACCATTACATGCTAATGCCTTATAATAGAGATGAACGGAGAGCATCTTTATGCATCAAAATAGAAGTTCTTGGATCTTTAAAAAAAAAAAAAAAAAAATACTCTTCTATAAATCAATCAAACTTGAGAAAGTCTCACTGTAACTTCTTTTTTAATAATTTCTTCTTTAATTTAACTTATCTTACTGTAACTTCTTCTTTAATAATTTCTTCTTTAATTTAAATTATCACCAATACTCAATACTATTTAGAAGTGACTTCTAACGAACATATCTGCGGAAAAATACAAAGAGATCTTGACCACATGACATGCAAATATGGCGACTTTTAATAAACATACCTATGGAAAAATACAAAGAGATCTTGACCACATGGCATGCAAACAAAGGTGGCTTTGCAAACCACACCATTTTATGCATGTTTTGTAGCGAAAGGATTATAGTGCCAGAGTTGGCATGCCTTTGTTGATGGAAAATTAGAGTTTCCCCGAGTTCAGGCAGAGTTTGGCATGCTCTTTTGGAACTACACTATTTTATACATGTTTTCCAACGAATAAATCATAATGTCAGGGTTGGCGTGTAGAAGCTTGGACGGCTCCTTTGGAACTCAGTATTTCATACTGTGTTTTCCAACCAATGTATTACAATGCCAGAGTCGGCTTGCAGAAGCTTGGACGGCTCGTCTTGATCCACTTCTCATCATGAGCTTGTAATACAGGAAGCAGCCTGGAATTCTCGTGTTGAGGTCATCCCATGCTAACGAATTCTTGAACACTCTCGACATTCCAAAACCAAAAGAAAAGGAAGTCAAAATGATCTTTCCTACAAGAACGCCACATTATGAGCGTTTACGATGACTGTCGGTGCAAAACAATCGCAACTCATGAAATTCATGACTAAATCCGAAGTATACTGGGGGTGTTAAACCTTTGAAGCTGACCTTGCCGCCTTGCATCAAAATCAAAAAAAAAAAAAAAAATAGAAAGACTTGCCAACATCAAATCTATTGCAGTCTTTAATATAACCTAGTCAACACGATTAGGCGATTAGCTGGGTATATTGTGACCTTCCAACGTGGGTTCAATCAAGCCATGATTGCCATCGTTGCTTGCACATATGGTCCATGGGACCATTGCTTACAGCTAAGACTAGATACTTCTCTGATCTATCGTAGTCGCGGAGGACGGCTGGCAGCTCAACCTTCAATCTTTGAAGGAAGATGCGTTCAAAAAGTAGCTTTCCTTTTGCTCTTGGGGCTTGCGTGAGGCGTTCGTCCACCTTTCCGCTGTGAGAATGATGAGTTTGCGTGAGTTAATAATGATCCCCTGTTTACAGCTTTAAAACTTTATCAATTCTTCTAAGTTTTGTCTAAAAACAGTGTTGTACGTATGAGGTTGTTTAAGCTGGAAAAGGCTTTGTATATATTAGTAGTATACAGTGCGCATGCGTGCTAGGCTTTAATGTGAACTGGCGCTATTATTATTTGTTTGAAGATGGCAACCGAACTCTATAAGTTTAAGACCCATCCAAGCCCGTTAGAATAAAAACATGATCCAAAGCGCATTCCCCAACAACATTATGAAACGCTCACTCCAATATTTTATCCAAGCTCTCTCACCCATACCAGTTTATAACCAAAAGATGAAATAAAACACCCAACAGAACATATCTCAACTTTAGCTAAGTTTTTTTTTATTTTAATAGGAATATAAGCCAAGTGGAATATGATGATTCCAAATCAGGTCATCCAAATGCTACTAAAATATTTCGACCTTACTATGATGGCAACCAAACTCCTCAGCAGGCACCACAAGATTATTTAGCATGGACTCTTGCAACAGCCCAAGCCTACCTGATATAATTAATTCTATTAATAGATCGAAATCTATATGGTTCAAAAACTCAACTAAAAGTTAATATATAGCAAGTACACTTAAATTATAAGTATAAAATACTTTCTTTTCCATCCAATACAGAACTAAATTTAGGATATCACATTCTTTCCGCCCGTCAAAAACTACCCCGAACCGGATCGTTGGTGCGGACCGAAACCACATGACCCAAAACTCAAGTGAAAATTAATGGATAGCAAATGAACTTGGGTTTAAGCACAATCTTCTCCCATATAGGCTATTCCTAACACGAGGTATTGCAAGAGTGGCTTCACGCTGAAACTCTACCACCGCTCCATGGGTAAACTCGCCTGCTGACTCAATTAATTTCATTAACGGGCCGATATCATGTGCCCAAAAATTCGAATGAAAGTTGATGAATAGTAAGTAGACTTGAATTATAAACACATAATACTTTTTTTTCATCCATTGTAGAACTAAATTTGGGATGTCACAGTTCTCTTAGAACTCATCACTCGTCGCCGTGACCAACAACAAATATGCAACCAGATTTAAGGAACCAATCCTTACAGTCCGCGAATTTAGCCAATCAAAATAAGCCCAACTGGCCATCTTCTGATATTGGGCGAAAATTTCAAGGCCTACCAGAGAGTCATCGAAAACAGGCTTCACAAGAAGCCCACACCTTTTTGGTAATAGGAATTTCATAAGGCCCACTGCAGATATCTTAAAGCTGATGGAAGAAGGCTAATTGCCTAGATCCACCTCTGCAGCAGCTCTGATATAACCTTCTTGATTTATTCTGAAGGACAAAAAGTAACTGGAAGGATTATAAATTTACCATCTAAAGTGCACTCAGACTACTTGTGTCTTCCATCATTCTTCACCAAGCAGGCCAACAAACACATTCTCATCTCTGCTAATTAAGAAAAGGTCTGGAACATATCCTTGAGGGCCACCTCCCACAGAACATCACCATCATCTAGCTTTTTCTTGAACATAAAGCCAACTGAACTCGGTGCATCAGCCGTTACAAGTACCAAATTCCATAAGGTCCACAAAGGCCAAAGGTTTGGGAACTTGGGTAAGTGCCCACCTTATTCTATGGTATGCTTTCATAACCTGATTCATCCAAAACCACCTCAGAATGTCTTCACCAAAATTATTAAATTATTAAACACCTTCTTCCCTACAAAATTGATACCTCCCTCCACTCACCAACATTCTAGACATGCAGAGATACTAGCAGCATGGACTCTAAAATTCCATCAGTCTCAGCAACAGAGCTCAACTCTATTGGGACTACCATTAGAACGTTCTGTACATGAACAAATCATCGATTCAACTTGAAACAGCTCACAACAAAACTGACTCTGTTTCAGTTAAGCTATAGCATAAGAATAACCCCTCTTTGAATGCCATGCAACAGCATGAAGACAAATTGAGCCAATCATCATCGAATCCTAAAGTAGATATCATGAAGAAAGCTCCAGTAATAAATTGTGCTTTCAGCATGCATGAACATAAGATAAAGATGGTATAAATGATGATGACACCATTTAAGATGAAAGGATTATTCAATAAAATAAAATAAAAATCAACAATAAATTGAAATTTGCTCATTTTTTTCACTAAATAAATTACACCAGATCAAATTCAATGTTTCAAAAATAGCAGCAAAGGTGAGGGACAAGGAATCTGGCATGAAAAAGCTATTGCGCAAGTAAAAATGGGAGGAAATTTTATCCTCCACATGCCAGACTGCTTGCCAGCCTAAGCAATCACTAGGCATTTACAGAACTTGAAGGTGACGCATATGTACATGATATATGTTGGGAAATTAGGAAGAAGATGGGAAAAAGAATGGATAAAATAGAGCACTCCAATGATCATAACCTTTTTCTCATCAACGCCTGATGAATTTGCCATGACCAAACAAGCAGGAAAATCACAAGGGCCAGACCCACACATGTCCAGAAAACTATCAGCCACGGGGGCATTGGGTTGGGAAAGAGACCTGGTTCAAAATAAGTAAATAGTTACCTCAAAATAAATAAATAAATAATAACAACAACAACAACAATAAATAAGCTGCACTAAGAATGATAAGAAAGCTGGCACTCACCATGGCCAAACTTGATGCAGATAAGAAGCTCCACTATGCATATTGCTAGGGAAAGCCAACAGAAAGCTCCTACCTTCTTCACAGGCTTTCTGAAATCATCATCATAAGACAATTCCTTTTTAGCCACATGAAACGTAAGAGCATCCCCTTTTTAAAGATGAAAGTTTTAGATTATCTCATTTTCACTTGAACGAAGAGCTTTAACTGTATCCTAATACAATTACATTTTGAGATTATTTGTCATCCATATACAAACTCTAAAAAAGTTTGTGATCCTACATTAATGCTAGAAACAAGAATACCTGTCTTGCAAGTAGGTGTTGTACTCACGGATGGTTGGTATTGCAATTAGCCACCACAGAATCAATCTATACACAACCAAGGGATTTCGAGGAGGAATCCAGAGACAAAATTTGAGAAAAAAGGTATTGAGCTCTACAGTCATAAACACAATGCAAAGGCTGAGCACTTGGATGAACCTCCAAGGCCCAAGCAGAGGGTGCCATTCATCTTTGTCCCATCGTGCAGGTGTGAACTGGCCCAATGTTCTTTTCACCTTGAAGGCCCAGAAGAAATAAAGTTCAGCCAAATAATAAAAGGGTTATAATATAGAGTAAACACTCTAGTTCAGCAATGACATTTGCAGTTCTGCAGGTAGAGGATACACAAACAAAAGCTCATATTATATATTGGACAGAGTATGAAACAATTATGGATAACCAACTCTCAGCAAATCACTACAAGCATTCCTTTTTGAAAACAAAGTGTTCTGAAGCATGTGAATTTAGTGAAAACTTTCTACCAATGTGACCAAGAGGATTATGCTAACATTGACCCACATAAAATGACTGACTGTAAAAGTGTATGTAAGGGAATATAACGAAGCCTTCCAAGCAAAGGGAAACAACAAACCCCATATACAACATACGCGATGATCTTCCCACAACATTAGATTTTCTTCCTTTCAATAAATCTTTTACAAGCAAAATAAATATCTGATTTAAATGATAAGTAAATTCCAGTTCCTTAAGCCATCTAAAAAGGAAACAACCGATTGTTCAATAAGAATCATTTGTAGATTAATTACCTATATCACAGTTAGGAAAATGATCCCAAGCGGATCCAAGGTGGACTTGATCTCAGTCTCATATATTATTTCTTCCATTCACAGGTAATGAGCTAAGGTTCCTACTTCCTAGTAAACACACTGATATAGACTGTTTACTGTTTGCTTTACTTTTGTGCATACTTTACATGGTTACTTTTTTTAATGTGATAGAATGTCATTGGAAGTGGAATATGTGATGATCTCCCTTTGTCCGGAATACAATATACATTCAAACCTTTGTCCATTGAAGAGCAAAATAAAAGATAGATATTTCAAGTCATTTATTTCTAAAACAATGGCTTCAATCAATAATCTTTTTAAGAAATTAACCTACACAAACCAAGGTGCAAAGTGGAGCATATGTTGTAACACAAAATATGAAGGTCCGGTAGAAGGCAAATGCTTATAATAAAACATACCTTACCAATGATATTTGGCTGGCGACTTATACCAACCCACTCATATGTTTTCCCATCAAAATACCTAACAGTACGCATTCCTGCCCAGATACCTGGATCACGGACCACATGACTATCATCATGACAAGCAGTACCAGCAATAAGTACATTAATATTTTGTTGAATTCATGGATTACTTCTTGGGACAAGAAGTACATCAAAAATGAGACAACGTTAAAAAGAAAAATTAAAAAAATAGGATCTTACTTTAGATTATAAAAGATACTAAATAGAACTTGAGAAGCACAATAGCAGAGTGAAGCATGTATGGCATCACAAAGGAAGATATCAAGCCACTCTTTTCTCATATGGGTCATCCACCTCACCTCAAGTATTGTCACTTTGAAGACCAAAAAAGAAATAAAGATTTTGCACAATATGGCACATGCTGTGCTAGCCACTACCCAGCATACCCCATGCCAAAGGCACTCCTCGCTTTTACATGATGTAGATTCTGGGAAAATTTTTTCCAAATTTATGCCATACATCATACTTGTTCAGTTATTCCCCACCTTCCTAACATTGCCAAAAGGCTCTTCAACTTATTAAACTTAATGTGTTTAAAAGCAACCCTTTAGTGGAGTAAAGTGCATCCATATGGCTACATCAAGTAGCAAACTTTTATGGTTTAAGTTTATAAGGTCTTAACACTAAATTGTAATCTCCGTTCAAGCTCTATCTTCCTCAACCTCATCCCACACAACAATCACATGGAACAAACAACTTCCTTCCACCACTGTTCTAGAATTCTTCCATTTTTATTCCTTTGTGTTCTAGTTCAAGTGTAATGTTTGTGCAACCCACTTCTTCCACTTTTATTCCTTCATGTTCTTGTTCAAGTAACTATAACTTTTGTGCAACCTTTGAGATATCTAACTAGGGATGGCAATTTCCTTCGAATCCACAGATACTCATCCACCTCCACTTCATTTGGAGTGGATATACAGGTCAAAAAAATGGGTACCGATATGGATATAGGGATGCATGGTAATGCCCATCATGAGTACGGAATGGGCATGGACGTAAAGATTTTTTCGCCCCACTTTGCTTCATTCTTGTTACACCCGCTAATAAAATTATTTAATTATCCTCATTTACTAACACAGTTTCAAACTTTCAATAGAAAACTTTATAGGCAACCAAAAACCACAATTTCTTTGGGCCTAGTTCATTTGATTGGCCTGGAATTGAAGGAAAAAAAAAAAGAAAAAAAAAGAGAAAGTATCCCACAATTGTCTAATTCAAGTAAAAAATATTTTAAGATAACAGTTAGCTGGTACGGAGTGGGTATGGAGTGGCTATAGATAACGGAGTAGGTATGGATATTATATAATACCCATGGGTATGGATATAGATACAAAATTTTATATTCATAGTGGGTACGAGGTGCGTATGATATAAATTTTTCTTATGGGCACAGATTATGAGGTACCTTGCCTCATTCCCACTTTGCCCCATTGTCAGCCGTATATCTAACTATGATGATGTAGTCAAAATTTGAAATGTTTAAGCAATTTGACGCAAATGGTTCATGTTGTACCACATAAGCCTTGGCACAAGTATCTTTGATTCAAGAGCAGAACCAAGTGATGCAATCCTAAACTACTCAAAGCTTTGAGTAGCTTGCAGATCGAATAGCTTGAGGTGTAACACCTACAATTCACCCTGAAACTAGGTAATTCATGCAGGGGGTCAAGCAGTGCTGCCCAATATGATCAGGATCCTTTTTCTCCTTTTTCTCTCCCTATTTCCACTCTTTCTCCTTTTTCTCTCCCTATTTCCACTCTTTCTAACTAAAAAGTTGTTTGACGCTCTAATTCATGCTTTAAAGCATAAATCAAAGATCAAGTTTAAAAATTTTGGGGTTCTACTGAAGCCTGATAACTACATCCAAGAACAATATAAATCCAAAATAAACTCAAGCATATCGTGTTTGTTCAGGCCTTTTTTGGAATATTTTGAAGGGAAAGGGATGGTCTATAATCCTACAAAAATAATTTGACATATTATTCTAAGAATTATTTTTAAAAAATAAAATTTTGAAAAAAATTGGGACAAAAAATTGGTAGCATGTTTGACTTCTAAAGTACACATGCTATCAAATTTCCATGATTCATAGGTTCAATATGGGCATGCTCAAGTTCCACCTCATCATAGGCTCAAAAAAGACATTTAATAATAATTTTGACAAAAATATATCCATTCAATCGATTCTGTTGCACAATGTACAAAAGGCCAATATTCAAAGCCATCAAATAAAATTATTTTTCATGATTATTTTGTATTTTAAAATTGATTTACAATTAATTATTTATAAAAGATATTAAAATTATAATTTTGAGAAAATTATAATGCAATACAAGACAGTTATACACTAGTTTCTGAGATATGTAGTGTATATTTTTCTGAGAAATTATTTTTTATCAACATTCAATGTTTAGTTAGTTAAAAAGGATATACATTTTAAAAATTAGAATTAAATCATAAGAAAATAAAGTGAAATTAATTCCCTTATGCACATAATGTGAATGCACTAATAAAGTGTAAAATGAACTTGCATTTCTATCCAGGCAAAAAAATAAAATAAAATAAATGATAAATTAAAAAAATGGTAGAGATTTTGTAGAATGGTTAACAATTTCTAAGAACATAACTGCATCTCAATTGTTAATTTTGTCACATCCATGTTTTAAATTTTTTGGCTTTTGTGATAAATTTGGGCTTCACTGACCTTAGCATGCAAATAAAACCATAACTCAAACATTAACATTGATACTCCCATAGAAAGGAAAATATGATAATAAGGCCAAACGAAGATTCTACGGGCCAAGAAATGTCATATCAGGGGTGTTATGGTATATCTATTGGAACCTATCAATACCATTTGTCGGCACAGTCCTTGGTACAGCACCTATCATACTCACACTAAGTTAATATGAGTTTGATTCTCAATATTTCAAACCTCAGATGTAGTACATATTATGGTTTATTTCATCCAAAATCATGAACGAGAACAAAAGATTTAAGGCATGTAACAGAACAATGTCACACAAGATACTAGGAACAAAGTTATGCATAATGAAGACCATAGAGTCCACTTAGAAAATCACAAAGAAAACCTATTTTCCTTGTCAGATTGAACACAGATAACCAAAACCAAGACAGATCATATAAGGCACATCTAACAAAAGAAAAGTTAGTTCTAATGAGTCAAGTATCCATTTACCTATGCCACCACATGGACTCAGTAATCCATAACAAAGATGATTCCCTCATACATGAACTACACCACATGATGGTACCATCTTTATACCAAGAATCAGTACATTTTGGCATAATTCAATACATATCCCATATAAGGGCCTCTTCAACCCGTTACGAGAACAGCAAATAGTTGTCCACATAAACACAAAGACCCCTAGTGAAATAGAAAAGAAATTGAAAGATTACCCATGCAAGCATATCTTGTAGTCAACGTTTAATGACCCCCATAAAACAAACCACCCTTTTGATCAAGGAACACAGAAATGAACTAAACCGAACAGTTTGGGCTGAATCGAACCACGGCTAGAAGCCGGTACAGAAAATACTTTTCAGTTCGGATCGATTCGCACCTAGAATCAAACCAGTCCGAACCATGCCAAACCATCCGATTCGGGTGTCTGATGGCTTGGGAGGTGGGCCGAGTGGGATGTGAGCTCAAATAAAGAGGAAGGCTAAGAGGTTTCCATTAGCTTCCATCTCCTCTCTCCTATTTGCAATCAAAATCATTTAAGTATTTAAGATTTTTTTATGCAAATAACAGAAATACCTTCACATCTAAATTCAACAAAAATATCAAAAAATCAAATTCCTCAAAAATAAAAAGTCAACTCTCTCTCTCAAAAATAAATTGTGAAAATTTCAGAAAATCTTAGTTTAACAAATAACAAGTTAGGGTACTTCTATTTTGGATAAAAATTTCAAAAAATCAATTTAACTTAACAATAATAAAAAAACAAAATATCAAACAAAAATTATCTTGAAATACAATTTGTAAGACTTTGGTCAACAAATAATCAAACTTACAAGGTTTCCAAACTTCGACAAGATCATAGTAACAATAAACTTCATACTGAACATGAATCTATAACCTGCTACTATAATCCTGTCTAAGTCTGAAAACCTTGTAAAATTGATCAAGTATTGATCAAAGCCTTACTACTTGTATTTTAAAAAAAAAAAATTTGGTATTTTATTTTCTCGTCATTTGCTAGTTAAATTGATTTTCCAGGATTTTAATCCGAAGTGGAATTATCTTAACTTGATATTTGCTAAACCATAATTTTTTAAAATTCTTTAAATTTGTTCTTGAGAGAAAAAGATAACTTTTTATTCTTAAGAAATTTGATGTTTTTGATATTTTTATTAAATTCAAATAAACGATATTTTCCTTATTTGCATAAGAAATCTTAAGTAAATGAAAAGAAAAGATTTATGACATTTACTTTTGATAAACAAAAGGAAACAAGGATCAAAAACTCCCAAATCATCTCTCTCATTCTTCTAAATCTTTCCAAATATGACACTGCAAATTTCTTGTTTGCTGCAGCAACAGCATTACTCACAATATTTGATAATGAGACTATAGGGCAACTTTCTGTAAATCCTATCAATTCCTGGATCACCATTTCATACAAGATCCACCCCCTTCAGATAATTAAATAAGTAAAACCTAGAACAGTTTTTCAGATAAGTCATTCTACAAAAAAGGTCAATAAATCCTTTAGTTTACCAGCATGATACTACCTTGATCGCTTGTAATTCACCATCCACAGCTGCTGCTGCTCAATAATCTACCACAAGAATCACAAATAGCTTATCCCTTTATTTCCACCAATTTTCAAAAGAAAATGTTCATTTCAGTCAAGCAAAGAAGAATAACATGTTCTTGTAATTATATTTTTAATTCCTTCTAGAAGTTGCTATCTTCTTCTCTGTGTATTCATTATTGTGATTACAAACCACTGTCATGTCTAAATCCTTCTTTAAGCACCTATTCAATGAGCAGATTAATTAAGATTGTTGATTTACATTTTGCAAGTTATCATGGTAAGAGTACTAAGTAAGAATTATGTCCAACATAAGAGTTATGTTGCCATAATGGCTAATAATTTACTACTGAGCATTCCAGAGGTGAATTGATTGTCCAATTTTTCTTTTGATAATGTCTGACAAAGGTCATTATAACAGCCACTATTTCCATCTCAAGGTTATATTTGGTGAGATTTATTTCTAACATAATATTTAATAATGATAATCTTTCTGGATATTGCCACACTATTTTAAATAAAAGCGAATAGTATTATCTTAAAAACTACTTATTAATGTCTTTAATGATTACTCAGCATATTAGAGTACTCCTGTTCCCAAGATATGGATGGCAAAATTAAATGAACAAATGCCTGCATACGGTGAGACGCATGCAAGAGGATCAAGTCTAAAATTCGGAGCACAGCTAGATGAACCAGAAGGAAAGCTCATCCAATGTTATTATTTTTTTCTTGGTTATAAAGCTCATCCAGGTTTATAATAGAAGCATCATTTAAAAAATAATAATAATAGTACAATAATTATTACAATATATGGCTATTTATATGTTATGATTTACTGTACAAGTTCAGAAACTAATTTAATGGCTGCTATACGTATGACATTACAATTCCTGCTATATAAAATCATGATATATACCACAATACCACAGAAGAAATATATATGAGGGTAAGATGGAGGTGGTCTGAAAGAAATATTTTCATGTTGGCAAAGTTATATGTATGCATCTACATGGGGTACTTATCAATACAATATTAGCTGATATGCTGACCCTTATTATCCAGTCAATATAAATCAATACATCTCAAGATATCAGCCAACACAATATCATAACATTAGCCAAAATTTCTTTATCAATTTTTAAAATTTCAAAACAAATATCTGAATGGATACGATAGAATAGTACAATTAATATTGAGTTCATTATATTTGTGAAGATTTCAATTAGCTTGATTCTTATAGCACTGGCTGACATTTTGAAACATTTTAGCATCCTTCTCAATTGTGGGCCATCCACCAATATTGTCATTATATAGGGTTTTTAAAAACTTAATTCCAAAGTGAACTGTGGGTTAGGCTCAAGCAGACTCCTTAAAGGAAACAATTTCATACCAAAACTGAGAAAAGATATTTCTCAAAAAAAATTCTGAGAAGGTTATCACCGCACCTCTTCCCTTCCCACAATCAAAATACAAGAAAAATTAGGAAAAAAAAAATCATCCATCCCTATATCACAAGTAGGCCAGGATGGATGGCTATGAGTATGGAATACATGGCATGATCTGAGCAGTCTGAGTACCAGTGCATGGGTGAGATGGAAAACAAGGGTGAGAATCCGGTGTGGTAAGAATAATTTGATGGCATGGATAACTTCTATAATCACAGGTTTACAGGGCAAATATTGGATCAGTTTAGAGATGAGAAGGGTCATTGTGTTTGAATGGTTGGATTAGGCGGCAACATGAATCACTCCAGTGTAGTGTCCCATCAATTAAAAAAGAGAAAAAAGAGAGGCAAATAGAAAAGTCCATTGTGGTGATGGGCCCAAGACACCAGTTCCATGCCATGCAGGCAATGAGAAAGCTGCCGGTCAGCAGAGATGTAAAGAAATTCAGCTGACAGCTTTATATTGGGTGTTAGATGATGACTATAAAACTAGAACTCTCCTACAGACGAGCAGATTGAAAAAATATATGCAATTTAAGAAGATAGCGATTATGCCAAGGGAAGAAGTTTAATCCCAAAAAATGGGTTGTAGCAGTGGCAATGGGTCAATTTTGTCAGGTACAGATTGGCTCAGAACCAGGTCAGTGCCAACACCCCCCCCCCAAAAAAAAAAAAAGAAAAGAAAAGAAAAGAATAAAAAGAAAAGTAAAACTCAACCAACACCCAACCCATTTATAATCAAGATGAGATGTGTAAACCTATATCCAATCCATTTATTTTACATGGAGGCATAACCAACTAGCCTACCCTAAGAAGTGCTTCTCTTGTCAATGATATACCTTAGTAAATGAAAAATAAAATATGGCCAATAATAGGAGATCTAGGTTTGATGTCTAAAACAAGCAAAGTGAGAAAGCAATGAGTAAAAATTAAGTGATGAAAACATGATAAATCTTAAATACATCATTTCCTTCACTTTTATTTTCAATATTTTTTTGTTCTTTTGACCATTATTTATGCAACCTTCTTGATAATCTAAACCTATCCTTGAGCAGGCCACAAACCACCATATCACCATCCTAAGGGTTTGAAAATTGATTTTAAAGGTTTGTTTTTCCTGTGATAATCCACCAATTGGAAAGTACTAACTCATACATGACCTATTTATAATCGATTTGGCCTCAATTAAGACATACACAGTCTAATTATTAAGAACTAAGGTCTGTCATACTAACCCTTATCGACCATACCATACCCATAAGATACCAGTACAATACCGAAATTTGATTTAGTATGAACCAAAGCAGTCTAAACTAAGTGATAAACCACCTTACACCACTTAGCATTGTTTGTACCATCCAATTTTGAGAGACATTATGGTTAAGAGCGAAAAAAGTATTGTTTGATTGTCTTGGTACAGGGCACATATCATACCGCACCAAGTCGATAATGTATTGATACGATTCTTAGCACTGATTTTGCGGATGTTCTTAAAAACCATCACCCAAAGCTATTTATTTCAAGGCAAGTCCAATCAAAAATTGCCACCCCAAATGCATTGAATTAACAGGGAAACATCTTTTGTGAAAGATGAGGCTCCAAAGAATGATAGAATAAAGCAAAGTCACATAATCAATATTCAGGTGGTCACAACCCTTTGACCACCTACCAGATGGTCTGGATTCACCTCTTGGATAGTGCATCCTAAGTATTAGGACATATGTAATTGTAGCGCGCATAGCCTCCCACCCTCCCTCCAAAAAGTCATAAACAAGTTAGAATCAACACAACATAAGTTTCAAATTGACTCCACAAGGACAATAACAGCATTTAAGAGGCCAAGAAACAGACTATAGAACTACTAAAAGTATTTAAAAATAAAGGGACAAAAAAGGTGAGTAAATACTACAAAAGAGTGGGTCAATGATTCAAGATTCTGCCAACACTCATTGAAACAATTACATTGCCATAGAATCGGGGAAACCATCAAAGAAAGTATTCTAGGATCTTTTCAAGTAAGAAGAAGAATATTGTGAAGGGACTAAGAGAGAATGTCAAGGCTTTTCCTCTCTCTTCTCCTAGATTAATTGGAGGTCATAGTTTTATTTTATTTAATAACAGTCCCTGATCCATTCATAATGCCATTCAAGCACCTCCAAATTGAATTGCCCATTGTGTGTGTTTGCAGGATCAAACAATGCCAAAAGGTAGGCCTATCTTACATACTTATAAGGCTGACCAAGTTAATAATTAATGAATGATTGTACCTTAGTCACAAGCTTATTTCATCATATATAAAGAATCATAAAAATTCAATCAAAGAAGAATTCGGTCCCAACTAAAAATGAAAGATGTAATAATTAATTGAGAAAATACTTCGATCATTAGAAGATATAAACCAGTTATGACTATTTATGTTCATCTACTTCTTCCATCACTTGTTAGAGACATGGGTTAATAAATACAGAATTTCTCTCTAAATTTTCAAACAAGCGCACAAACATCAGCAAACCCAAGGAAGAAGATAAAAAAGACCAAAAATCATAGTACATAGTCGGAATAGTTTTTCGACATTCTAAGTCTCTCTCTCTCTCTCTCTCTCTCTCTCTCACACACACACACACACACACACACACACAGAGAGACCAAGGTCACACGAGCCAACCATATCTATATTGGCTACCTAAAATTAGAAGAGTGAGTCAAGGATTGTGAGCTTGGGCCACTGGTGCCAATGGGCAAACCTTGGCAACCTCCTCTCCTCGTTCAAGCTTGTTAGGCTTGCTAGCACGCGCGCACACACACAGAGAGGGCAAGACAATGGAGGCAGCTTAGTCGAGGAGTCAGACAAGAAGAGATGCAGGAGGGAGACAATGGGAGAAGAGGCGCCACACAAATAGACCAATGGGACTTCACCATAATCAAAGAGTATGTGGAACAACAAAACATACACTTAATCCTATGGCCAAGGTCCAACAAAATCAAAATCCTATGGCTAAGGTCCAACAAAAGATCCACTTAATCCTATTTATCTTTTTCTTTAAAAAAAATCAAAGGGTATGTGGAACAAAGTTATAATGTATGGACCTATATAAGAAACGAGAAGAGCAAAAACAGAAGAACTGTTCAGGAGAGAGGAAGAGAATGAAGAAAAGGATCAAGGGCCAACAGCAAGCAGGAGAATGGGGGCATGAATTAAAAGCATGTCTAGGGGTTGGGGGCAAGGGGTTATGCAGTATTTTCTCTGAAATAAAGGGGGTGCAGGCAGGGGTATGCATACTCATTTACGCACATGTATTTACATAGAAAATATAGTCTTTTTATGCAAAATGTGGGACCGTACATAGCAGAGAATCTCATAAAACACATGGAATTTGAAGATTCACTATGTGAAATATGTGCACAACAATTCATGTATGACCGTTTTGCACGTTTAAGTTCATGTTGTTCATACAATGCAATGAATATGGATGCAAAAATGAGGATAACCTTCAAAGAATAAATGTGCATATTAAATATTCATATAAACTACATAGGAAAAAACAATTACACATGACCACAGAAACATTTATACTTGCTAGGAAGACTAAAGTAATAGTAGCTGGCAAGCTCAGGTCTCACCGAACCAATTGCAGATTAAGATATCCAGAATGATGCTATCCCACCAACATTCATTAAAATTTGGCAGCATATGACGAAAAGTTAGCTGCAAAACATTAACATCCAGTGTGCTTTTAATAACAAACACCAGAAAATGGAAGCATGTGTATGTTATTTTTGACATATCTTTGAAAACTGACCTCCATTAATTCAAAGCCAATTGACAAAACCCACAAAAGGGGTTGGTTTCGTATCATTATAGCTTTTCCCCACCATCCAAAGATATGAGCGAGAACAAACTCATCAAACAATGTTTCCTAGAGAAATCTAAACAAAAATCAGCAACTTGCAAAAACACAGTATATATCAATTATGAAGAGTTTCAGAAATATGAAAGTGAAAATTAAAATTAGGTTAGTGAACAAAGAAATCATACATAAACATTGTTAAACCTGCTTTTGGGATTCTCGGGAACATATATACGGCAATCTGTTCCATATGATCTTTCAGGTAGTTCTGTAAAAATGCAAATGAAGGGTTGAAATTTCTTCTATTACAAAAAAGCTACAATTACAACAGAAAATTTACATATAAAAAAAATATATATATATCTTGAAAGGAAATGCTTTACCAACTCCTAGATCAGGGTGAAGATATTTCATTAACTGCCGAGCATCATCACGGTTCTGAAATATAGGAGATAATATTCAAAGAATGAATGGCCATATTGAAAATAACCGGGACAAAATGATTAGCCTTTGTACATTAAATATCAACCTTGTAAATGAAGTGCAATATAACAGCTACCTAGAAGTCAGGTAAAGTAATACAGTTTCTAGCAAAATAGTGTAAAATATAAGTGTT
The DNA here is from genome assembly GCA_017589505.3 of Metroxylon sagu. NCBI lineage: Eukaryota > Viridiplantae > Streptophyta > Magnoliopsida > Arecales > Arecaceae > Metroxylon > Metroxylon sagu. The sequence goes on along the minus strand of JACVBY030000520.1, from coordinate 871,953 downwards.
TTAAAGGCAGCATAACCCTAAACATGGAATCAAGATTTCAAGAATAGAAAGTATATTGTGTATACATGGGATATTAATTGGCATGAGTGTGCGCCAACAGAAAAGTTAAGGGGGAAAAAGACTGGGGGAAAATCATTTGGATTGACAGTGCCACATTTGTATCACATACCATATCAGATCAAAAATGTTAAATACAAGAGCAAGACACTTGACCATACACAAAGACTCAGGTCTAGAAACAAACCTGGAAAAGCAAAAAAGTAAGAGCAACAAGGTAAACAACAGCCATCCCATGAACCAGGCGCCAAATGGCAGGATGCGGCCTTATAAGTACCCTGCATATCACAATAGCAGGCAAAAAATCAGTTTATCTCATCCAATTATATGGCTAAAGCCAAATGCTTATGTGCATATGCTCCCACGACTGTGGAGATTTTGTAATATTTAAGTTGTTTTCCTATTCCATTCCATAATCAAAAATTATTTCCTGGCCAATTCAATGTTATATAATAGAAAATAATGCCAATGGCTAATTGACAAAATTTAAACAAACATTGTACAGTGCCTGTCTCTACCGTAACCATAGCCTTCTTATGATAACTGTGTGCAACCACCAATATAAAAACACAAATAAGCAGTAGTTAAAGACAGAAATGTAGACACAAACAAGAATTTTAAACAAATAAGCAGTAGTTTAAGACAAACATTGACATAAACAAGAATTTTATCCAAATGAAAACAAGAAACCTAAAATAAAAATTAATTAACATGAGTTATTAAATTTCCTCAATGATTGCTTCAAAACATTAATATAATTAGTTCATATCTTAAAGTCAAATATTGGCGATAAAATGGTTAAAAAGAAAGTAGTAAAGTCATATTTTGCACTTGCATACAGAGTGGATTCTTCTAAGGATGTGGCATGACAGTAAGAAAAAGCATAAAGATTGGTTTTATATTTTTCCATTTTCGTAGAGCACAGTAAAACTTCTCTTCATTACACTACTCTGAAGCAAAAGTTTAAGAAAGTGACTATCATGGCTATGAAATAAGACCAGATCATTAGAATCAACAATAGGAAAGTTGTAACTCACGTTGAAGGGGCTTGAAGCAAGGAATAAGCTAGAAAGACTGCAATCATTGCCCAGACACCCCTAAGGGAACAAAGATGAGGGATCAGCAAGGCTTCCTTTTGCTCAGAGCAAATAAAAATCTTCTATGGTAAAACAAAAAAAATCATGCAGACAGATAAAAAAGGGAGTATTATGTCTATCAAATCAATAGATGATATATAAATATAAAAAGAAGGGCAAGCAATTTGAGAGAAAAGATTAGACCAAGAGATTAATAAATGCTCTTGAACAATATAAAAGGAACATACAGACAAAAATGGAAGTTTAGATGGGGTTAGACTTCTAATAGAAATCACCAAGTTTTTGCTGAAATATAATTAGCATACCTCTTCACAGATGTAACAACATCATTAGATGCAGTGCTCTCTGGATCAAGTGCTCCACTTGCCCAGCTGAGAAAACACACAGTAAACACTGATACAACAATTTTTCGTATAATAAAGAACTCTTGTAGTCCAAAACAAATATGAACTTTTAACTGTCAGAACTTTTTACAGAACTAATTTATTATACCTAACAAATATATTATTGGTAAAACAAAAAAAAGAACCTTGTAACCCTTCAACAAAATGGAAAAATAGAAATTCAAAGGGACAACATATTCCCACTCAATACCCTAAAGCAAATATATAAAAACAAATTTCACCTTTGTCATACAATGTATCTTGCTGAGGTTAATGAGATACTTATGTGTAAAGTTAAAACAGAGAAAAGTAGAATGTTAATAGCAATTTTACACAAGCTGTCAAAGCATTCTATAAAACTAGTTGTGATAGATCCACTAAAGTAAAACCTTCTTCATGACATAAGACTGACCATTAAAAGAAAGGCAGTTCCACTATGTTATATAAATCTAAATGACTCCCCCAACTGCAGCATATGTGACCACCTGGATGGAAGAAGCAAAAGATGTTCCCATTATAAAGCAGCAATATATCATTACAGTGTTGGACACAACCATCAAAAGAAAAGGAAATGAAAAAAAGACAATATCATGGATGTCACTGAGTGTGGCCTGTCTCCTATTTTGGACACCAAGCATGATCCAATCTGGTTTCATTAGTATACCTGGAATATGTGATGCTAAAGGCCCAGCCAAATTTATATTTTATAGATAGTAAATTGTGTTAGTAATTTTCATGCTTCACCTAGCTTTGTCTCATGCATCTGATTTTGCTGAGAGCAAGAATGGGCACATTTATCTTGTCCTTTCCTTTCCAGCAAAGCTCTGAAAATACTACCATTTTCACTCTATTTTATATCAACTCCGCACCTTTCGTACTGTTAGAGTGGCACCATTTTAATCAAAAACTTATCCTTATCAAAAGACTTGCTCCATTTGCTTATTAATCTATGTTTTTTGCCCTTTGGGGGTTTTCTTTTTTTACAAAAAAGAAAGTTTAATTTATTATAATCCATTGTCAGAATGCCGGTTGAATCACTGACCTGTTTGCTTCGCCCTCAGATGTGCCCTCACTTAGATCTCAAAACCACAATGTCAATCATGAAGGGCTTCTCCACCTAGACACCTTTTGCCCGCATTTCAAGACCAATTGGAGTGAAAATCAAAATATATAAAAAAAAAATCATTCATACATAGGAGCATGCATGAACATGTACATGTACACATGCATGAGAGCTTGCATGCATGCAGGACATCATGCATTAAAAGATCATAATTACCCTGGATAATCAGCAGGAGCAAGATCAGATGCGGCTACAAGAACATATTTGGATTTAATACCAGGAAGAGGAGCACTTACAAGACTTTAGGAAGTAGGAGTATCTGAAAATATGTCAGTGTTATTCATTATAATGACATCTAAAATTTATTAATTGATGATTCTCTATAAATAAACTCAAGGGTTATCCCATTCCCATAGAATGAAGAAACAAGGATTTCAATATAGTGTTGAAAAATGAAAAATGGTTGACAAAAGAGTAGTTTGGAAGCATCGAGCAGCAAATGGGCATGCAAGACTGAGACTCTGAAGTGGGTGTTTCACCATGAGTGGAAATTTTTTAAGTCATAGAAAAAGCAGCACTCCTATTTAAAATATTGTGCTTCAGTAGAATTGTGGTTTCACTTCCATTGTTTTATTCATAACAAGTGGCAGAACTAAATTGCTCTTTCCAGGATTTCCTGGAGATATGTGCTGTATGTACGCCATCTCATTATTATTAAGTTTTAGCTATCGCACATATATAAGCACATACCAATTTGACTATCATGTAAAATCTGTAAAATTATACTCCTGTTCTTTTTCCTTCTAACAGTTACACATGTGGTGGTCCATTACACATCTTACAAGTTCTTGGTTGGCTATAGTAAAAATTTAAAAAAATAAATAAGTCACTGCATACTAAACTTTTTGAGAAAAATATCCCATATTTAACAAGAATCATATAGTAATATAAAGCATGGAAGGGGCACCAGCACGGAAAAAAAAACCGCAGACATGAATCATAAATCAAGGAAATGATACACCTGCATATCAGTGCCCAAAATTTGACAACTAAACAAGAATTGGGACTCACATTAAAAGGCAAACTAAACAAGAATTGGGACTCACATTAAAAGACAGGTTCCAATAAGTAGCAAAGAAATTGTACGAGGCTTGTATGCCCATGCTGTCCATGGATCAAATTCACCAAAATCATTCAGAGATTTTGCATTATTATCCTCTTGGGACGAAATATAGTCTTTTCTCCTTGTTTTCCTTAGGCCATTGACCGCCATGCGCACCAGTTGTTTCCAACAGCTCTCTGAAAATTTCAAGATATGAGACAAAAGTTTGGCAATGGAATGGTATAATAAACAGATCATTTCCCAAGCTGAAGGACAATGATAGTAGGTTCAAGTTTTCTGCACGTATAATGAAATATATGGGCCAACTATCAGTATCACAATCACTTCTCTCAAAGAATAAACAATAAAAATGATGATGATGATTACCACACTCCTGCAGTGAATTGTTAAATAGAAATCTAAAATGAACTCCATGATGCATAAAAGGACTCAAAAAAGAAAAAGATACGAAAAATGAAGAAAATGACCAGCTGGATGAGTTGATACTGGAGGAGCGTCAGAAAAAATTCATCAGATTTGGTTGACTACATGACAACTAAGTAGAAAGTCAAAAAAAAAAGGAAGCGGTGATAACTACAAACAGAGCATGTTAACGGCTGCATAGCAGGTGAAGGCAGATGTTCACAACTTAATCATCAAGCCATCCAATATAAGATATCAGCAGGACTCAGAACAAACATTCAGCAAGCATTCTTAACACAAAAGATATTCTGAGTGAAATACACACACAAACACACACACACATCTACTAAAGAAATGCCTTTACGAGAACAAATCAACCGCCAGCATAAAAATGAAAGTATAGAAGGCCCACGAAAAATATCATGCAGCAAAAAAATATTAGCAGTAAAAAATGAGTGGATTTATAAGCAAAACGAATGCAGGTTATCAGAAACAAAAACCCCAATCGAGAAGTTCTTGAATTCTTGACCCACAGAACAGCTTGAAATGAAAAAAGAGGAACGCAGATCAAGAAAGTATTAAATCATTACAGCATCCGATTAGCAGAAGTGTGAACATTCCTCCATTGATATCCTCGAAAACATGACTCTAATCAAATTAATTATCCATCAGGCCTTCTGACCCAAAGGCCAAATGCCCCATTCAAAAAAGAATGGACTAAAACCACCCAGATTTCGGTCCAGAACTATATACTAACAGAGCATCAAATTTAAAAACACATAAAGACACAATCTTGAAGGAAGAAAAGGTCTAAATCCGAATTTCCAATCGCAAAAACAAAGAAAAAAAAAAGAACTTTTAACAAAACTTTCCAAGAAATACATCAAAAATAAACTTGCGACCATCCCAAAAAAAAAAAAAAAAAAAAGAAATTATCAAAAAAAATACTGACTGAAAAAAATATTTAAAACAAATCTTACAAATCACATAGAGTAGCTTAATGAGACCAAACCGGCCGGTTAAATTAAAAAAGAGTTCAAAAAATTGAGGAAAAAATACGGAAAATTAATTGCAAACAGTGGATCGCAGAGAAACCGTATAACTCGAGAAAATAATAAGAGCAAAAAAGAAAAGCTAAAAAAAAAAAAACCGAATCAAATGCGTAAAATAGGACGAGAAACGAGCGGAAGGTGTTCTTTTTTTCCCGATTTCTTTCGTAGACACTCACATAGACGTAGCCGACAAGCCCGTCCCGGCCGTACGATTACGAGACGAGAAGATCGTGGCCGCCCAAAGCGTCCTCGTCGATCAAAGACGTCACCTTTTTTTCTTTTTCTTTTTCTTTTTCTTCCCTCCTCACCGCTTGCGAGGGAGAGGAAGCAGAGTGCCAGAAGGCTTATAAAGGCCAAAAGCGCAAAGAGATAGAGAGAGAGAGAGAGAGAGAGAGTACGGCGGTCAAAGAGGAAGAAGAGGGCAGGTGACTACCCCTCACGTTTCGCGTATTTACATGTGAGACCACTCCATTTGTATTCCTTAAACTTTCATTTTATAAGGGGTTTGCTGATCGCTTCACATCAGCTTAGTAGTTATCCTGATTTAAAAAGACAAAAATATCCTTGCAAACATAGCAAATAGGATTACTAACCTGAATATTCTTGTGCCTCAAGAAGGAGAGATATTTTTCAAGCACCCTAAAAAAGAAAATTCATTGAGGTGCAGCCCCAAGAAAAAAAAATAAATAAATAAAAACCATATTCGAATAATGGTGGACAAATGATAGAAATAATACCTATGATGGTTGCATATTCTCATGCAATCATACAGGATGTTGGTTCGGTAACTTTTATGATTAATAGCTGAATCACTTATAAATTTATGAACTTTTTATTTATTATTATAAAATTATTTTTCAAAATATAACGCCTAATGTATCCCATTAAAAATATATGTTGCTGGGTATTTTGAATGGTTATCCAACATCATGTCCCCTATCATGCACCATAGAAGCCTGTCGAACTTAATGATTTGTTTGGAATAATTTGTAATGAAAAGAAATCGATGTTTAAGATTATTGATAAGCTTATTTATTTATTTACATCTTCAAATGAAAAGAAATATTATAATAATAAAATATAAATTATAAAATTATAGTAAGTTACTTATGTGGTAATAAAAGAAAATCAAGCGAAATGTAGAACTATGGAGAATTTGAGATATTGAAATTGAGACAAGCCAAATATTTTTCTTTTTTTCAATTTTGTACCAAAGAATATCAAGTGTATTAGTTAGCAAAGATGATGTTACAATCGTATGTTTGAATAACAAAATGACATGTAAAATAATAACGGAGCGTCTGGTATAAGGTGATCCACTCAGAATCACCAATGATCAATAGATTACCAATAATCCATGTGATGGTGATGTAATCATCCTATTTGGTTACACTAGGATGATCCTATGTGATGGTGATTCAATATCACCCTCTTACAATGATTTTGAATTAAAATCTATAAAACAAAATATCCTTTATTTGTAATAAATATATGATAATAATAATAATAATTTATATATAACATAATGTATAAAATTAATATATTAGATTATTATATTGCTTTATTATTATATTATTATACTATTATATTATTATACTACAATATAATGTAATGAATTATATTATATTATATTATATATGTTATAATAATAAAATATAAAAATATAATAGGAGTAATTTTGGTATTTTATGGTTAGTAATCTTGGATTTTTATAGCGTACTAAATATGGTGATATTAGATTATCAATGATCCTTAATAACTGTGATACATCATACCAATCACAATGATACAAGTTCTTCGGGATGATACTAAAATAGTCACCAAATGCACCTTAAAGAGCATATTTAAAAGGATAGAAAGTATTAAATCATTAATGCCTTTGATTATGGTTGAAAATTATGAAGTGTTTAGCATTGCTCATAAAAATACGAACTTGATTGCAGTTGTTTTGGGTAATATAGCATTAGCATAGCAAGATTTTGTATTAGGACCCCACAATACGAGGATAATGGCAATGCCGACATATTATGTGAATGATTTTCTAATAATTATGATATTTAAATTATTAAAAAAATATTTTAATTTTTAATAAACATAAATTGATAAATGTTTATGTACTTGTTAACCTCGGTTTTTTTGGAAGGTACAAATTTCTTTTTTTCTAGAAAGTAAGTGCAGTTCTCTTATATGTCCCCCTCAAAACCAAATATAAGGATATGCTTATTAGAAATACGAGCAATCTATGATAAAGATAGAGCTTCATGAATGAAATCTAGAGTTTTAAGTTTAATACTAGATTAGATATCATGTTGGTCGTGAAAGCATAAAAGAACGACTAATGATTGGATGAACAGACTAAGGCATCAAAATGTTAGTCGTCAATGTCTTTTTCCTGTCACCATCAAGCCAAAAGCACTATTAGATATATAAAATACTGTCCATCATTCTTGCATCATGTTTACTTTATAAAATTTTTAACTTATCATTAGCTTCTTCAATATAAATTTAGAAGATATCCTTTATGCTTTGAACCCACCCTTTTGCCAGTATAAATTTATCATTGCCGTTTGTGACATGAGGATTTCTACTTCGCTTGTTTGTTCAATGCCCTTGATTGGCCTATTGGCTAAACGTAGATGGTTCTAAAATGGGTTCAATTATTATATTTTTTATTTTTTTAAAAAAATTATACTTTAATACCACCATTTAGCGCCTACTTAAATCCTGATTCTATATTTTATTTATGATATCATTCATATACAAACAAAAATATAATAAAAAAAATTTTAAAAATAATATTTTTTTAAAAAATAATGCTGGATAAGCTAACAGTTTTGATGAAAAGCTTCTATACTATTTGTTTTTGACAAATAATTTATGATATGTACGTATAGTGGATGAATAAGTACGTAGATGAATAAATATATAAAATAGATAGATAAATTTGTATGTGATAAATGTATATAATGGATGAATAAATATATATATTAAAAATAAATAAATATATATATATATATTAATAAAGTTAAGATTTGGATTAGTCATTGATTCAGCTTTGACTAACAGCTGTTGAACACTAACTTAAAAAGATGCTTTTAATGACTCTGGGTAGGTGCTTCAAGTAGATTCTAAATGAATATACCGTGGATGAATAATTATGAACGTGAAAGTAATCGGTCAACGGGACTAGAAGTTACAGCGTCAACTTCTCAGAGGTCGCTCGATATACCTCGGGACTTTTAAGAGCCGCAACCCTGGCACCACGCTTAGACCAGCGGTCTACCAGTACAGTGTGGCTGATTACAACAATGGTAGAAATCGATGAGGCCATTTTGGGGAGCGAGAGCTTGGAGGCAGACAGAAAGGCAAGGGTCATTAAAGGAAGAAAGAAAGGCAGGCCTGAGGCCGTCCTATCTTTCCACGCTCCTGACACCAAACAGGGCTCTCTCTCTGAGAGCTTTTCTACGATCTCTTCAAAGTACTGTTTCATCGCAAATGCCATTCAAATGAGAACTTTCCTGCCCGAAATACCCCCACAGCCTCCATGATGCTCTTCTTCTGATGCCAACGTAGTACGCCACTGGAACCCTAATAATCAAAAAAAAAAAAAAAAAAAAAAAAAAATCAGCCATCCGCGCAATCAAGGGGGTTGACACAATTTTCCTTGTAACATGTGAAGCCTTAAATGTGTGGTCACGTACTTAAGATGCATGGAGCATTAGATGACCATACCACCAAGCCATGTACCTTCTGGAGAAACGAGAGCAAGTTGATGATGGCTTGGGATGTGATGGAGGATGTTTCAAGTGTACGTTACTATTTGGTGATCCAATGGGAAGGCACATGTCTTCCCATTATCAACCCAAAGAGCCCCTTCCTTTTTGGTCACTTGCTGATTAAGACATCAAATTTATTTGTGCAAAATATATTCTCCAGTAACTCCAATCATTGTCTAAGTAAAAATTAACTATTAACAATTTTAAACCTCGCATAATCTCTCCAACATCTTAAAAGTAATATATAACATATATTATATCTTTTAAAATTATTTTAAAGGAAGTCTTGGGAAGAAATAATTCAATATTCAAAAAAATATAATACACTTACTACGTAATATACAAAGATCCAATCCAAGTCTTCTGCCTATTTATATATATATATATATATATATATATTGGGTTAATTGGAGATGTCGGTAGCGTGATTTCTGGCGAGCATCGTTTCCATTCCCAGAAAAAAATGCGGGCGGGATCACGGGGTTGGTGTGATTTGCTTTGAACGGGGAATGAAGTAGGGGAGACGTAAAAGGAATGATATTATTGTGAATCATAAAATCATGCGGGGCATTTCAGTAATTTTGGAGAGGCATCGGTTGGAGAGAATCGTATTCACGTGTATCGGCGCCAAGTTCAGCGCACGGGGAAACTCGAGCGAAACGGCGGCCCACCCTCCAATGCCCGCTGACGCACTAACGTCTTTTTCTTTTTATTTATTTATTTTATTTTATTTATTTATTTTATTTATTTTTGGGTACAAGCACTAACGCCAGTCTCAATCAAGAGTTCTCATCTCTTCCGTTCCCCCGCTTCGGTTCCCGTTTCAAACTTTTTTGTTTTCTCGGCGCCAGGCGTTTCACCATACATGCTTCCCACAGTCCATTCCATTTCCATCGTTTAGTTACCATCAAGGTATAGAAAAATTAATATATTTATCTTTTTTCTACACTCTACTGGACATTTGAAAAAATAAAAGAAATATGTGAAAAAGGACAAAAGAACTAATGCACGATCAAGCATACGAGTTACAAATAAATTGATGAAGTCATGGCTGAAATTTGTATTATAATTATAAATTAAAAGATAAATTTATTTATATTTAAATATAATTAAGTATATAATTTAATTATCTTTTTTTATTTTTAAAATTTAAAAATTATGTGGATTTAAGGGTGATTGGATTCAAATATAATGATATTTAAATGTAATCAAATTTATTTTATAAATTAATATATATAATTATGAAACTATTATTATTATTATTATTATTATTATTATTTGGATAGAAATGAAGGGGTATGTATCTATACTGTAACTCTTTGAATTTAAAGTAGATTTACTTATAGTGTAGTTATAAGATGTGGGAGTACGGTAGACTGTAGGGATGCTGGCCAAATTGGACGGAGGATTCCCAGAGAACAACCACCTCCTCGTAGTGACCAAAATTAATTCAAAGGAATGTACGAACAATGAGGCAAAGATGCACCCTAACCATAAAACCTAGACATGCACACATCATTAGGAATCAGGAATGTACAATGTAAAGGTAAACAAAGGCTTGATGGCACAAGATGGAAAAAGAGAAAGAGTTATGAAATGGGCTCTATAGTGTCATCCCACTCCATGGCACACAATTCATTTGGACTCAGATGAATGATGCTCAACAATGGAGAAACGAGCAAGGGTTAATGAACATGAAATCAAGAACCAACAACTTGTCTCATGAGAGCCACATGGACTTTGTTAACCACATCATTATGTTTAGGCTTGGAGCTTCATTTAGGTAAATTGCACTTCGATCTAGTGGTTGCCCTCCAAAGCCCCGGTTATTAGAAATCATTACGAACTTTTTAAAAATTAGGGATTAGTTTTTAATCTTAACAAACTTTATGATCAGTGAATTCTAATCCTTATGAGATATGACTTCTAATTCTTGTGGGACATAAATTTTAATCTTTGTAAGAAATGGTTGATCTCTTATATATATATATATATATATGCACTTATAGGCTTGGCTTTAGGATATTATTATCATAATATTATTATCATGTATCATCAGTAAGAAAGTAAGAGAGAAATGAAAAGTTTTGGAGATGTGTTCTACTTCTACTAGATATACATGGGCCTAAGATGTATGAGAGAGAAAGTTACAAGGGAAAGAGGGTAAGTCTAAGAATAAGCTTGTGACTTATTATTATTTTTAATACATATTTTTTCAGTCTTTAATATTTTTTCTTCCACTATTAATACTTATTGCATATTAGTGCTACTTGATCTTAGGCTAATGCATTTGATTTACATAAAAAACGCATCTTTTTGCATAATATCAGGGCCATAGGATTTGAGATAGATAGTTTCTGTGTTCATAACTTAGTATGGTTGAAGAGTTTCCACTAATTTGCAGGATTTATTGCAAGTATTTAAACTCTTATTTTTGGTAACTCAACAAATGAATCATCATGGCTGATGCTACTATCTCGATATGGTTGAAAAGTTTCCATCAATTTGTGGTACTTTAGTGCAAGCATTTGTACTCTTGCTTTTCTTCTTTTTTAAGTGATTCAATAAGTAAATTATCATGAATACTGCTACCATATCGCTTGCTGCCAAAGATGCTATAAAGCTTTTGCAGCCAGCGATGGGTTATTTCGAGGGAGAAGAGAGGAGGAATGGATGACAAAGAAATCGAGACTTTTGTTGAGAAGGATCTCAAGGAAAATATCCAAACCTAAGTCCCTCCCTAGTTTCAACGTATCTTGCCTCACCATCCTCCATAACTACTAGTAAGTTTGATGTGCCCAAGCCTACAACAACATCATTCAGCTCCTCCAAATTAGTCATGTCGATTGCACTCTCCTACCGATGGAGTACATGATCAAGAAGCAAATCTACCTCTCCTCTCCCTTGTGAAGAAGCATCAAATCATGGATACCATCATCAGCCCCGAACTTAAGGATGAAGTCATAAAGATCATGCCTATCCAGAAGTAGACTCACACCGGCTAGCACACCTACTTCAAGGCCTTCATCATTGTCACCAATGGCAATGGCCACATCGGACTCAACATCAAGTGCTTCGAGGAGGTCACCACCACCATTTGGGGTGCCATCATCCATGCCAAGCTCTCCTTTGGGTGGAGCATGTGATCAATGAGTAGTATGCATGGAAGGTTTGCAACTTACACTGTGAACACTCTTGGAGTGTTCAGTAATTGTCATCTCTTTAGCAATGACAAGCTCGGGATTATTAACATAGAGTTCATAGCAAGAGAAAGTATTGAAAGTCATTACGAATTTTTTAAAAATTAGGGATTATTTTTAATTTTAACAAACTTTGTGGTGACTGAATTTTAATTCTTATGAGATATGACTTCGAATTCTTATGAGATATGGATTATAATTTTTGGAGGACACAGTTAAACTTAAGCACATGCAGCTTTGGCCTTATGATATTATCATTAAGCATCATCAACGAAAGAGTAAGAGAGAGATGAAGAGTCTTGAAGATATAATTTTGCTAAATGTATTTGGGTTTGGAGTGTGTGTGAGAGCAAGTTAGGAGAGAAAAAGGGTGAATCAAGGATAGGCTTTTAGCTTGTTATTATTTTTAATACTTTTTTGCTCTTCAATATTTTTTCTTCTACTACTATTACTTGTTTTATATTGGTGCTGCTTGGAACTTAGGCAACTATATTTGATTTACATCAAAAAAGTGGCATTCTATACTACCATGGCCTTAAAGCCATTAGATTGGTTTGTCGTAGCTACAATAAGTTCTATTTTATTTTATCATCAGTTTATTATAAACTTTAAACACTGTTAGATTATATTGATTACCTTTAGTCATTGTAAATTCTAAATAATTAATAATTATTTTTTTAATTTTAAAAATATTGTTAGAACCTAAACTTGGTAGATGATACTAAACTATGGAGACAATATATAGATTGTTCCACTATTTTAGCTTTAGAAAAACATCATTAAAATTAAAATAATAGTGGAATGCAAAAGAAGGGGCATTATGAGAGCGTTTGGTTGTTAAGAGCAATCTTAGTTTTTATATTGATTTTCAAAAATTATAAAAAGTTCTTAAAAATAGCTTGCAATTTAACATAATTATAAAACAGAAGAAACTTAAAAATATTGTTGAGATATTTTTATAATTTTTTATTTAAACAAAGAAGATAATATAAGACAAGAAGATAGAGAACTTGGACGCATGAAAATAAATAATATTTTTTCACCTCTTCTCGTATAGGAAATAGTTTTTATTCTCAGTTATCAAAATTTATTTTTAAAAATCAAAAAACCTATTTTAAGAAAAGAATAAAAAAAATTATTTTTATTCTTTCCTTCCCCATTTAGGTTCCTCGCTGGTTAAACGGGTTTCTGTCATTCCCGTTTCCCCCGTTTCTCATGATAATAAGTCCTTCGCAGGCCGGACGGCTCTTGCTGCGGCTCCCGCTCTCAAAATATCATTCCAGAAAAAAGAAAAATAAAAATAAAAATAAAAATAAAAGAGACGATAGCGAAAGGACGTACGTGGAGGAATATCCTCCTCAGATCCAGTTGGCGTCCAAAACTCAGGAGAACGATAAAAGCGAAAGAGACGTAGACACCCATAAAAGGGCACTGGGCATCTGGCATCTCCACGCGCACCGTAAAAAATTAATACATATATATATATATATATATATATTATATATATGTTTGTGACCACATAAATATATTATAAAAATTAAACGTTACGGGGAGAGAACCAAATGGGCGAGGGAGGAGAGCGAAAAGAAGACGACAAAAAGAGGCAGGGGGCCGAAAAGTGGCGTCGTCAAACGTTTGCCAGCCCAAACACGCCCACAAGAGGACAAAGCCCCCACCCGGCGACAAAAAAAACCCCCCCCCCCCACCACCTACTCTACGAGTCTGCAGCGACCTAACGAGGGACCCAAGAGAGTGACCTTTGGATCAGGTTGATGGGTCCCAGAGTCTGGGAGCTAGCTGAGTGTGCTTGTTGTGCGGTTGTGGCCTCGCGTTCTGCCGTCGTTGTGATAATTATCTACCATTATTGGCTGATAGGCAGCCTATCTACGTACTGTTTCGAGTACAAGATGGTTTAAATCGTGACACTGCCTCTGGCTCGAGGCCCAGCGGCACGTGCGCCCCATAGAAGCACCAAGTGGTCCATGGGACACCAAACGTAATTAATGTTGCATTCGTGCGCGCCCCTCCATCCAAGTCGTGCTTGCATCATGTGGTTTTCCCTCGCACGTGTGGGTAAAGCCGGCTCTAGAGTGGTACTTGTCTCACAGAATCCACTTCATAAAGGTCGGTGAGCTTTCCTTTTCTTTTCTTTTTTTCTTTTCTTTTTTCTTAAAAAAAATTTGGAAACATCACACGTGCGGCGAGGGACCGCCAGCGAAGGGACCAGCTGGGCTCGGCGAGCCCAGCTTGAGCACGCTTGGTGATCCCATGTTTGCTTTGAAAAAATAATAATAATAATAATAATATCCTTTTGCTTTACTCCTAATTAACATGCAGATGGTTACGTGAAATCTTCTTTGTACATTCCCAAGGAGATGAACAGGTTTACCAGAGATTCAACATTGCCTCGTGATGATCATAAATAATTATGTTTGATATAATATGAGAATAGAAGATCACCAACATACAATATCAATAATACTCTTAAAATTTTATTTATATAATATATTTTATATTATAATATTACTAATAATATTATAAATATATATTATATTATTATATTATTATATATTATATAATATAATATATTATAATATTATACTATAACAATCAATATTACAATAATATAATATATAATAATATATATTATACATATTTGTTGTATATTTTAAATATAGATAACAATATAATATTAATTACTGCATTAATATTGTATATTATAGTAATATAATAATATTTACATATTAATATAATAATTTTAATATAATTTTAATAAATAATAATATAATTATTAGTAATATGATATATAATGTGTATAGTTAATATATGTAATAATATTAACATAATATTAATGATAATACATTATGTTATAATAATTAATATTATAGAATTATAATATTAGATATTATTAATATATTAATCATATATCAATATTATAATATATAACAATGTATTATTATATAGTATTGATACATTATAAATAATATATTATATTATTATAATATGGGGGGAGAGATTGGTAAATATAAAGATAAAGTTGTCCTAATTTTTTATGAAAATCATCATCACTATGATGATCCAGCATTCCCACCTTCAAGGTGGAATTAGGATTACCACCCTATGTAGTGATCCTAATCCTATAGTGATAATGCATTACTGCTTAAATAGGGATATTAAAAAAGATGATTCCATTATTGTCGTAGGATTACCGATGACCTTTGCAAGATCACCCTATACCAAACAGTTCCTTAAACTTATAGATAACCAAGAAAAATAATATAAAATAAAATTTAGAAAAAAAATTAAAATATAATTATTATGCCTATCTCTCTGGGATAAAGGCAATCAAATATCAATAATGAAAAAAACTCATCCTAATTTACATGTACGAAAAGATGACTATCGAAAGAAGAGACACTTATTTAAATAAAATATATTTATAATATTGGTATCATCACAGTGATACTATTTAAAATAGTCTCTTATATTAATTTAAATATAAATGCTATTTTTTTTATTAATAAAAAAATTATATATAAAGAGAGAGTTAGATTTAGTTATATTCGAATGTAGCTAAGTTCAAGATCTAGTCATCTTTCTCACTCTTGGATCTATACAAATCTTGGAGTCATCCCATCTTTTTCATCTTTTTATCTTAACTAATTCCAATATAGCTAATTCTAACTCTCTCTCTCTTTATATATATATATATATATATATATATCGTATAAAGTAAGGAGGTTTAACATCATTATTTACTCACAATTGTCTTTGCTGGTTGTGGCGAGCCAAACCCTCGCTACCACTTCCAATAAGAGAACAATACGACCAATACAAATTAAATATTATAAGGTCTAGTTTATTAGCATTACAACATGAGATATGTTGGTGTCATGATGTAGCATGGATGATGTAATACCTTAAAATAGTTTTAGATTAGATGATACAAAAAAAGTTTGAGAAGTTTTTGACTCAAACTCATATGCTGCAAATTAATTAGGACTCGAATTTTTAAGGCCACATGAATTTGACTCGCTAGCAGATTAATTAAACTAATAAATAGGTTTAAGTTGTGTTACAAATAATATAATCATATAGGATTTAGCTTATGATTACTAGGATCCAATTATGATGCTACGACGGTATAAGATCTAATTAAGAAATGATCACATCATGTATCCTCTTGAGAAGAGGTTCATTTTCTTTTATGTAGATTTCAGGGCCACTCGCTTATGTGATAACTGGAATCATAAGTGATTTCTGACTCGATTTCTTGTACGAAAGATTAACGACAGAACCGTTAGGCCTAGTGTGGACAGGAAATTAGGATTTGGGATATAAACAAATTTTATTTTGGTGGGGTCAAAACGATAGGTTTAGACGGAATTGGCCCGACTTTTGTTTGAAATTAAAGTTTTTCTTCCGTGTAACTCTTGTTTATTTTGTTTGGATGTATTCTAAGTGTAAGAAAATGATGTTTCAATAAAATCCAATGATAAATATCAAAAAAGGGTTTTTTTTTAAATAAAAAATCTCAACCAATTTCACTCCTGCAATATTAACTATTCTCTGATTACTTTGAAGAATAATTGATATATTATTTAGATAACAAAAGATATAACTTATTAAAATAAATGATGTACTATTCTGCACTCTATATATATATATATATATATATATATATATATATATGGCGATATAATTTCAACAATGGTTAACCGAGTAAAATGGATTGGATGGATCATAGGCGAGTGTCTTTATACTCAAAATGTAAAGAAGAGGTGACGCAAAGAGCTCTGACAAAGGATAATTACTCTCTAATTTGGATCCCCTTCATCCCAGTTATTCCAAAGTTCACACCACCTCACACAAAACTATTCCACTCGTCAAATTATCAAGCACGGAAACCAAGCAGGATGAACTGGCTATTCGGACATTATCCCGGGAATAGGTGGGGATAAACCACCCCGGTCCAGTTTCTAGACCGGTCCCTAAAGTTTCCTTCTCATTGCTAATTATTTGGCCTTGCGACTCAAGAGAAGAATCTCCAACGTGTAAAGCTGCCAACCCCTAAGCCTGCGGCTATTGTTGGAGTTTCTTAAAGTTCTTTGGAAGAGCTCCTTGCACACCCGTCTCTCCCTAGAGAGAAGAGATTAGTTGCTTTATTATATTGTTGGCCAACCGTAATCAATCGCAAAGTAACCATTTAATCATTCAACTGCTGCTGATGATCAAACAATCTTAAACGAGAATAGGATCAGTTTGGTTCTGATGGAATAATTGAGGGGGCAGGGGAAGTGCAACGCTTGCAGCTGAAACTTGGCCAGACCTGTTTGTTTGCTGGCAGGGGAGAAGGATTTCGCTGCTTTATGGAAGAGATAGTGGTGGATGCATGGAATTAGTGCCTGCCCAGGACCATATCGTAACGACTGCTCGTTGGATGCCAATGGCCATGCACAGCCTGGAACGGGACACAGGCCCAGTCAAATAGCTGTCGGATCCGTGGACCCGTCAGACACTATGACACTGGTCCAACGTAGAATAATTGACCGGCCCCTGTCTCAGTGATCCACTCTGTTCCCTGTCATCATCTACCCCGATTTTTATCAGTGGAATCACCAGTCCACTGTTCATTCGATAGATCTGGAGTCAACTTACAGCACTCTCTCGCTGCAAATATATAGGATGGTGTACAAATGGCACATTTTTTATGTAGATTAAATATATCGGCCAAAGATTTAAGTAACATCAATGTAAAATAAGTAATAATAGTAAAAAAAATATTAAAAAAATAATCAAAAATAATAGCAACAGTTTATCTTTGGTTTTTTTTTTTTTTCTCTTCCAACTCTCTCTCTCTGGTATATACACTACACTCACGTGCATCAATAGAAATAGAATACCTCATCAGAACACTGCATCTCTCTCTTATATAAGGATCAGAATTTGTACTGTAGAAAGATTAGAAGTCAACTTCTACAGAGTTAAATCCTTATTTGACACATACTTTAAGACAAATTTTAACTTTTAGAAGGTTCGTAATGACTTCCAAAAGATGGCAGCATGCAGACCATGTGATTGAATCGTGGCATGGCCGGAGGAGGCGACCGGCCGACCAACGTGAGCTGGGAGGTGACTTAGGAGTGGTACCGTTGAGCTCAAGCTGGAGCACCAAGTTTTCTTTTAAAGAGAACGTAAACAAACAGTGCCACATGAAGCCTGACCCCACTCTTCTTTTCTTTTGCATGGTTTAACCAATGGCGTTCACCTTGGACTACATATGCTACATGTATGATTTGTCCTCGTTGTTGATGAAAGCAATCTGGTCCACGCTTTGAAAAAGAGCATTAGAGGCTGAGATGCTGGTGACTCGGTAGAATATGCCACTGAAATCGAAGAGGCATTCAATCGTTGACTATGCCAACATGCAACTTCACAGACGAAAGAAAGTTTTGACTGCACAGTAGACTTAACTAGTTTGCATCCCAAGGAAAAGCCAACCCATTCACGTAGATAATATCAATATCAACACAATAATTACTGGGGACAATTGAATATATGGATGGGCTTATGGGCGATGTTATTGCTTTTGGCATCAGAAACTACACACCGTAGGGTAGGAATCTATTACCTGTTGGCAGGTTAATTCATCAGAATGGGAAGCATTACGTTGATCATGATTCATGAAAACTTAACAAACATGGCTGATGCTGACTTTTATATAAGCCAGTTGAACTAGTCTATCATATGGAATATAAATCAGATTAATCAGTAAGTGCCATGAAACTCAATAGTGTAATAAAGATGGTTTTTATATAGAGAGAGCACTTAGAGAGAGAATGGAGAAATTGCTAATATGGCGCTCATTGATCATTCCGATCTACATTCCAATAGATCAGCTCTATCTAAGAATTACTCCTAGAATCAATGCTGATAGCTTGACAGCTTCACATATTTGTCACGTTTTTTCTTCTTACTATCAATAATTCTCCTCCATTTGGTTATCCAAACCATCCATCTTCCGCACCATCCTTGACTCATTTGGGATACCTACTTACAATGAACCCTGACCAACAGGTATAGTAACTGAAGAAGAGCAGATTTTCAAGTTTAGATCATGAGCGATTTCTGTATGCCGGCTAAAAATTTGCACGTATGCCACATACTCAACATGGTGAGTTTACTACTATTTATATAGACTCGCTCTAAATTTTATTCTCTAGAACATATCTTTTGTTGGCAAGACATCAACATGGGCATTGGCCACCTATTGCAAATTATTGATGTTGCATACGCTTTGGGAATCATCATCATCCCTCTCCACCATCAATAATCTACCATTATCCCATTACTAGGGGCAGCTTGGAACAAAGGTGGAAGTAAACGGAGGATCCGCTGAGGGACAAGACCCAGACATTCTGGATCAAGGTTTCATGCCGGCTTTCCTGAAAAGGACTGGTACTGCCATATCGCCAGTTGTTATGAACCCAATAAGGTGAAGATGATGCATCCTTGTATTATGAGCTACTTTCCTTGATTTTCCAGAGTCTTATTTCATGTTGTTGAAAAATTTTCCCCCGACGGTGATAAGATAATTTAGAGTTGTTTTGGCGGAGAGGTTTCCTTCATGCATTCACGCTCTGCCATCAAATGAGGATTGGTTTCCCTTCTGGTTACATTTTGTCATGATCTTCTTTGTTGTTATGGATATGTTGAACGAGTTTTCCTACCGAACGAAATTTCAGGCTCCTACTGAATAAAAAATTTCACGTAACTTCTTTGAATGTGACCATGGATCAGGTTCGGATCAAGAAAATTTGAAATTAACCTTAAAGGGGAAAAAAAATAAAAATAAAAAAAATTGAACAACCAGTTGAAAGATGAGAGCCTCTTCAGAACAACTAATTAAGCCAACTGACAATACAGCGGACAAACCCAACAAAGATAATTAGATAAGCACACTGTCCAAAAAAAACCCTGGAAGACAGGATCACACCATCCACCCTATTCACCACAAACTAATAGAAGGGCGCAAATTCGAGTGGCCAAATAACATGGAGTCCCAGTCTTAGAAGAAAGAAAATGCACAGGACTTGGCACCATTTTGTTTAGAATTAGATCAGCTCCATTCTAATATCTCAACTTGTTACTTACGTTGGATTCACTTGCACCGCTTGCTTCTCAAGCACATTGAATAATAGCTACTGCAAAGGTGAACACAAGCATCAATAGTAGAAACAGGCCAATGCACCCCTCTCCCAAACCGCCAAAGCACGCACGTCCATTGCAAGACGAGAATGCTGAGCTCAATGAGCTAGGAAAAAAAATATATAGAGAGTTTGAAGCACCGTTCTCCACCATTGCTGCAGACAAATGAGTTCTTTTATGAAGCATGTTTACCAAAGGCGATTATCAATGACAACAGAAATGACATCTTTCAAAGTTCCCTGCAAAGAATAAGATAGGCACGTCTTAGTAAGGACTACCTCCCTCCGATTTAAATTCTACAGCAATGAGATATCTGTGTGTTTTATTATCATCACCGTTTACTACAACAAATGAATGACTGTCAGAGAAATGCATTTGCCAGCAAGAGGAGAGGCCACTTGAATTTTCAATGGAGCCCCTATTGCTTATATGATCATGTGCACGATATATTTTTTGAAGAGCATGCAAAGGATTTGAAAGTCCTTAAAAGAAATACGCAATATTTTTGATATGTTACCGGAGAGTGATCTTTGAGACCAAGTGACAGCACCAATGGCCTGGATGAACCACAACTACTGCAGAAATGAATTAAAACCGTGAGATTACTGCATTGCTGGTTCCAAATCTATCTTTTCATAAAATATTGAGAGAAAAACCTGCACCATTTTTTCTTGTTAGTAAGCTTCATGAGTTCAAAGACTTGCACAAAATCCAACTTGGAACTTTCCATCCACAAATCCATTTGAGCACTATATTTTCCTTAAAAGAAAATGAAAATAACAGATAGTACAACAGGAACCTAGTGCTAAAGTAGATTTGCTTGTATTTTCCTTATTATCAGGTCAACCATCCAACAAGAACTAATGAAAGTAACATCTGGAATGGAGCTTCAAAGAGAAACAATCTGATAATAGGAATACCAAGAAAAGGGCTAACACGAGAAGGATGATGAAGTAACATCAGGTATTTTCATCACAGAAGACTGAATCACAAAAAAGAAATGTCTGACATGGTTTGTAATTTTCAAAACAGTATATAGCCCATTATGCTTCCATAATATGGAAAATCTCTGACCATATGTTAATCCATGCATTGCTCTGGTGCAGTAGGATCAAATGAGACAAAAATGTCAGAAAAACATGGTGCCCATCCAACAAGTGGGCATGTAACTAGCTTTGATGGAGTTCCCCTCACCACAGAATTTCACAAGCACACTAGATTTACAAATTATATTAACCGCAACGTCAATAATAGTCATCCTATCATGCCAACAATGAAAAAGTTTTTAACGATATGTGATGTCTCATATTCTGAAGTCTGACTGAAGTGATTGATGGAATAACTGAAGTGAGTCATGGAAGTAAATTTCCGACTCCAAATTCGAATATAGAAAGAACTAAATCTTTCATTTTGTAATGATGGAAAAAAGTGATAAACTTACAGTGGATGATAGATAAAATGAAAGAGATCCACAACACCTCTTAAACTAGTATCTGTTGGTTGCTCTTTTAATTAAATGGACTAGGACTTTACATGCGAGATTTGTCCAATGTTAAAAAAACATTGGGCACCCAAATGTAACATAAAGAGACAGAAGCATACCTTATATGTTCAATCAGCTGGCGTGCGCATGCCAGTAGATATGGCTGTGAACAACAATTGTAGAAATTTCAAATTCATTGTTTCCTTGGGAACAATTAAAATTGACTAACTATGCAAATCAGAGAACTTACCTCATCCCTTTTACCAAATACTACGGAAACATTAAAAGTTGGGTCAACGGATACGCTTTCCTCCTTCCTAGCACCAATCAAAAAATTCTTTCATCAGAACTCTAGTAAGCAGAAAGCAAAAAAAACATTACCTTTTTAGGATAAAACACACAAAAACAAGAAAAATTCTAATAAAAATATATTGGGATTGATCCATGACCTCAAAAATTCATGAAATTCAACTCAACCAAATGAATGTGGACTGATAAACTTCAATTAGAACTTGCATACTACATCACTGTTGCAAACAGAGAACTAGTACATGTTGGATATGCCTCATGGGCTGTCAAGTCTGTTATATGTATTGTTTCACTGGTGATTGACTGTTTTAAGAGTGAAAAAAAAAAGCATCAAATTTTTTTCCAAAAAAAATGGGCACTAATTATCAAATTAAAAGGAAAAAATTTTGAATTACTGCAAAACAAATGGCATGCATGGAACCATCATATTTGACAGACCCACACCAACACCAGCATCATTACCACTGCCACCACCATCACGTCCACCATTTATTAAGGCAATTAGAGTCCATAGATTGAATAGCCTCTTTTATTTTCTTATGAATAAAATGAATTCACGATTCATACACTTCTTATTAAATAACATGGCAAACAAAATACAGAAAATAATTGACAAAACAACTAAAGCAATAATAATTCACATTCATTTTTAAAAAATAGGCCAAGATATAAAACATAGTGTAATCCATAATGATGCCCTTGATCATGCCAAAACTCACAGTTCCTGCTGAGCAAACCCAATGTTTAAGAACATGCAGACACAAACGAACACATTTAGACTCTCCAAGAGGCAGTGCACAAGACATAACATCAGACATATGCTTTATGGATTTTTCTACATATAAAAACGTTTAAAAGGATAAAAAAATTCATGTAAAAAAGCACGACAAAGTATTTGAGATGTAAAATGGCATATTTAGTTAAAACATAGAGAAATCAATATTACTATATTGTTGGTGAAAAAGTTAGAAATGTAAGATTTCATATTCTAATATAATTAATTTCAAAATTCGACAACACATGTACATCATGGAAATACAGATACAAGACCATCTTTCCTCCTCCACTAGAAGTGGAAAAATTAAAGCCTAATGTGCATGGCTTGCTACAAACCATATGATAAAGCATAAGGTCATGTATTACATAAGCCTGTGATGCATCTGCACCAGCCTCAGTAGTCTTGCACACAAGCCTTTGAGGCATTTTTGGAGAGACTTGCCATGAAATGTGAGACAAGGCAAGTTGCAGATATTCCTTTTCTAATAATGAACTAATTCATTTGAAAACTACAAAATTTCAACTTCAGTATGTGATCGTGAATTCTGACTATACCAACTGGACATTGTATTTTTTTGATGAATACAAACTGCACATTGTAATCTTAACTTTTAAAAATCAGACAAAACAAGGCCTAGTACTACATCACCCTGACATAACTCAGGCAACACAAATTATGGAACTCACCAGGACTACCAAAATGACAGCAGCAGAAAAAATCCATGCAGACCAAAGCTTTTCATATATTTATTTAAAAAATATATTAAAGCAAGAAGCTTTTTCTTAAAAAGCAGGGAAAAAGCTGACCTAGCACGCAATATGGTTCCCATGCATCCTATCTGTGTCACCATGACCTGAAAAACCATTTGAAAATAAGCATCTCTAAATTAAAAGTTGAGTATCTCTAAAATTAATATAAGCAGAGGTATAACTAACCAGAAAATTATCATCATACTTGCAGATAACAATGTCCGTCTTATTTCCCTACAAGCCAAACATAAGATTTTGCAAGTTTTACTGCGGAGATAAAATCAAAAGATATTTTATATCCAACAGAGATTTTTTTGGGTAAAACATTGATTTTGTGCAGAAAGAAAATACACTGCTTACAGCTTGAAACTGACTTTTTTTAGCATAATACTGGCAGAAAATATTAATTCTGATGATGTCATTGTGTATCAAGGAGAACCGTTCAACCAGAACAATGTATCGACTTATACTAGGTTAGATACCATTTGAAGATCAAGTTACTTCACCATACAAAAAGCAATAAAGAAGGCAAGGTGATATAGCAAAATAATTAGTAATTACCACATTGTCAAGTTTTGCAGCAGGGTCATAACCTATGACAGTAAACCCAGTTGCAGTGATGAATGTGCATATTGTTGATGGGATTTCCTGCAAAAATTATATTCTTCCTTCTCTAATTTATTTCTGATGTTGATCAAATCATTCTGTAGGAAAAGGGATATGGATTAGGAATGGAAAGCCAAGATGGCTCCTAACCCACTGGTACATGGTAACTTTGATAGACAATTACTGAGAGCAAACTCTTAGAAAGAAATATCATTGCATGATCTTGCAAGAAACAAAACTTATTAAGCATTATCATCAACCAATCTGAAACCATCAAAAAAGAATTTTTTTTTAAAAAAAGGATAGAGTTACCCCACAATGTTCCATTCCAGAGTTCAGATATGGATCATTCTTTTAAAAGAATGTGACACCATGTTCCTACCCATATAAAGGTATGATATCTATCACTATGGACCTCTTTGGATTCCTGGATGGATTATACATGGAATAATCCATGTATAGCTAACAAAACTAAGAGATTTGGGAGAGCTAATGAAACAGAGAGGGCACATTTTGCTTTTATGGGGAATCTTGAGTCTTAGCAACCTGTTTAAGAAAAGTCGCCTTTTTATAAAAGGAAAATGTTATCCAAAAGTTTTTAGAGTTTGCACGATCCGGTGCTTCACCCGACTGCCTAAAATTCTTCCCTCTATTGTTGCCCCTTCACCCATCTTCTGCTATATGTAGGGTTTATTCTTTGGACAGCTTATCCAATCTTCCAAATAGCCCCTAGAAGAATAAGATAATAGATGAACACTTCACGATTTCCTGTAACATTCGCACCTCTATAGTATCTATCAACAAAATTATCATTGCACTTTCTTAAGTATCAGCAAACACCCAAGTTTTGTCGAGAATAATAACGTTTCAACACCTTCTTTTTTGACAAATTCTGAAAGTCATGTGCATGGAATTTCCACCAGTCAGTATCTTCCAAACAGCATCGCTGAGCATATATAAGTAAGCATTTGCAGTATCCTTTGCATGAATAACAGAGCTTGAATAGAAATTGCATGCTGATACACACACAGAGACAGAAGGGGGGGTGGGAGAGCCACCTTGATATCTACGGTTATTGACTTGTGGGTGACAGGGAAGTGAGTGGATGGGCAAGAATCTGAGTTTATCTCCATATCCAGCAATATTAAATACTCTGAAATAGTGGCAAGGACAGGTCAGAATTAATTAGACTCATATATATTTTAAGAAGTTAACATATAAATGAAAATCAGAATGTGAAAGCAATATTAATGACAAGAACAATACAGACTCAAAATGCTTATGTCTTAACCCATCTCCTTTATCAACAAACATACAATTCTCATACCAAAATCATTGGCACAGGCAGCTACGAAAAACTTAAAAAATAAAGCTCTAATTCATTCAATTAACTAATTAGCAACAAAATGAATAGCTAGTCAAAAATGACCCAGCTTTAGATGAAAACTTAGTCATCCTAATTCCTTCCCAGTATTTTCCTCATCACTTTTTATAACTTAACACACTTTTATTTCTGGTTGAAAAGAATTTGGTGAATCTTCATCCCCTTCCCAAAATTGTTTGATTCCTCCAACATGAACTCAAATTAGTTCATACGCAAGAGTAAAAACTTACTTAACCATCCACTTGCATGGTTTTATTATGGGAAAATATCATGCTAACACTGCTGCATTCATAACAAAAAATAAAAAAAAATAAAAGCCCTATTTTCTATAGTAAATTCAATGAGGAGAAAATAAAGGACCAATCGTTGAGGGACAAATAAAACTAGAAAAGAAGAGTACGAGAACATCAAGTTGAAGAAGAGATTTACATCAGGCGACGTGAATTCTACGGCAACAGTCATAAGCGAGATCGCATTGAAATGAGGTGAATTCAATTAGTAGCTTTTAGAATTATATATAGCTTAGTGTCAAAGAGAGCACGAAACCAGTTCTTGGGCATGGTTTCCACAAGGATACACAGCTCAGATCATAAAGCATATTCACATAACTCTGGCAGAAGAAGAGATTTACATCAGGAGACGTGAATTCTACCGCAACAGTAATAAGCGAGGTCGCATTGAAATGAGGTGAATTCAATTAGTAGCTTTTAGAATTATATATAGCTTAGTGTCAAAGAGAGCACGAAACCAGTTCTTGGGGATGGTTTCCACAAGGATACACAGCTCAGATCATAAAGCATATTCACATAGCTCTGGCAGAAGAAAACCAGTTAGGGGACCATGGAGAGAGAGAGAGGGGGGGGAGGGGGAAAGAAAAAAAGAAAAAAAAGATTGGGTGATTAGAGAGAACGAGGGACAGATAGCAATCTAAAATTCTCAAATAAATCAAGGCATTTCCTGGATCAGTAGCAATTCCATTAAAAGGTAAGACGCCACAAGCAATTATATTAAATTCCCAACAAAAACTAAACGGTAACCCCAATTTCGCTTAAAGAGAGCAGGAGATCACAAACCCTAGATCGAAAAATAAGAGAACAGAAGCGGGAGAGAAGATCGTGGGAAGAACTTGAGTTGTCCAGAGATAAATAATGGAACAAAAACTGAAGCGGAAATAGGAATTTTCTCACCTCGGAGTCGGCGTCTCCGGCGGCTCCTCGAAGAATTTTCGCGATCGAAACAGGCCGGCCGAGGATTTTTGTTAAAGAAAACGAACGCCGATGGATGCCTACAGGGCTATCCTTCAATGGATCTGAACCGGGTGAGCCGGGGTTTGATTCTGAACCGACCCAAACCGTTGTGCGGACTCTGGTATCGGGGCGGCTCGCCAACGCCGAAAAAGATCTTCCAGCATCCAAACCTTCCGAGAGGTCCGAAAACGCGTTGACCTCTATCCGCAAAATAAATGTTCTTAACGGTTTTAGTTTGCCTAGTTGGCAAAAGTTTTAGTAGTTGGTGGCCAAATTTCAATGGATTTTAAAGTAAAAGGCACTGGGAATTTTAGAGAGAAAGAGAACAATTTTGGATTTCGTGATGTTCCAAAGAGGGGAGAGGATTTGACGACTTCTGAGGCACGCAGGGGAACGAGAAGAGGACAAAGGAGATTTCTCGGGTTCAAATCCTGTCGAACGGTATGGTATAGTTCGAAACTAGCGATAGCGCTGTCATCTCATCTCCCAAACCGACGACTATGAAGAGGATTATTGCTTCATCAGCACATTACGCAGGTGCTTTTCCTGTGCCATTTCCTATGCCTGAAGGGGATGCTGAGTTGTTCGACGCATGGGTATAATAAACAAGAGTATTTGGCTTAAAATGTCTGATACTCCTTGATTTTGTTGGGATAAGATGAGTGTTGTTAAACATACGAAATGTTTCGTGATGATTTAAGAAGTTTTTGGAGTCACTGAAGGCTGTTTTTATTTTCCCCTCGTAAGCTGGACGTTGAAGGATGATTTGAATATAAAGTCTACCCCCATCCTTCAGCATCCAGCTAATTTGGAAAAAAGATTGGAACTGGCAGGATTAGGCGTACATAGGAAGTAGAATTGAAAGATTCGACTCAGACATTATCATACGCATAGTAATCTGAGTGCAAAATGTTAGCTATCCATCATTAACATTTTTGATTGGCAAAGCAAGTTATCAGAAATTCAATTAAAAAATATGTTATAATTTTAAAAATACCTTTATTTAAAAAAAAAACAACAAAATATTTTTTAAATATAATGATTAATTATTATATAACATATATATTAATTAATTTTATTATTATTATTATACAAAACATAAATGATAAAAATTATTATTATTAATATTAAAAAAACATATAATTAACACAGCAATAAAATATATTATAAATATATAATATAATTATTATAATTATATAATATATTTAAAAATATATTATATTAAAATTTTAATATAAATAATTATCTAAAAACATATTATTATAATAAAATAATTATTATAATTATTTAATGCAATTGAACATTAAAAAATATTATTATTACATATAATATAATAATTAATAGAAGTATATTTAGCTATATTCGAATGTATCAAGTTTAAGATTCAGTTACCTTCATCACCATTAGATCTATAAGGATCTTAAAACTATCCTATTTTTTTCACCTTTTTCACATAGGAAAGTTGTGCTAGTTATATCTTATAAACATATTTTCAAATTAAGACTTTATTGTTGTTGTTCCGCAAACTGTTGATTCAAAGATGAGGATGAAAGGATAATCGAATATAGACTTGACTATATTCGAATGTAGCCAAATTTATCTCTAATTAATATATAGCATTACCATAATAATCATAATAATAGTAATTATATAATAATATGATATTATTACAATAACAATAATTTAATAATATTATTAAATTATATTAATTACATGACAAATTTAATATTATATATTATATTACACTATATTAAATTTTATTAATACATTAGTATAAAAATAATATTATAATAATATAAATATAATTATATTGAAATAAATAACTATTATATATAATTTAGCATAATAATTTATTATTTTTTATATTCATATATAATTAAAAATTAGTTAAAATTTTGATATAATATACTATATTATAAAAACTTATAATATTATAAATGTGGGTATGTCTTGCAATATTTTTTATATATAATTAATTTATAATTATATAACATACTAGTTACTTGAGAATTTTTTTTCAAAAATTTTAATGTTAAATATTCATGATAAATTAAATTTGATTAAATGAAACATAAAAATCTTAAAATATTTTCCCAGAATACCTAGAAACCTTTCAGGACCTTGAGGACCCGAAAACTCAATACAATAAGACATTGAAAATAGAGGGACCTGATCTGATTCATCTTTGGCATCACCATAAGCTTATGTACAAAGACAAAATTAATCCCATAGAAACAACACCACATGCAATGATCGAGAAGTTTATATAATATACAAGAGATTGGTCGGTTGTCTGGTTACAACTGTACGTTGCCATTGTGATTCCATTGCGATCCTTCTGCTTTCAAAGAGGCGCGACTCGCAATGCACCTAGCCTAGTCATTTTTGGTGTTCCACAGACGCCAAATTAAACTCAAAATGCCCTGTAAAATTGCGGGCAGGCAAAATCATGAAGCTACATTGCTGTTTGTGACTTATATGGACTACCAACCCCTGCAGTGGGGAAGGGAAAAAAATGAGAGACACCTTGGCCTCGCCAGCATTAAAGGTTTATAGTTGGATACTGTAAATTATGTCCTCCTGTGATGCTTCTTCTTGCTCTTTTTAACCAGCGTGGACATGTGATCCATGTCACGAGAACCTGATGAGGCCCCACCTGTTAGCCAATCCAGTGCCTCAGATGCTGCATCCTTCTCTGCGAGTTTCTTGTTGCTGCATGGCTGCCCAACAAATTGCATGCCAGTGAACTCAACCATCGCTCTGAACTGGTTGTTCTTCAGCTGCTTTGTTTTGTAAGTTGGGTTGCCATGCCCAGCTCTGGTTAGAAGCGTCTGAAGTTGGCTCTTGGGATTATCACCCCCACCTCCAGATCTTGTTGGAAGCAAGGATTTTGACTTCTTAGGTTTGAGCTCCTCGCGACCAAAGACAAACCGACCACCGCATGGATCTTCTGTAACAAGCAACCGTATGGCTGATAGGATTTCCTCACTGCTCTGAATGTCCATTCTAGGATTCAGAAGCTGTTGCCCAGAGCAGTAGTTAGTAA
This sequence comes from Metroxylon sagu, assembly GCA_017589505.3. NCBI lineage: Eukaryota > Viridiplantae > Streptophyta > Magnoliopsida > Arecales > Arecaceae > Metroxylon > Metroxylon sagu. The sequence goes on along the minus strand of JACVBY030000520.1, from coordinate 841,990 downwards.
CCATAAGCAGGATGTATCATAAAGAACAGGCAATAATCATGACAACAAAACCACAAGCTTGCATTAATCTTTGAAATGCGATAAAATTCATCATGTGAAGACAAGGTTGCAGCCATTTGACATCATGTTGAGAGGGCTATCATCCTTGCAACAAGGTAAAAATCCGGATACCCAAATTTACTGTAGTTAGGCACAAACTTGAAACTCTTTTTTTTTTTTCATTTTTTAATTCTCAGACAGCACAGACAGGTTAATTCTTACATGAGCTAGAATTTAAGCTTCCACTTACTTTGTTGTGAATTAGTTCTTCAAGCTCTCTCTTGAGGCCTAGGTATGTTGATGCCAAATCAGGTCTCATAAAAAATTCCAAGTAGCCACCTAACATTTTTAGATGTCCATCCTGCCAAGCATAAAAAGATAATAAAGTAGTTAATGCGACAGTGGGTAGAGATGAAAAATGAACGGGTAACTCTCATTTGACAGTATATGGAGAGGAACTTACAAGTCCCCCTTGTGAGACGTTCCCTCCAAAAAGGAGCAACACAGAATCAGATACTGCTGTTGAATCTCGTAGGAATACTGAATTAACCTTCACCTTTTCATTAAAAACTAACCATGGGTATGGAATCTTGGCCTCTCGACCATTGACTGAATTCTGAAAGGAACAGAACAAAGTCACATAGAGGTTAAGAGATATAATTACATAGAAAAAGAAAATGCTGGCAGGGGCATTTTAAGTGGAACAAAGGATGCGTGTGATACAATTAGTTATAAAATTAGCTCAAGAGAGGAAATAAACTTACTGAGTAAAGCATGACCTGACCATCCTCCATTGTCTTCAAAGATATTGATTTTTCCTTGTTCTGCAAAACGTGGGTTAAATCAACCACTATGGAATTAGGAGCCCCAAAAAAAATCTTTTTTAACTCTTACAGATAAAAAACATATTTGAAGCATGCTAGGTTATTTGCTGTGTCAGACGGCATCAGGCTCATGTATCATGAGGTCCGTGCTTCTGAGCATCAAGATTCTTTTAATATCTAAAAAGTTCTTAAAAAGCCATGTCCAAGGGTCATACCAACATCCACGTTAGAGTGTCCGGTGCAGGTACTTGAGGCTAAATTGAAGGGTATAGATGACGTTGATTGTTTTTAAGTAGTAAAAAAGGAAAAAGGAAAGCACATAGAAAAATATTAGCTCTCTTATGTTTGCCAGATGATTGAGTACATCAGCAACATTTTCCTTCCAATGTACAAAGCGTACAAGATACGTTTAAGCTTAGCCAGAATGAGCAACCCACCAAACTTCACAAAATAAAGTTTAACCGGCTTCGAAGCTGCGGAGTAACATGAAAATAGAGATGCATGAAAAGATAAAGGCAAGCTCACCACAACTGAGCAGACTCCAGGGTACAGGCCAGCACATATTACAGCCCGGACAAGATTCTCATCACAACTCCACTTATTGCATGTGCTGAAATTCTCATCCACCAAACCAGTATCCTTGAGCAGAGAAAGAAATTGCTTTCTAAGGGAATCAATAGCCTTTAATGTTTGTGCAGAAAGAAAATTCTTCCAGCAATATTCATATCCAGAATGTTCTCTTTCAGCTTCCTTCCATCCCTCGTAGGCACGAACCAGTGCAAGATGATCACTGTAGTCTCGACATGAAAATTGAGATTTTGCAGATTCTGCTAGCTGCATCAAGAAAAAGAGTGATTTTCATAAACAAACTTAACACAGGTTTATTCATATTTCTCAGTCCAACAATTTATGCCAGTATACAACCAAATGTCAGAATAGGAACAAATAACTACTATCATGCCTGGGAAATAAGCAGCATGACCACCAATGATTTTGGAATACATGCTTAAAATGCATGAAGGCTTTGATTGGCTAGAAAGCGGTGAAAGAAAGTGTGTATTCCACTCATAATGCAAGTGTGTGTTCCACCCAATGTTCTTTTTCCACAAGAAAATAGTCATATACCATCTTCTATTGAAAACCATAGGCACCTAGCTTCAAGTTCATCAAAATTTTTGGTGACCACGTCTAAAACGAAACCTTTCATCTATAACATCAATAATATTTCTTTTCACATGAAGGATACAAGCAACAACACAAGGTTAAATATTACAAAATGCATATATTAAGAATGGCATGCACCAACTATTATGTTATAGTGATGCTACTTGTTCATAAGCATGTAGCTACACTTGCACAATAGATGAGTATTCATGGATCAAACCCCTAAAAGAACCGCCAACAAAAGTAACCATTCGAGTATAGACCTAAAAGAATGCAGAATAGAATGATAACTAAATAAGGGAGGAGATGGATGGAAGTACACAAGAACAGGTAAAAACTAAAGCTTGTAGAAAAGCAAACCTTTAATAACAAGCACTGGATAGATTTACTTACGTCTTTTTTGTCAAATGGAGTTAAAAATGGATCTCTGACACTAAGACCGGCAACAACAGTCAATATAGGATCAAGGCAGTTGAATATAGCCCCAAAAATAAGCATCTTTCCCAGCTTTGGCTCCACTGGTAGCATTGACAAGTGGCGTCCTATCAAGTGTATTGAATGTAAAGTGGATCATTTTTAGAAGTAACAATATCAACTGCTCAAAAACTTCTGAAATTAGTGAATAATGGGAAGAAAACTCTGGTACCTAGAACAGTTAACTCTTCCTTCTCATCTAATGCCCCAATAACTTTTAGATATTCAATGGCATTTTGCACCTGCACAATAAATCCATACTTACAATGGGGGATTAAAAAATCAATTTTAGTTTATAGCAGAAGAATAGAATGGTGATTCAAGAATATTGTAAACTAGTCATACCAGATAGGTAAACCACATTCGTAACATGTTTGGTTATTTTTCTAACAATCCAATTAATATGAAAAGAAAAATAATTCACAGTTCTTTTTGGTATGTGCACAAGTGTGTGTCCCTTTTTGATAGAAGGGCAGGGATAGCCCACCCAATTCATCAGAAAGAAAAGAGGTTAAAAAATTCACAGTTACACATACCGATAATGGTTCTGGTGATTGTAAAGCCCTAGATAAAAACTCAGAGATGCTTCCAAGCCGTAGGCTTTTTATTTGCAAGCAAAGAGACTGTAAAGGAGTCCTTAAAAGTTCTGGTAATTGGTAGTCAGCAAATGCATCATACACACATCTTGGATAAAGATGGTAACACTCTCCAGGCTGAACACGACCAGCTCTTCCTCTTCTCTGCACGATGAACCATTATAAGCTAATATAAAACATTTTTATTAAAATTTACTGGAATTTGTATGAGATGTGGAAGAAAATGTTCAAGAGAAATGCTTAGATGACTAGCTTATGGTACCCAAACTACCACTTTATGTGTCAAAGAATATATATGTATTGTTTTTTTAAAAAAAAAAAGATGCAAAAAGGTATTGCTGCACAAGTTGGTACAAATCCAGATGCCAAAGACTGGATCCCCTTATAGCGTTCCATGTTTATGTTAATATAAAAGCTATGTGTAATCTAGAAGACCTCTATACCAGGAATCAGTCTGTATTAGTCTTACTTCAATGCACTTAGCTACTCTTATATCTAGAAGACATCAAATGTTCAAAAATATGGACGGTACTATCCAATATATTCTTACTTGGCGAGCAGAAGCTTTAGAGATCCAGGTTGGAAGCAAACAAGGGGTATTATTTAATGCATCATACGATGTCTCTTTTGCCTTTCCACAGTCCAAAACAAACACCACATCATTGATAGTGATACTTGTCTCAGCCATATTAGTGGCAAGAACTATCTTCCTCACGCCATTTTCAGGTTTTTCAAATATTAACCTCTGCATAGAAACAAAAAATATAAAATTGAATAACATGCAGATCAACATATACAAAAGCCAATTAGACATATCATGTATTCTACAGTTTGGCATATATGTGATGAAGAATTGAAATAATTAAGCTTGAATTAAATCCTGGCAGCTTAACCAAAAATATGAAATTAAAAAGGAAAACTAAAACTTATGTCAAACTTATAATTGCAAAAGAAAATTGAACAAGATATATCACTACAGAAGAACAAACAAAATGGTTCAGTATTTACAGAATTATAGGACACTTGTCAACAATGAATCCCTCAAGTAAAACTAAGTGGCAGGAAATATTATTGCATTCATCACAGAAATTGATTTGAGATTTTGGTCTGGGGCGGTTTGCCCCCAATACCAAATTGGGAGGTCGAACCATCCCAGTTCCAGGATGGTTCGGTTCGGTTCAGCCCAAACTGCCTAGTTTGGGAAGGTTAACCTTGCTTGAAACAATTGCATAGTGGGCAAGAGAATCAGGTTTCATCATAACTACTTCAAACAAGCTAATGACACCATACATATTTCTTTTTTTTCCATATAAACACAAATGTACACATTTGCAATCCACTTAGATAATATCCAATCAGACATGCATATAGTGGAAGGTCTACAACCAAATATTGTTTAAGAAAATTCTTTTTTATTTTTAAATTTTCAAAATAATTTCCCCTGTTTTTATTAAGGTCAAGAATAGTGGTATTATTCACCATAGACTAGACTGTGTCAAATAAAGCATCTTAAAATCTGATCTATTCAGAATTTTTCCTAAAAATGTTTTTAAGGCTTTTGCTATTTCTTAACAAAATTGTTGTAATTGAAAATTCTGCATTAAGCACTATATTAACTAAAATTTTGTGCTAATGATTGAACCCATTATTGTGTAAATAATTGAAATGAGTACATTGATACATCAATAGAATGAATAACAATTGAACCTACTAAACTAGAGTGCTTTGAATTAAGCATCTTAAAATTTGATTTCTTGAGAAGGTTTCCTAAAAGTGTTTTTAAGGCTTTTGCCCTTTGTTTAAAACAAAATTGATGCAATTGAGAATTCTGCACTACACACTAATATTAACTAAAATTTAGAGTTGATGATTGAGCTCATCAATTATGTGAATAATTGAAATTAGTGCATTGATACATCATTAGAAATGAATATTTGATAGAACCCATTTCTATGTCAGGGTACATAACACATATCTGATGCAAAAAAGTTTAAAAATTATGAATTAATCACCACGCAAGCTGGATGCCAGCTGCCTTTTCAGGCACGGGTCTAGGAAAAACTATGCATGTAGCAAACACTTGAGTTTCTGACTGTCAGATTTCTTATCACCATATAAACTCAGCATTAATAAGTCGATAAATTCACTGTTTAGATTACTAATATCCATTTGAAAAAAAGGGCCTGCCATTCAACAGAACAAAGGTAGAGAGGATGCAGTTGCAAGCAATATAGCATTCCCTAAATCAACTGCAGTCCGTATTCAGTATAAGAAAAGTACAACCGACTAGAGATAGATAGCATAATGACTAATGTAAGCATATATGGAAGCAACATACCAATGGCTACTATCGTCTCAAAAGAACGCAATCATATACATGGAAGCAACATATCAGTGGCTAATATCATCTCAAAAGAACACAACCATATAAATCAAACACAATAACAAAAAGCAGCACTTTCTACCTGCTCTGAGATTGCCATGGAACCATGACACGCAAGAAGCAGAACCTTGGAAGGATCTCCAAGAAGGGGATTAGCTTGCAGCTGATCTTTCAAAGAATTAATGTCATCCCACCCAGTCATAAACGCTAAAACTGCACCTGGCCTTTCTTTTCGACAAATATGGCACAAAACACTTTCTATGAGGTTAAAACCAATTGAGTCCGGATTCCAACAAGATAGTGAGTCACGAGTTCTTGAACTATACTCCCTAAAATCAGCAGCTTCTAGAGCATCCTGTCCATTTTGTAGAAAACATTAATAGATTCTTTTTTAAGTTTTGATGTAAAAGTGACAAGATTTACATACATCAACAACAGAAGCAATTTGGCTCTTCCTCTTCCTCAGAACTTGCTTTTGCATTTTCCACATCTTCTCTTGTCCATAGTCATCAATTTGATTGTATGGAGTCAATCTATGTCCAGTAATTTCCAGAACATTCTCCAGAAAATGAGTTCGCACTGGGTATGTGAAACCCTGTAAAATGAATTAGAAACCCACAAATTAAGCATCACATAAAAGAATAACCATCATCTTTTCATGAAATGCAACAAAAAGAAAATGCAGATATCACTCAACTACTACAACATTTTTTACCTACTAGACATTGCATTATAGAGGCATTTGGTTCGCGATAATATAATATTAACAGAAATCTTACATTCCTGATAATCTTGCATTTGGTAATCATAATACTGGAAATGCAAGATTACCATATTTGGTTTGCCTTGGTAATATTAGATCAAATTCTCAGGAATGCAAATATTACTATGTTTGTTTCATAATAATCAAATATGGTAATCAAATTACCATGTTCTTGAATTCTATTTATATTTTGTTATAAATCATTTCCGTCTTTTAAATGACTGTCTTTTTTTTTTGGCTAAAATATAAAATGTTCTAGTAAAACAAGGATTCTTTGTAAAATTATTTTAAAAAAATTACATATTTAAATATTATAAATATTAAATATATTATATATAATATAATACATATATTATACATTATATTATTTAAACATTAAATAATACTTATAATATAAATAATGCTATTTAAATATAATAATTTAATATGCAAGGTCATAAATATTAATAATTTTAAATCTAATATTTATATAATATATATTTAATATGAAATATAAATATAATACTAAATATTTAAATATCATCAAGTGCATATTAAATATATAATCAGATTAAATATTATTAAATATTTATATGGAAGTTAGGAGCATAATTTAAGATTACTTTGGTAATCTTAGATACCCACTTTTGAGATAGGAATCGGATTACCATAATTATGGTAATCTTAAAGTATTGAGAATCAAATATTATCGTATAAATTACCATGTCTAATTACCAAATATGGTAATTTGCATGATAATCTTATATTATCAAAGTGGATTACCACCAACTAAACATCTTCTATAGTAATTTAACAAAAATAGTAAATTATAGGAGCACCAAAAAAATTATTGACCTCACCCCCTAACTTACCAAAATGAACGCGTAATTATTATGATCTCAAGCAATAGATGATAAAACTAAAACACAGATTTTCCTACATGAACATCCCAAAGCATCAAAAACCTTTTGGTTCAACAATTTTAAGTCATGTAAAATTAAATTTTTTGCAAGATACTAAACCTCACATTCAGTTCACATTCATCGATAAGTTTATTGATAATTCTCAAAGTAATGCTTCTACCCCAGCACTTCTCAGGGGTAGACATAATACATCAAACTCAAGTCACTCGCATGTCTTCGACTATTTAAATTTAACCAAAACTGCCACCCATCATAAGGATAATTTAGTCTACAAACACTTTAATTAAGTGCACACGTTACTAATGATATCACAAAACCCACAAATTCTGAATCATTGTACTCAGATGTTCGATGCTTTTAAAAACTAACACTTGTGTCAGGTTTTCATACTCATGTTCAAATGGCAATTCTGGAAAAACATATGAGGGCACAGCAATTAGAAATCATGCTGCCATATACAAGCCAGAAGGGAGAAGAAATAATCAAGAATCCTGGGAACAGCAATTCAATTGGATCTTGTAGCAAAAGAACAAAATTTACGCTTAATAGCATTAAAATAAAGGCTAAAGTGAGGCAAAAATAAGCGAATTCCAGTAAGCAGAAATAGAAAAGCTACAAAAGAAAAGAATAACACTACAGTCCCCATCAAAAAATGTAAATAAATAAATGACATTAGTTCTTGAAATTATGCTAATTACTTACAGGAATGTGTATCATTGGAGCCCCACCAAAGTACGAAGAGAAAAGCTCAGCATTCAATGTTGCGCTCATTAAGATCAACCTAAGCTCTGGTCGACGGGGAAGAAGGTCTTTCAGAACTATCAGAAGAAAATCTGGCAACAGGACGAGCAATAGATTAACATCAAATATTTTCTAAATGTCCAAATTGGATTTTGGTTACAGTTCTCAGAGATTTTTAGTAAGATTTGATGTTAACAGACAAAATTTGTTCACTAAAAAGCCTACCCTCATTCATGCCACGTTCATGGATCTCATCTACAATAACATGGGTTACACCTTTCAAGTTTCTATCCACCAGTAACCTCCTCAACAAAATTCCTGTTGTGCAGAAAAGTAAGCGAGTATCCCTCCCTTTCATACCTTCCAGCCGAACCTTGTAACCAACCTAAAGAAGCAAGCCAATTTAATAAATGCAACAGGAATATATATATATATATAGAGAGAGAGAGAGAGAGAGAGAGAGAGAGAGAGAGAGAGATGACTTGACTACATTTCAGGATCCGATCACCTCTCTCACCTTTGGATCCATGTGGATCCGTAAACTGTATGGATCCAAGGGTGAAAAAGGTGACTGGATCTAAGCTTGGCTCCATTCGAATGCAGCCAAGTCCCTCTCTTTCTCTCTCTCTCTCTCTCTCTCTCTCTCTATATATATATATATATATATATATATATAATTTTGGAAGGAGAAACAAGCCTTTAGAGGCTTTAATATCTGAAGAACTCACAGATTCACCCAACTTCTCCCCTCTTTCAGCTGCAACTCTTTCAGATACAGCAATAGCAGATATCCGTCTCGGTTGGGTGCAAATAATGCTACTGGTTGCTCCACGAGCAGCATCAATCTCAGATTCTAAAATGTATTGAGGAAGCTGTGTGGTCTTACCACAACCCGTTTCACCAGAAATCACAACAACCTGTAGAATCAAAGCAACAAAAAAAAAAAAAAGAATGTCTAATAATGTTCCATGTATATTACAAATGGAGGACTGTTTTACCCAGAGCAACCATCCTATAATATCAACATAGAAAAAAGGAGAAAGAAAATACAGAAGCATTAAATATTTTGCAGGCATAGAACAAATGAATGAGAATGCTCCATACAGGAAAAAATGGGTAAGCGGATATCTTCCTGTGGAGCTACAATGCACCTTAGGAGTGAATGGTGACCATTAAATAACAACATAGTTTAGGTAACAAATAACAATATAGTTTAAACATGATAATATGGAGAATAGAAAAAGCAATGAAGTAAGCAAATGAGCACATAAAAATCATAGCAAGATGAAGTTGTGTATAAGTTGGATGCCGGGATCTGGGGCCAGCAAAGAATTCATGTTTAAGATGGGTTAGCCATGTTTGCTAGGTCAGAAATAGTTTTGGTTGTGAGATATGAGATCAAACAAAGAGGTAGATCAAGGAGTTAGGTGCACAAGTAGAACCCTATCCCCATCTATAGAAGACAAAGCAAAAGCACCTTAGTGTGCGGATAAATGGTCAACAAACTGAACACATTTAATATTTGTCCATCTAAATTCCATGCAGTCTCTACTCTTTAATATGAATTTTTACGGTAAAATATTACCTTCCAGCTATACATTACCAGGCAGACTCATAATTCAGATTGATTCTACGTTTAAAGAAGGCAGACTTTAGAGTTGTGGAAGCAATTCCTAGAGCAGGATCAACCCCTTTAATAGAAGATTCCAGCAACAAAGGAGCACCACCAAGATAGGAGGGAGGTGATCAAGTCAGATAAAAGGGTATAAAGGAGGATGATAATAGTACATAAGGTTTGGATAGAAATAAAAGATAGAGATTTGACAACAATTTCTACTTAGATTCGGTCTTGAATACAAACCAATGGCAAAATACAGTTTGTAAAATCAACATTAGCTAGATGGTATAAAAAAACTTTGCCCTCAATTAGTTTTCACTTGCATGTGAAAACAAGTTTCAAACAACGACACCACAGTTTCAAAAATCGCCAAAACGGGACAATACAATCAATACCATACCATTCCAATGTGAAACCAACACCAGAATGGGTGCTTAGACACCAAAGCTTAGACACCAAAATACCATACTGATACCTCTCGGCCATACAATTTGTGCTAGTGTGTATTGACAATATTGTGCCAATCCTACTGGTGTGCACCAATAACTTTTTTTTTTTTTTTTGAAGTTGTCACTTTCATTATATAATGTTGGGACCGGTACAATACCATCCTAATGGAAAAACGATACTGGATTCAGTAATGTTATGCAAAACCTAGAACCATGCTAATATACCATTATCTATAATATTCAACTGACTTATTTTTTCATAAACTGACAGCTTGAAAATGCCTTTACAAAGGCTAAGGCATTTTTTGTAATTATTATATTTCTATAGGAACAATTTCTTTAAAGCCTCAAAAGGATAGAAACTGTCAAAGAAGATGCATGAATTTAATTCATTGGGAAGCTGTCTATAGTGAAGAAGCCATCACTCTTCAACATAAGATCAAACAACCTAGAAAGTCAAATATAGCAAAATAAAAAGAATCTCCATAAGCAAATAACAATTTTCAATCCTGATTTTTTTAATTTCATGCACAAGGGAAGATATCTGTAAAGAAGAACCTTTTGTTCACATCTTCTTCAATTTGTCCTCCAATTAGTAATAACTCCTGAAATTTACCATAAAAGATGGCCATGTAGAGGATAACAAAGAAATTAAAAGGTTTAGAATATAAAATGTGCGGCCAGAGATGACCCCTTCCCCGTTGGGCTAAAAATGGATCGATATGGATCAAATATCAATGTATCCATATCCATATCTGTTTTCGTTTGGCGAAATGTACACAGATATAGATATTGGCCAGATAATAAAATTCATATTCATATTTGTTTTAAATAGATAAAGATACAAATTAAGATATTGAAAGTATAGATATAAATATGGATATAAGTTGGATAATTAGACTTCACGGCTACCAAATCAAAGTTATCACTAAGTGGAGGGTAAATTAAGTCGATATCACATTAATATAATCACTTATTTTTCCTTAAAAGCTCATAATTGCTATATAAGATTAAATAGAATTACAATTACAAACCAGATATTCGGATAAGGATTGTATGATTGTCTATCCATATCCATATTTGTTTTCTTTGATGGATATGGATATAGATACGGATATATTAGTCAGATGTTCAAATTTGTATCCATATTTGGATAGTTTCGAATGTGGAAATAGTTTCGAATGAATATTATGTGATCCACTTTCACCCCTACTTCACCCTGCCCATTTCCAAAGGAAGGTGGGTATCATCCTTACATCAACTACCATGCCAAAGCATGTGGAACAATAGAAAACTCTTGCGAGCAAATAAAGAATACCCTGCAAGAACTTAATAAGAAGCCATAATGGAAGAATCATTAACTGAGATGAATAAAAGGAAACAGTAGGTCTCCTATCTTTTAGAAAAAATGATCTTTTTGAATTGCTTGTAGCAAGCAGCTAAGACCATTCAAATATTTCAAAAGCACCAAGTAAGCCGTATTAAGGTAATAACAGATCAGATCAGTGACAAAGTGAGCTAAACCTACATCAGAATAATCTAAAGGTCGCATGCCCTGTTACTCATAAAAAGGCTTTTAGATTTGCATCATTTTAATCAATTGGTATTCCACATTATGATAGTTATTTAGTAATATGAAAGTGAAGAAAATGAGAAATCTCAGAAGATTCACATTCATTGAATCACATGATAACATGTCATTTGTTCGTTATGATTAAGTTGTTGTGCTCAAGTTAAAGAAATAAACCACAAAGAATTGCAGTCAATATTGAAAAAATAGTGATGTACACAGTTGAAAGGAAACCTGATTTTGAGATATGGCTGCTAACAATGCTTCTTTTTCTTTATAAGCAGGGAGACTTCTCCGAAATTCTAGCATTTTTTGACCTTCTGGAGATTCCTACAAAGGAGGGGAAAATTTTCAGAACTTGCACCAATCTTGGATGCCAAAGCCATTATAAACTACACGATACATAAGCAAACGATGATTCCAGAAATTAAAACCTTGGAACCTGATGAAAGTTTTTAGCTTTTTATTGAAATATATCTTCTGAAAAAATGATAGCACATAACATAGAAAACTAAGGAATGTGATAACAGTTAATTAATTTCACAGATGCAGCAAGAGAACCAAATATTTAGCCCTAAACATTAAAGATTTGCTCTGCTTGAATTGATCAAATGAATCGACAAAATAACCAAAAGTATTGTATCTCAGCAAACTAGAAGTAATCAAAATGCTAAAACTGACTGATTTTAATGCAAGATATGCTGATCAGTCTCTGCATACTGATCAAGTATCATTCATACAAACAGATGAACTTATTAAAGAAAAAAGAGAAAAACTGCAAAAACTTGCAGTTGAAACTTCAAACAAAGTTCAGGTAGCTTATCAATTAGGTAGCCAGACATTGCAAGGCAAACATCATAAAGGCAAATTAATGGGTCATGTGCAAAACTTAAATTTAATAATTATTTCTGCATCACTAATCATTGTTCTCTAACAAATATACTGTGTTATATTAAATTTTACAGTCTGGACATAACTTCCCTCCATAACTAAGCCTTATGCACTATTGATACACAACCTGATGCATATTGTAAACTATAGTAACATGCATAAAGTATTAAAAAATTGAAAGAGCAAGAGACAAACACCAAAAGATCATATATCTCTAGCTAATTTGCATACAACCAGCTGACACTACTACCAATCCATGATGATTTGGTGCTACAATTTGAAACTCCACATTTGGCTCACCCCATATTTAAAGTGCACTACCACTGATTGCACCACGATCAAGCTCAGTCAAAAAGAATAAAACTCAACTCCAGGGTTGAACATAAAAGATTGATGAATAGTGAGCAAAACAAAGTCAAAACAGACAGAGATGATTGACTATTTAAACTGGGCCTACAGCATGTAATATATAAAAATAGAAATAGGCATGTCTTAACAAAACCGAACAGATGTAGAGAAAACTGACTATTTAAACTGGGCCTACAGCATGTAAAGTATAAAAATAGAAATAGGCATGTCTTAACAAAACCGATTAACGACTCCATGAGTGAAATAGTAGTGAAACCAAGTGTACACATGCTAGCTGTTGATGATGCTCCTTAAACTTTATGCAGAAGAAACTTGAACCTGCCAAGCCTGTTGTTGATTACGCAATTGTAAACTTCTTCGCCGCAGAATTTTCTCCATGACAACACTAGTAGATGACTGAGGGTCCTGTTGCTCAGAGAGACCTTCATCAGTGGCAAAACTGTCGGTGCTACTTGACCTTGAAAAGGCAATATTGGGAAAGCTTTCACGGTTTGTTCGCTTTCGAGCAAGGTAGTCTTCAAGCAAATGATCCACTTCTCTTTGCAAACCAATTGGAATAGAGACCTGTCCAATATGAATACTTGATAATGTCACTACAAGAAGCACTTACTGCAAACAATCAGAACAGATAATTAGATCATAACCTCAGCCACTTTCCCCATCTGACAAGTTGCACAATACAACTTAACTAACATTAAATACTAAACCAACGCAGAGTAAATAAATGTTTTAAAAATTGATATAACTACAAAGGATGAGAAAAGTTATTGGTAAAATACCTCCCTCTGTGGTCTTTTGTCATCAAGATCTGATCGGTAGTTTGGCAAAGGCACCTTGCTGAAAACAACCACTTTTCCATATTGGCGGCTGAAAATGATATCAAGCACATTTTACAGTGTGACATTAAATTAGTATGAATAGGATAAAGTTTGAGAGATGGCGATTAAAATGTACCTATACAAACCCATTCTTTCAGCTAATGCAGAAAGCTGATCATAATCACGCCTGTCCTTCCTCTCCAGTGACACCACCTCTTGCTCACTTTCATTGCGGAGAAGCATACTTAATTTCCACCTCCACTCATCAACATTATCTAGAGTGGAGGCACCCTGAAGAGATTTTTATGAAATAACATTGCAAAAGCAAACATGAACATGTAAGCATCTGTCTATATACAGAAGCAGATCAAAACTATTAAAAAGAATCAAGCACTGAATGTTTTTTTATCACAAAAATGACTTCCTCTGCTAAAGGGACTTGGGCCCTATTTGGATTGACTGTTGGAAACTTAGGATATGTTTAAGTGGCTGTTGGCCAACGATTATGTGAGATAGCAGTTGGTCAATAGTTCACATAGCTGTTGACTAATAGCAAATCCAAACAGGCCCTTGATCAAAATTTCACATCACTAAGCAAAGCATGATCCTCGCAGAAGTACAAGAAAGAATTATCCATGTTAATCCCATTTTGTACCCTACCCATAAATGAGAATGTCAAATAATTCCAACTATGTAGGCAGCAAAAACTATATAAACCAACAAATGAAAACGCTCCAGCCACAAATCCAAGATAGATAAAGCTAACATGACCCAATCATCAAAAAATTTAATATACAATACTTTAAATTTTAAAATATTGTTATCTCATATCTTTTAAACATAAAGACATGCACAAATATAAATACATATGATGAGCATACAATTGTTATTATACACAGACACATGCACAGTGGACACACAATCCTACATGCATACATCTGAATGCATATGCAGCCTACCATGTATGCACATGAACCACAGTCTTCTTGAATCCTACACTTGCCCTAAACAAACAGATGCTAGGTGGAACACAATCTCCTTTGAATCTCAACACAATGTGAAAGTTTATGCAGTTATTTGTAGGTTTTGATTTTTCATCTATGCTCCTTTTATAGATGGGATATCATGGGAGCTCCAGATGTGATAGTTGTGAATATGACGATTGCACTGGTCATGCAATATGATCAGGCTACATGCTGCAGAAAGTCACTACATTAATGGAAAAATATATCTTTAAGCATCTTCAAAGGGCTATTGGATGTTAAGATGTCCTGTTTAGACTATTGTGGTGATCCATTGTTGTTATTAGCAGCCAGTAACTCATCCAACATAAACAGTCAGATGGAAAACCTTATACTGGAACATCAACCACCAAATTCCATAGCACAAAAAATTTAAAATGATCCCAATCAGCCAAAATGTTCACTTGAGTGAAAATGGCAATGCAGTAATGGCAAGATAAAGGAGCCCAATGAAGCTTATTTGAGTTAAGACACATACCATAAAAAAACCTCACCCACATCCACAGTCTATCTAGAATATGATTGAAGAAATACAAAAATACAAATTCTATATCAAATGGCATTGGTAATTCAAAATGCACCTCATTGTTTTAAAAATCAGCTGTGGCAGGTGCTATAGCAGTTTCAAACCTAAACCACTAAGCCCATGGCAGCCTCATATAGCGCTCCGGCTCATAGAGCCCAGTATAGTGGGTGAAAAGCCACTATAGTGGCAGCTATGCTATAGATTTGTAGCGGGCATTATTTTCCGAAGCAGGCTGGACTGGTTCTGATTATACTGCACAGTAGTTAGGCAATAATTTGCCCTGTTGTTGTTTATTAAAAGATGGGCTAATTCACTTATTTGATACCCTGATTTAACCAAGAGAGGGAAAAAAATAGTAGAACAATGGAGTGGGAAAAATGAAGCATCCCTCCCCGTGCTGCAACACCAAAGCTCCAATGCTAGAGCTCTCTCACTGGTGTTTCACAACCAATGCACCACCTAGCTTGTCATACATTTTTATTTTATGGCTTGGGTTATGTGATTGTGGGCATTTTTATCATATGGGTGTCATAATGTTTTTTGGATGACAATATTTGTCACTAAATTGTGGATCTTTACATTATATGAATATTGATAAGGTATTATGATATTAAGTCGATGGTGTTTTATAACCTATCCATTTTTCTATTATTTTACATGAAATTGATGTAAAGTATTGAGATGTGATACTTAGTATAAAAAATAATTGATATAATTTACAGCCTACTTCGGGTTCATAGCACCTGCTATCACATTTGTTATCCGCTATCCACTACGAAACCCCCTACCCACTACGTGGCCGTTATCTGCTTTTTTAATACATTGATGCACATCATACAAATAGATTGCATATGAAATAAACAAATTAGTATTTGGCTGTAAGCCCAAAATACTGTAGGCCGCGAGCAACTAATGCACACAATGCTGCTGCTACAAAAGATGCTACCATGTAATCCGGTTGAAGAAAATGAAGCCGAATCATGAAGTGGTCTAACAAATATGAATAATAGTCAAAGATTATTGCGAAGAGATTCTTAATGAAGCAAAAGGTGAAAATCCAAGTTCATGAGTGTAACTAAAAAAATAGAAACTACTCATCACATCACCTAATCAATAACAGAACTATAAAAATGCCTGCTGCAATATAGTGTCAACAATGTAACAATCCTACCATATATGATGAGATAGAATTGCCATCTTCATCCAATAACTAATTGATGACATCAGAAGCATTTGTCAAGTTCCAAAGACACCAAGATCTATGGTCTCCTTGCTTATAGATTAGTGTTGGTCTCCACAATCAAATCGTGAAGACTGCATGATATTCTCTCTAATTTGCATGAGTTGAGATTCTTTTAGGGCTATTTCATTGGAGGTTACAGAAAAATCGGTTGGCTAAAAGTTTGATAGATATACCTGTTTATCAAAGAAATCCCAAACTATCTATTCTTATAACATATGTGGACTTGGTACTTCCAACCAGTTTTATTAGTTCTTAAAGATCTAGCACAATTGATAGAGTTAAGGTCAAGCAAAAACTACAAGTTCCAGACGTTAAACCATGCTTGACTCTTCAACAGTGCCGAGTGATGTAAAACTTGATACACAGACAACTAATAGTGTTCGCAGAGCATCAACCAAGTCACTAAGCATAAATTAAATCCATACACTTCCCACTTGATTGCGGTAAAGAGTAAAACCAAAAAGAGAAGGCGTTATCACTTCACATCTGGAGCGGGGGATCAAATTTCTATCCAGGAACAGTCATTTAAAGACCATTATCAAACCCAGATACGAGAAATCCATGAACCCAAGAAAGCAGGAGAGCCGACCTTGTTCGAAGCCGGCGAGACCTCCACGTCGCGATCGGAGTCGTCATCAGAGTAATCATCGTACGCGTACCGCGAGTAGGGGAAGCTCTGCTGCCGGAAGTAGGGCGGGAAGACACCGGCGGGGGGGTCGACGGCAATGCCCCCCTGTCCGGCGCCGGCACTGGAGTCGCGCCAATCGTAGTCGACGGATCTGGCGGCAGTGAGGTTGCCGTTGGCGGAGGCGATGACGGAGCGGAGGCGGGGGATGGGCGGGACGTAGACGCCGCCGCTGGCGGAGTTGCTCTTCATCGGTGCGGCAGGGCTGGGGGTGGTAGAGCTAGGGCTTCGAGGGGCCGTCGGGAAGCGGAGGATGGCGGCGGCGGAGGGGGCCACAGACATGGTCAGGCGGAGGCGGGTCCGGAGGCATCCCCGCAGCACCGCGGCGTAGGGCATGATTGCTCCCTACATCTCATGAACTCCCCCTCCTTTTATAGCCACCAAGGAAAGAAGAATTAAAAAAAGAAAAAATCACCACTAAATTTCTTTCTTGATTTTTTCTTTCTTTTAAGGGAAGAAGCGGTGGCGCTGCTGCTGCTGGTGGTGGTGGTCGAGAGAGGAGACGAAGAGACAGCGACTGGGTGGAGGTGACAAAATGGGGGGGAGTTAGGGTTTTTGCTGGCTCAACGAGTGTATCTGCGGTTCCTGTTGAACAGCGAAGAGAGATGTCAAACCGTGAAAAAGCGGGGCCCAGGTAAAACTGGTTGACGTGGCGGAAAAGAACGATATTTCATGTTTGGAGTCAGTTGGGTGATGAGATAGAGGCAACAAAAGGGGGACAGGGGAGCGGGGATTGGAATTGAGAAGATGGGTTGATCGGACGGATTTAGGACGGGGTGCAGGCCGGGAAAGCGAGGATCGGACGATTGCGATAGGGTCAGGATGGCAGGGATGTGGGAACGCGCGGGTCTTCGGATCCGCTCGGGTTGGCGTTAGTCCGCCGCTGTCTTTTTGCTGCCGATCGCTGCTTGTGCTTGCTCGGCGGAGGCCCCACAGGTTGCCAACATCGCACCGTGGGATACCTTGGAAGCTGGAATACGAAAGAGATCCGGTGCTGCACCGGCCATTAATCATGCAGTGAGAGTCGTTGGTGATCTACGGTCGGATGAGGATTATCGTATTTGTTACTGAACACGGCGCTAGGGTGGCGTTTGGGATGATCTTTGAGAGGCCACCGGCAATTCTGGGGCGGAGATAAAGATTATCTTTTTGAGCATCCCTATTTTGGCGACAACTTGTGATGATCGTGATGGCGATCATATATTGCCATAATTTGTAGACGACTTTATCCCTATTTATCGATCCCTAATATATATATATATATATATAATTTATACATAATATCTATAGTATAATAATAGTATTATTATATAATATATATAATATTATGATATATTTTGTAAATAAGTTTTTAAGAGTATCATCGGTATCATATGTATGGTAATCTTGTATTCCATGGCATACCAAATACGATGATATGTGATAGCCAGCGATCTTCAATTATTGAAATATTTTACCAAATGGGATGGTGTTACACACTAGTAATCCTATTACTGAGAAAAATCACTTAGTGGTCAACTAAACGACCCTTACGAGGTATTTAATATGAGGTAATTTATTCAAGATCATTCATGATTTAGATAGAAATTATTGGATCATTGAATTTGATTACACATCGATGATCCTACGTAGTAATGATTAAAAATCACCCCACCTCTATAATTATCGTCTAATCTAGTAATCTCATACCACTCCATAAAATCAGATATCCAAGATCGCCTCATGTATTGATCTTCACTTAAAATTTAGGAGCTAAGATGCCCCTCATCTATATAAAAATGCTTATTATTATTCATATTAACATAATATATTATAATATTATAAGTTTTCATTATAATAATATAATATGATATTACTATACTAAAATAATATGATATTACAATTATAATCTCATTTTATATAACATAATATTACAATATTATAACATATATCATTAATTATTATTATTATACAGTGATATTATAATTATATTATAATATTGTACCATAATATAATATTTTAAAAATAATATTATAATTTAATCTAAATATTATAATAATAAATAATATAACATAATGATATATGAGATAGACATCGCTGCATTTGCATGTAGCTTAATTCAAGATCCAGTCATCTTTTTCATCCTTGGATTCATAAAGATTCCAGAGCCATCCCATCATTTTTACTTTTTTCATATTTGGGATTCGTAAACTATGTATATCTAATGGTAGAGAAAGTGATTGAATTTAGACTTGGCTATATTTAAATGTAGCTAAGTCTATCTCATAATATATTATCATGATACTTGCAAAATATATTAGAAATTTATTTTTTTAAAGTAAAGAGAGATTAAATAATTAAGGATAATGTGATATTTTATGATTGGTGATCCCATGATATGCGAAACATAGCGATCTTAAATCATTGGTATATGCCATATTAAATATGATGATCTTAAATTACTGAAATTCATATCATATATAAGAATCACTAATGATCTAATATTACTATAGCGATCCTGTTTAATTACCAAATGCTCTATAGGTGTTAGTTTGGCATAGGGATAAAGGGGTGAAAAGTTACTTCTATAATTTGAGTTATTTTTTGCAAGGAACTAATTCCCTCTCTTACCCTTCAAGTAACTTAGAAAGAGGTAGGTTAACAGGTTTAAAGGCAAAAATTATTTAAAGGTGAAAAGGATCTACGACATTGGGATCAATAAACTAAATAATCCCACCATTCTCTCCCATGTTACGTCTTTTACATCGATGACATTAATAAAATACTAATGATATTTTCATCCATTTTATATTAACCTTGTTCGAAACATAGTTAATAATTATACCAATAATATTTTATCATCAATTCATAAACATAATCATAGCTAACACAAGAAAATCTTTACGCTCTTAAAATCTTTGCCAATAAATGTTCTACTTCTAACCTTCTACCTTCATTTATTTTAACCCTATACCATCGTAGATGGTAACTAATAAAGCTAGTCTAATCCGCAACTCAGCTAGTTATTCACTATGAGCTGATTTATTTCGTAGAAAGTGTACACTTAAATGATAAGTTCCTCATAAGTAGATTTCTAAGCTTATATTTATTGGGTTATGAAAAGGAAAATAAATCTTTTCTAGTGCTTCGTGCTTAATTAGCTAACCATTTTTTAAGAAATGAGTCAAAATATCAATTTTGCCCTCTGAACATAAGGTAAAGGTTTATGAATTTGTAAGCCTTTTTTTATCCTTTGTCATATTACAAAATTAATATTGGCTAGCAAAAAGATAAGCAAAAATAAAGAATTTTTATCATGAATTAGGCTAAGGTTTTTGGTTTTTTTTTATTTTTTTATTTTTTATAAAGTAGATAAAAAAGACTTCCTTTTTTATGAGAAAATTAAGTGATTTTTCTATCTTTCATATATATTTGAAATTGTTATGATGGATGTTATAGTAACGTTCTGATGCATCTCTTATCTACTACATGCTAAGAACTACTTTGTGCTCGACGAAACATTACATATTGTTCATATTTCTTAGGCTTCTTCCGAGCTTCCCAAGTTGTGTATCTAATGTGCCATACTCTAGGAAGGCAAGGCAAGGCAAGGCAAGGCGTGCCATATCACACATGACTCTATGTCTCTAAAGTACCTAAGAATACTTTCTTACACTCTAGTTTGTTTAGGAATGATAGGAGGCGAGGATTTAGAAAATGAGGCCACCTTGAAAAATCCCTTACTCCTAATTATATATTATGAAATATAAATAATTTAATTTTTAGCATGATTTTCATGATGTTGCTGCTTTAATAATAATTATTATGATCACAAGCTATATACAAATGGCCCATCGCACAGTGATTTTTAAATTTGCTTCAAAATAAATTATTAAGAATTGTACCTAATTCTTGGTTTAAATCTTGCTCGAAACTATAAAAGTTGGAAAGCAGCCCTTAAAATAAAAGTTAGAAACCACATACTTGTTAGGTCTTTAAAAAAAAAAATATTGTTGCAACTTACTTGTGTCTTCACTCAAAGAATATAAACTTTATTGCGTGAATAAACAAAAAGATGTGATGTTGCATGCAATATTATAATTCATTATTAACTTTATATTTGTCAATGAATATTCACACATTATACATGATATCATAGCTCATTATTTATGAAAAAAATTATTTCAAAAGATTGACAAAATTTCTCATTACACAAATATTCTATTTTAGACTTTTTTTTTTTTTTTTCTTTTGTAACTTAGCTAGTGATACTTCTATTTGTGAAAAGATCTAACACATGAAATTATAATAAATTCTTAAAAATATTGGAGGAAATCAATAAAAAGTAGGAATAATTGATTATCTATTCAAACAAATTAATTGATGTATATTTGATCATAAATTTTTGAAATTGCAGTTGCACAACATCTTATTATTGTAAAATTAATGATGTAAATGATATTAGTAGGGCATTGTTGTTTATAAATATGTGTGATAATATGCAGAATGATGAAAATATTAAAAAAAAAAATGTAAATAATGATATAAACTTAAGATTTGGGGATGAGGATATATGGGATAGAAGTTGAAAATTATCTTACAATTTTCTTAATTATATATATATTCAATTTTATTTTCTTTAGGCTTTGATATCACTCATTTTTAATGGTTCATTTTAGTTAATTAAATTTTTATTTGCATATGTAATACATGTTAAAAACATAAATAAAATTTTTAAATATATTGCATGCTGACCAAAAAAATTAACATTTAATATTTATAAAATAAGTTTTTGAGATATTTTGATGAAAAATATTAGCAACCAATCGAAGATTCTGATTTAATAAAGAAAGATAAGGAAATTATAGAGGATTGAGGTGAGTTATAGTTCATGAAAAATTAAATACTACTATAAAATAAAAATTTATAATCAATGCATAATAGTTTAATTGGGACATGATGATAGAGTTGTGAATTAAATAATATTACAAAATAAAAATTTAAAATTAAATATAATCAATGTATAATAAATTAATTGGCCCAGAGATGTGAATTGAGTAATTAAAATATAAAAGAGAAATTGAGGTGAAAGAGTATAATTAAAATATAAAAGAGAAATTGAGGTGAAAGAGTATTATTTTCCGTGGAAAACAAAGCTTTCACAATGAGTTTATATATATATATATATATATATATTTTAAGATTTGCTCAAAAGATTTATGAATTTACCAATAAAACTAGGAATAAATATGTTTAGAAAATTGATGGAAGGAATTTAGAGAGGAAAGATTATTACTATTGTTCTTTTTATGCTTATTATATTTTTTAAATGTGAAATCAAATGATATTTATATTTATGATTATATTTCTTCAGTTGCTATAAATCTATGCATGTATACATGCGCTTGAGTGTGCAAAAATATGTGCGCGTATATACACCATTAGAGCAAAGTATTGGCTCTATATGCTTAACCCATCAACAATAATAACAGCCACGCTTTGTTAACTTACATTACCAACATCATTTAATTCATTCAAAAATTGCCAAGATGGTTAATATTTTGCCCACGGACATGGAATGCAGGCAACTCGAACTTTTTATTTCACACAGTACAAATCTTCAATTTTTTATAGATAA
Organism: Metroxylon sagu; assembly: GCA_017589505.3. Classification (NCBI taxonomy): domain Eukaryota; kingdom Viridiplantae; phylum Streptophyta; class Magnoliopsida; order Arecales; family Arecaceae; genus Metroxylon; species Metroxylon sagu. The sequence goes on along the minus strand of JACVBY030000520.1, from coordinate 819,296 downwards.
AAATTTAAGCTAAAAAAGATTTTAAAAAATTTCGATTGACGAACGGTCGCTAGGTTACTAACTTCGAACTCAAACCTTCGCTCCGTTGCCCTCCAGTGTTATTGGGGTTTTATAACAAAGCCATTTCTAGGGTTTTGCCACGGTCCCTCTCTCCTCCTCCTCAACCCGCATGGCGGCCGCCGTCACCGCATCCGCCTCCCCGGCTCACGCCTACTCTTCCAAGACGGAGAGCTACGTCGACAACAAGCGACGCGACGACGTCCGGCAGGCCAACATCATCGCCGCCCGTGCGGTGGCGGACGCCGTGCGCACCAGCCTCGGCCCCAAGGGCATGGACAAAATGATCGCCTCCGCCTCCGGCGAGGTGATCATCACCAACGACGGCGCGACGATCCTCAACAAGATGGAGGTCCTCCAGCCCGCAGCCAAGATGCTTGTCGATCTCTCCCGCTCCCAGGATGCCGCCGCTGGAGACGGCACCACCACCGTCGTCGTCCTCGCAGGTGCCCTTCTCCGCCGCTCCCTCTCCCTTCTCTCCGCCGGCATCCACCCCACTGTCGTCTCCGACGCCCTCCACCGCCTCTCCATCCGCGCCGTCGACATCCTTCATCGCATGGCCGTCCCCCTCGACCTCTCCGACCGGGACTCCCTGGTCAAGTCCGCTGCCACCTCCCTTAATAGCAAGGTCGTCAGCCAGTACTCCTCCCTCCTCGCCCCACTCGCCGTCGAGGCCGTCCTCTCTGTTGTCGACCCCGTCCACCCTGATCTCGTTGATCTCCGCGATGTCAAGATCGTCAAGAAGCTCGGCGGCACCGTAGATGACACCGAGCTTGTCAAAGGCCTCGTTTTCGACAAGAAGGTCAGCCATGCTGCCGGAGGCCCTACCCGTGTGGAGAATGCCAAGATCGCTGTCATCCAGTTCCAGATCTCCCCTCCCAAGACTGACATCGAACAGAGTATCGTTGTCTCAGATTATACTCAGATGGATCGCATTCTCCGAGAGGAGCGCAACTATATACTTGGGATGGTGAAGAAGATCAAGGCAACTGGGTGCAATGTGCTTCTCATCCAGAAGAGTATTCTTAGGGATGCCGTGACCGACCTCTCGCTGCACTATTTGGCCAAGGCCAAGATTTTGGTGGTCAAGGACGTCGAGAGGGATGAGATTGAGTTCATCACAAAGACGCTGAACTGCCTGCCCATTGCCAATATCGAGCATTTCCGAGAGGAGAAGCTGGGACTTGCTGACTTGGTGGAAGAGGTCTCGGTCGGGGATGGGAAGATTGTGAAGATCACGGGAATCGAGGACATGGGGAGGACCACTACCGTGCTTGTCCGGGGATCGAATCAACTTGTCATTGATGAAGCAGAGCGGAGCCTTCACGATGCCCTCTGTGTTGTCAGGTGCTCTGTGAGAGAACTCTTCCCCTTTTTTTCTACTTTTTATTTCGATTAGTCATCAATTGATCCAAAAGTTATTTTTGTTTCCTTAAAAGCTATATTTTTATTGCTTCTGTTGTTGGGAAATGTAAAATGTACCGAGGACTGAATGGTGGCAAATGGGCTCTTGATTGAGGTGTTCGGCGTTCATGATTGCCACATTGATGGCATTTTTTCATGGCGGTTCTGCAGAGGGATGCGAGAAGGATTTTGAGAGCTTTAGTGTTGAAAGACTTATGATGTCTACTGTGCTCAAGATTTTGTTCAGAGCCTCTCTTTGATCTCTAATCATTCAGCGGTTGCCACCAGGGTGACAAAGGTGATGTCATGATGTCAAAGGGAAGTGGTTTGGGGTTATATTGATCATATGACAGGGGAAAGAAATGAGAACTTGAAATTATGGGGTCCTTGGTACCTATGAAAAGAAGGTAGCTTATTGAGGAGGGAATACACCTTAGCATATGTGCTCTGTTGAAATTTGTGAGGGATATTATATCATGGGGCAGTTTGCATGATTTATAACATTCCATGTGATGCATGCCATGTAGGAAGCGTGTTTAACCAGTTGGTACCTAATTCCTCAGCGTGTTTTCCGCCATCATTTCGAACAATATCTAGAAATAGATGGTTACTGTCTTGACTTGTTATGGATCTTTATTTGCTTGATTGGTTGGCCTATGGAAAATGCATGGCTGGGTTAATAATGTTGTTCCTGCCATAATCAATAATAGATGTTTACTGAATCTATGTGCAATTCATCTTTTGAGTATGTTAACTCAAAAGAACAATATTTGGCAAAAAATGGCACTCATTACCAATTTAATTGAAATATGTTTATCAAATATGAACATATATACTCTTTTTGTCTCATCCTTTTTTTTTTTCCGAAATTTTTATAATATACTCTGCACAAGCCTGAAATGCTTGCTGATTCCCTTTGACGCTTTGTTTTGGGAAGATTTTTTTTTTAAAGAGGTTTAGATCCAAAATTTATCTTCAAGTTGGATTATATTTTTGATTCTTTTGCTTGGGTTTTTCATGGCAAAGGTTCACAATGATGAGTTTGGAGTTGAACGATTTTCCTAGGTGGTAGGATCCTTAGGTAATTGGAACATATTTTAATGTTGATTACATCCTTATTTGACAGGAAACAAGGCATAAAATTTATAGTGAAATGCATTCTTAGTGATTTATGAAATAAAACCCTACTGTGGGGTCAAAATTCACATGGAGTATTGATTCATGTTGTAGGTCGGATTCTTCCTTTCTTTTGTACAAAAAATGGGAATTACCAGTCTACCCTATCTGATGTTGCATCATGTCATAAAATGGGAATTATGAGTCTACCCTATCTGATGTTGCATCATGTCCTAATTGTTTTTGGACAACAATTGACTCTAGAGTCTAGATATTTTGGCAAGAAATTGGTTTGTTTTTCAAGGTTTTGTGTGATGCTAACTATTTTTTCAAGAATTCTCTTTTCCTCTATTTTTTGGTTGCATCACTCAGTGGATTATCAATGTTTAATTTAGTTAACCAGTTTCTGGATTCTGACATTGTAATCTAATGTAGTTCCATGTATGGTTGCATGTCAATTATGTCAGAGGATGCCATGGAATCTTGATCATCACATTGCATGGCTTATTGGCAGCTTTTATTAGCATTCTGAAGAAATTATTCTAATATGCATATGAGGCATTAAAAATAAGCTTACCCTGCTTGAGGGAATGCTTTCTTGGATAGATAGATAGTTGCCTTATTGTTAATGGACCTGGCCTCTTCCTATCCATTTTTTCTTTGTGAATTGGTTTTACATAGTGTTCCCATTGGTGCACAAAGATAGTAAGATTACTTTGTTCTTTTCTCTTCTTTAGAACCTCGATCGTTGATATGCTTTATTACCATAAAGAGAGAAAAAATCCGATTTGATGGTGGGACATCCTTTCCTTGGTAAAGGTTACAAGAACTAACCTCTTTATTTTAAGTTGTATAATAATAACTTACCTAAAGAGGACGCCAAAGACCCTTGGTGAAGGTCACCAAAAGCACTAACACCTTTCTTTCCCCCATCATCATATCTTCCCCTTGCTTCTTTCTCTTTAAATCTCTCTCTCTCTCTCTCTCTCTCTCTCTCTCTCTCTCTTTGTGTGTGTGGATTAGTATTTCCATCATCTTATTCTCACAAGGTACTAGAATTTCCTAAAACTGATGGATCTTGCTAGTGCTCAAGTCTAATGACCCTTTGCCCTTTGAGTTTAGTAAGTTGTGAGGTTGCTTCATGAAAACTTATTGTGTAAACAACAGTAAAGTCCATGTCACTCTCTCATGAAAAATTTGATTTTGTCATGATTCTCAGCTCTGATGGTATCTCCCTATATTTTTCATGAATATGACCACCAAAGAAGCATTGGTAAATTATAATTGCCTCTAGTAAGGACTTCACAGCAAGGTCCTTGATATTATCTTTTATGCATTGACCAAAATTGTATTTTAGATGCTTGTACACAGATGATAACCGTCATGCTTAGATGATCCATGATTGCTAACCTTCATGCTTAGATGATCCATGATTGCCAATTTTTTTAGATATTATTAATCTTTATCTTTGAGTTGCTTATTCTAGGGTAACATACAAATTCAACGTATCTGAATAGAGAGCCTATGGACCTTTACAAAAAAAGTGGTCTCCCTTCATGAAGAATCACCTTTCTTAGCAACATTGTCGTAAGAACACTTCCATCTTTCCTTGATTATATTTTATTGGGTTCCAACTGCTTTGGTAAGTCTACAATGTTTAAAATCTGACAGATATGGCTAAGATTTGGTGAATCTATTGAAGGTATTGACATGCTTGACTACAACTGAGAGACAAACATTTTTACTGATTTAACTTTAGTTTTTTCTCAACACATTTATTTTTTTCTTTTCCCCCTTGTAGTTACATGTGTATATCAGTTCTCCTATGGTGCCTTATGTGCTGTTGCTTCATCAAATATAGTGGAGGGGTCTGGTCTCAAGGGTTAGTTCTCAAGCCTTTCTTTGTGTCCCTTATGCTAGGTGTTCTTCAGGTAATGTTTCTTGTGCTATGGACTGCTTAAGGTGGTATTGGGTTGAGAATGTTGTGCAAAAGATGCTTAGAGTGGTCAAAGCGAAGGTTATTTAGTGCTCTGGGTTGTTTTTGAGGATTTTATAGATGCAGATTGAGCAAGGTTTTCATTTAAAATCCTAAACGCCTTACTATATCCGTTGTTTCTGACATGCTTCCTATTCCTGGTGGCCAAGTCCATAAAGATGGTTTGCTTTTGTCTTTTTTCATGCCTTTATTTTTGTTGACTATAGAAGCTATTTTCCTTCTTAGGAGATTAGTGGAGAAGTATAGAGAAAAGAAACAAAATTTTTATATGGTTTTTATTGATTTAGAGGAAGCATATGATAGGATCCCTAAAAAAATCTTATGATGGGTGCTACAAAAGAAATGAGTACTTATTAGGTACATTAACATAATAAAAGATATGTATGATGGAGCAGTTACTAGTGTAAGAACTATTGGTGATAATACTAGCGAATTTTTTATTACAGTAGGTTTAGATTAGGGATTTGCTCTTATTCTCTATCTTTTTGCTTTAATTATAGATGAGTTTACTAGGCAAATTCAGGATAATATTGCATAGTATATATTATTTATAAATGATATAGTACTGGTAAATAAAATTAAGGCGGAAGTTAATTGTAAGTTAGAATTGTGGCAAAATGCATTAGAGTTTAAAGGTTTAAGTTAAGTAGGATAAAGACAGAATACATGAAATGCAATTTTAATATATTAGAAATTGAGATGAATGTAGAGTACAAATTGGGGATCATAAAGTTAATAAAAATGATTATTTTCAGTATTTAGAATTGATTATTCATAAGAAAGGAGAGATTGGGGATAATGTTGTCCCTATAATTAAAGTAAGTTGGATAAAATGGAGAAGTATAATTGAAATATTATGTGATTGTAAAGTACCTGTTAAGTCGACGAAAAAATTTTATAGGATAGGTATAACACCAGATATGTTTTATGGCATGGAATGTTGGGTAGTTAGAAAAATACATGTACAGAAGATGAATGTGATGGAAATGAGAATGTTAAGATGGATATGTGGTAATACAAGAAAAAATAGGATAAGAAATAAATTCATTTGTAAAAGGTAGCGGTAGCTCTAATCAAGGATTAATTAAGGGAAGGACGATTTAGATGGTTTGAACATGTGTAACGTAGACTTAGAGATGCATCTATGCAAAGGAGTGACTTGATGCATGTAAAAGAAAAGAGACAGAGATAGACTGAAAATCACATGGGATGAAGTGATAAAGAAACACTTAAAATTTTTGCATCTTACAAAAAATATTACTCGGAACATAGCTGAATGAAGAAAAAAGATTTTATGTAGCCGACCCTAGCTAGTTTAGGATTACGGCTGTGTTGTTATTATTATTGTTTTGGATATTAAAGATTGTTTGGCAGATGTTGAGGCCTTTTGCTTTAATGGCGCAAGTCTCAATCTATTTTTTATGCTATTTGGAGATCTAGGAATGCAAGGTTTTGATAGCAAGATGATGGTTTTGATAGTGGATCATTTTCTAATAGAATGTTGGATAGTTAGAAAGTTATATGTATATAAGATGAATGTAACTGAAATGGAAATGTTGAAATGGATGTGTGGCAGTATGAGAAAAGATATAATAAGGAACAAAGTCATTCATAAAAGGATGGAAATAGCATCAATTAAGGACAGATTGAGAGAAAGACGACTTAGATGGTTTGGATATTTATAATATAAACTTAGAGATGCATCGGTGCGACGGAGTTATTTAATACATATAGAAGGAAAAAGTGATAGAGCTAGAGGTAGAGGTAGAACAAAAATTACATATGAGAAGTGATAAAGAAAGATTTAATATCTTTACATCTTATAGAAAACATGATTTTAAACTGAGTAGTATGAAAGAAAAGGATTTATGTAATCGATCCCAACTAGTTTGGGATCAAAGCTTTGTGATATTGTCGTCGTCGTCGTCTCTTTATGTGAGTTCAGTAGAACATTATGGACAGTGGTGTTTTTTTGCATGATGTTACATGCCTTCCAGTTTTGTAGAATCTAGATGACATGGTATAAAATAATTCGATGCAATTCAGTGGCTAGACCTAGTGGCTGTTCTTTGTCTTCAATGCTTGTTGTATTTATGGTGACCCTTTTAGGGCATAGCGCCTGTGGGTGCTCAATCTTTCTAACATGTTCTTCTTGACCTTGTTTGTTCACCAATGGTAGCCCTTGCTTTGTTCTTGCAGTTGGAAGCATGGATTCAAGATGCATGCCATGCCCATTTTCAATATGAACTTAATACCGGCCATGGTTGGATGAGGCTAGCATCGTTGTATATAAATTAAAAATATTGTATTTTAAAAATTAATAAAGGGCCTCTAGATGCTTCCCACATTACTTCGGTAATGATAGGGAGGGCTCCCCCCTTCTCTTTCTCTCTCTCTAAAAAAAGTAATGAATATTGACTTTCTAGCGATGGATGCTTAATTTTAGAAATTTATGATGCCAATATTATTGCGTGGATGATTGTGGTGTATGGATTTGGCCGATAATTGATGTTGTGATGTCTTTGCTTGGAGAATGGACCATGTTATTGTGATAGTCCATTGTGCTCTATGACTGTCATTTTCCAATGTTTGTTCACAATTAAGTTGCATGAGTTATTTGAATCCATGAAATTTTTCTTGTTTATGATCATTCTATGAGAAAAATATGTAAATTTTCAATGCTAACACATTAAAATGCGGTGAATTGATCAAATGTAAACTGAATCTAAATTATTTTTATTGTGCCACGGTCAGATGCTTGGTGAACAAGAGATTTCTGATTGCTGGTGGGGGTGCACCTGAAATTGAGATATCAAGGCAGCTAGGAGCATGGGCAAAGGAACTGCAAGGCATGGAAAGTTACTGTGTGAAGGAGTTTGCAGAGGCGCTTGAGGTCATTCCGTACACTTTGGCTGAGAATGCAGGGCTAAATCCAATAACGATCGTGACAGAGCTAAGGAATCGGCATGCCCAGGGTGAGATCAATGCTGGGATCAATGTGAGGAAGGGCCAGATAACAAACATCTTGGAGGAGAATGTCGTGCAGCCACTGTTGGTGAGTACTAGTGCAATTACACTAGCAGCCGAATGTGTGAGGATGATCTTGAAGATTGATGACATAGTCACTGTGAGGTAGGATGTTAGCTTAAATACCCTCCTAATTTATGGAATGAAGAGTCAAGGAGATGACCAGTTGCGGTTGTTTACAAGCTTGGATATTCTGGCTTCATGATTTAACTTTTTTTTTCGTAATTCTTTTACTTTTGCAATCACTGTTTCCTTGTCTGCTGGTATTAAAGTGACCGTTGACATGTTTTTTTAGCTTTGTTGCATGTTTGTTATCTCTGGTAGATTGTCAAAGTAGATGCATTGCTGGATAGATTCAAATGATTGGCATTTTAATGAAGAGCTACTTGGATTGTTTCGTAAAATCAAACTCATGACTTCTTACAAGCTATTACGATTTTACATTTGCTCCCTTCTTCTGTGTGGTTTCTCATGATTCATTTTCTACGTCATTTCATATGCATTAGAATTACCAAGTCAACCGCATGTTTTTTTTTCAAGTACTTTGTTGTGTCTCACAATGAAGAACAAATGTTTGCATTGGAATTCAAATAGAGTCCTGAGCTAGAGCTGGGCAAAATCCTCCGAGCTGGGCCAGCAAGGTCGGTGCATTTATCTCATCAGCACCTTGGTGACTCTTAGTCATCTTCCATCTTGCTGGGATGCACTGTTTGCTACCTAGCCTTAACAGTAGGAAAAAAAAAAAAAAAAAAAAAAGGGGGTTAAATTTCTGATTTTGAATGAGTTTATGGCTGTCTCTTGGTGGTACCCAGCCAGAAAACCATGGCTTTTTGATTTGCAGAAACTGGATATGGGATGTGACCTTCTCATGGCCGCAAGGGCAGGGGTAAATACTCATGCCCAAAACTGAAAGGTCATGGACCACTGCCTACTTGATGTCTTCAAAATTACTTAGCAGAAAAAGCTGTTCTTGGATTCTCTCTCTGGCTTGTTGATGGGGTTGGAGATTGATGCGCGAATCCGGACATTGTCATCTCGGCACTGAGATGAACTAATGCTTTGAGTCAACTAACTGCTAGGCCCGACCCACTAGGCTGGCCCAACCCATCTGAAGGGGCACCCTCACCTCCTCTCCCGAGCGCCATGCAAAAGGGAAGGAGAGGGGGGGAGGGGGGACTCTGTTCTGTCACCGTGATGCGAACAGGGGAGCCGGTTGCGGCGCTGCACCAGCTCCCTCTCTCTCCCTCCCTCTTTCCTTCTCTCTCTCCATCTCAGTTTCAGGGGCGGGGGATGACCCTATTCCACCGTTCCCCTGCTTCTCCTCTCTCTCTCTGTCTCTCTCCCCCTTCATCTCTTTCTCTCTTTATTCCTCTTAGTTGGGTTGAATCCAACGCATGCACTCTCATCCTACTATTGGCACTAATTGATGGTCATTCCTCATCTTTACCTTAGGCTCATGCTTAGCCTAACCCCTAGGGCCACGGTCACCAGCCTTCATCTATGGTCAACATTTGTGATTTTCTTTTTCATCATGAAATATCTTTCTGATTAAGATTAACTTAATTTGGTATGGATTAGAAATAATCTGAACGTAGAAGCTATAAAGTTTTAGCTCTCATTTTTTAGAAGTTAATTAGCGTGCTTGGACTGTTAAAAAATCTCAAGTTTTAGGCAGAAAAATTAATTTCATATAAAATTAAAAAATTAGAAATTATTCGTTAGTCATTAAATTGATGAGAAGATTAATTTTCAGGTATTAATATGTCAAAAATTAAATTTAGATTATTAGATACATTAAGTGAGGTTGCCGACTAAGTTGATACTTTTAATTTTTTTATGGTATTAATAGAGGTAAGGATCCCTGACCATGAACACCTACATGATTTGGATATTTTATATATACATATATCATATACTACTTATTAATATAAATAATTAGTAGGAATACTTGTATACAATTATCTACCTGATTAGATATTTACACATGCACATATTATATGTTGTAAATTAAGATAAATAATTTATAAAAAATTTATGCATAATTATCTATATGGTATGGATATTTTTATTATATTCTAATGAGTATAATTATAAATTATGGCATTATTTTTTATTATGTTAAATTACAATGGGCATGTCATGATTAAATAAATTATAAAAAATAAAATAATTGAAAGATTTAAAGTTGGGGAATTTGGACTAGTCACTATAGTATGTATGGCCTTGCCATGAGTAGGAATGTGATACTGTGATTTGTTAACTTATGTATTATGTGTATATTTTGTCAACTCATGTATTATGTGTATATTTTTTATCATTGATGGGAACATGATATTATTGAGATGATTTCGCCATGAGTATGTTGCTAGACATAGACCAAAACACAATCGTGATTACCTCAATTGCTAAAATTATTTTAGCAGATCCAATCTATTCTACTAATAATGTAATTCATGCATTTGAATTAACTATTGAAATGAACCGTTAAAATTAAAAATATATAACACTAATGAAATGGAATTATTAAGTACTGATGCACGATAATTCTGTTGGAGCATAATATAAATGGAATTAAATGTTTACTTATAGCAGAATATTGTAATTTTGTTACTATTTTAGTAGTTAATTAGGTTGTTCAAAGCTTGATGAAGTACTTAGAATCATTTATTACCTATATTGATAAATGTTTACAATACAATCATCTTATTGGTACGCATGAATGGAATTTTTATTAAGTTGTTACGTATTATTATTGTTACATTTTTTTTATTTTTAAAGCCACAGGTTGTCCAACGTCAATGTTACAATTGAAGACTTTTGATGATAACATGAGATAATTATAATTTAAACCCTATAATTTAAAAAATTTTATAACTTAAAATTTAAAATTAATAAAATATAAAAATAAATCCTAAAATTAAAGAGACGTTACACTTAAAAGTCCTCCGTCACTTCAAGTACAGACGTCGTTGCTGTGCTAGCACATGCATCAGCAATATCTTGCGTTCATCCACATCCCACCGACGACGGTCAGTGCTGCAGTCGTCGGCCTCTTCGTCCAAAAGTCATAGAAGGAAAAAATGGCTGCATCTATCCGAGAGAGGGACAGAGACGATTAAAGATTGGGAGTGCCAGTGCTTGTTGAAAATTTTTGCTGTCTGAGAGAACATTCAATTATGTGGGCATTTCGAACAGGAAAAAAATCGATCAATCCTCATTGGGACAGTCGCTCAGAAGAGCCAGACAATGAAAGCACGATGAGGTCGACGATGGTGGTGGTGGTGGCGGCTGCGTGGACACCAATAGAAGTTGGAGACAGCAACAGGGCGTTTGCGTCATGCGTGGACACCAAAATCCAAACAAGATCCAGCTGTCTCACTGCGATCACTACCTCCCCCTCGCCTCTTGCACCAACACCCAGCTGGCTCTTTTCCTCCACAAGGTTGATGAGATTTCCCTCCTCACCATCGTCAATAGTGGTGGGTTCATGGTAGGATATGCCTGTAGGAAGTATGCAGCAAGATCCCTTGTAGCATTCGTTGGTAACAGTTCATATGCTGTTACCAGCTTTACCCTTATACTTGAGCTCCAGAAAGGCAGGCTTCAGAACTCATATTGGAAGAGGGATGGTTGTTCTTTATGTTCCAGGAATTTGAACATTGCTTGTCTGAACAAAGAAGAGCATGCAATCAAAATATCAGTTGTCCTCATTCTACAAAAGATTAGCACTCCTGCTGTGTGAAAGCCTGGTTTTGAGAGCTTGATTTCCAATCATAGCTTTAACAAAAACACTAGGGAATGTGGCCTTTTCACTTAGTTGTAGGTCTTATGCTTCAATTGCATTAACTCTGGATGAAGCAAATTGGTGTGGACTCATTGGTGGTGGAAAAGAGAGAATTTAGATGTTCGACTCTGTTTCAGTTCTGTAGTATCAGTCCAGGTTTAAATTCTGTTCAACTTATCTCCTGATTTTAGGCTATCTGTTCCAGCTCTGTAGTTTCAATCCCAAAGGTAGTAGATGGAGAGGTAATGCAACTCCTAGTGAAGATTATAGAGCTTAAATCTAGAGGAATAGTAGGCAGCAAATTATCAGAGGATGTGTGGCTAGGAAAGATTCAGAAGGAGTGGTATCCCAGCATTTTGCTAGAAATTCTATCTATGTTATCTTCTTTGATTTTATATTCACAAGGCCATCATAAGGCTTCTGCATTTTTTTCGTACTACTGAACCTATTGCTGTTATGGAGAAGAGAAGTGGAAAGCAATGCCACCAAAAACACTAGCTCTCTAAAGCATTACACTTCATAAAATCGCTCTCTTTTCTACCGTCTAAGCCTCTCCTAAGCTCCATAGCCTTTGAAATCTTCTTCTTTCTTCCTTAATCAAGTTTGTTTGTCCACCACTTCTTTCTCTTTTAAAACAGCTAGCACATGTGCAATATACAAACTCCCACACTATCAACACCATAGTCCACATGGATGGAACGCTTTATGTGTTATGTCTTATAAATTTTAAGAGTTATTTTAATATTTTACTAATTTTAAAGTTTAAATTATAATTATTTTTTATATTATTTAGTTTTTTATCTAATTTGAGATGTATTTGAGCCTTATAACATATAAAACCATTAATGATTTTTTTTTTTTTTTTGTTGCCATTCTATCCACTAATGTTTGTTGTTGGTTCAGAATATAAGACTGGGAAATATGTCGCCGTTTCACATGGCTGATAGTACATTTAGAGTGTGACAATGGTAGTAAAAAGGCTAGTGGCTAATCCCATTCAAAGTGCTTCTCACCAACCATGGATGTACGTTGCATGGACTGCCCGTAACGCCAAACAGAGGTAAAGCAATTTATTGAGGTACTAAGTGTAAAAAAAAAAAAAAAAATCCATCGAAGGAACAGTAACTAATCAAAGAATCATCACGAATTCCAAAAAGAAACATATGCAACATAAACTTTTAAATTAAAAATTCAAATCTCAAATCATATTTTTCCCCCATAATTTAAACTAAAAATTTAGATATTCAAGATTCAAAATGTTTTGAAAGTTTATTAGAAAACTTTGTCAAATTTAAACAAATATTTTCACAATGCACAGTACCCTGCTAGCTGCGCAATGTTCCAGTCATCCTTCAAAAGCTAAGGCTTCGTTGGCCACACACCAGGTCATCCTTGAAAGGTAAATCATCATCAGCTATACACCAATCCGAGAGCATCGAGGGAATGGTCCAGCAGTGACTGCTTATTTGTTGAGGCATCATATCAACAGGCTTGCAAGAGAAAAGTACCAGAATACCAACCGTATTCAACGCCTAAAAATAGAACAATGTCTCAAAAATTAAATAAATGAGAAAACGGTGTTATGAACAGCAGCAGTTCAGTTCTCAAAATCCTCAAATATTCTCGAATATGATAGTAATATCCATGGTTACAGAATGCATTTCGTTCAATCAATCCAAAAGTCATATCTTGTCTTGCAGTTCACTGTTACGACGAAGAGAACAGCATACTTATTATTGTCATTTAATAGACCATCTCTGATAAAATAATTTACTCAAAACAACTCTCTGAGCTTCATGAAAACTACTTAGACTTAAGAGTGCCGTCCACCCGTTTTAGTAGGTGTAGCCTTTTTGGAACATTCCTTCCTTGGCCTCCTCGCTCTCACCCTCGGCAGAGTAGCGGCCAAGCTGAGCCTGAGAGTTAGCCTTGGCACGCACCAACAATGCTTCCTGTGCAGCTTCCACATTCTCTGGACGCCCCTGCCATGTCTTCAAGACCGTATTTTGAAGAGCTCGAGCATACGAGAAAGAGACATGCCAAGGGTTGGGGCCTTGGTTCATTGCATTCAAGTTCAATGTTGCTTCCAATTCGGACTGCCCTCCCGACAGAAACTGCAAAGCGATCATGGTTATTATCATACTGCAGCGTCATCTTAATTCACTGCTTATAGTGCATGCGAGTCGCAATGGATAGCTGATAGCTTAAAACATGTTTGTTTGATGCAAACAGTTTCCGATGTCCCAAGATAAGAAATGAGATATGTTGTAAATACAACGGAGAAAAAAGATGATGGCAGAGAAGGCACTGAAAGAATGTGGTTTTAGGGAATACCATGATTCCAGGAACTGCAGGTGGTACCCTCCTGTGCAGCATTTTGAGAGTGAACTTCGCAATGGTCTCTGGAGATGCTTTCTGCTTGTGTTCAGCACCTGGAGTCACCATGCTGGGTTTCAGAAGGATGCCCTCAAACACCACATTATTTTGCGCAAGGTAGTAGAATACTTCTGCCCAGACATTCTCTGCCACTTCAAGTGTCCTTTCAATAGAGTGGTCTCCATCAAGGAGAATCTCAGGTTCGACGATTGGCACAAGACCATTGTCCTGCAAATATAGTAGTAATGGATAGATAAAGTTAACAAGCATGATAATGAGGAAGAAGAGGCATGATTTTTGGATGCCTAATAACTAATTGCTTACAGATGAGGCTGCTGCTACAAATTCACAGAAGATATCTCTGCTACATCTATCAACGAGCTTGTGAGTTTTCAATCTCGATCTTGAAAAATTATGTAAGAAAATTTTCTGCTCACTGAATAATAGCCCAGAAAACTACAGCAAAAGCTTAGTAGTAGAGTAATATAGTATTATTAATGTCCGAAATATTCAACGTTTTTAAACATATATTTCTTTTCACCTCTTTTTCACAAATACTTATGTCTGTGAGCATTTAAACACATTGAATGGGCTGAGAACTAAGAACACCACATGTGCACTTCAGGTCAATCTAACTCGACAATTAGGACAAGAGAGTGTTCTTTACCTTTGTTTCAGGAATTATTGCCTTAGAATGTTTACTTTGGATATGTGAGATGGGATTAAAGAAGCGGGTAACTACCACTCAACAAACTAAAACCCATAATTTTTCAAATGTCAAGCATTATATGCTTTGAAACAACACAAACTATTCATTTGAAAAGCAAAAACATCTCTTTCTTCCTATTTTCCAAAAGTAAGGTATGTTATTTCATCAGGTATGGATGCATGAGTAAACAGATGAAGGCATGCACGCATAGAAAAACAATGGTCTGAAACAACCGACAATTGAAAAGAATATACACATTGTGGCATTAAACTGTAACACAGTTGAATACTGAAAATGATTATAATGCTTCATCCTATTGAATCTCACTTCAAGACTATCCTTACAGGCATTCATAGAGAAGCTATACCTGAGAAATAGCAGCATAACGAGCAAGCCCCCATGCGGCCTCCTTAACAGCCAGGGCAGAAGGACCACAAGGAATGCTAACTACAGTTCGCCTGCAAATTTGTTACAGTACATTAGACAATTGCAATGATGCTAGCAACTATTTCTGGATGCTGTGAATGGATAAAATAAAAAGCCATGCAGGTGCTTAACAAAAATGGATCTAGACTAACCACTTAGCAAAACGTGCCCCTTGCTTGTAGTATTCAGCACATCGTGATGCCAATCCATCCAGACCTTGACACCAGGATTCATTATTTGATCCTGGTAAGGGAGATAGACCCTTAGGAGGACAAGAAAACCAGAGTTTACACATGAATCAGTATCAAATTTCTAAAACCAGAGTTGTTGCAAATTTAAAAATAAGCATGCATGCAAACCATTGTTGCATAAGTACCTTGTCAACTTTAATACCAGGGATCATTTTCTCTTCACACAGACAATCTACAAACTTCTTTCCATCTGTTGTCGACTGGTAAAGTGTTTCCTCAAAAAGAATGGCACCAGAGATGTATTCACCTAAACCACGAGTTGTCAGCAAAAGCTGTCTGTAAGCTTGGCGATTTGCTTCTGTATTTTCCAAACCAATTGAAGCAAGCCTCTTCCCACATGTAGCATTTGATTCATCAATTGCAAGGAGTCCACGCCCAGGTGAAGCAATAGATTTCTACCAAGAACATATCCATGAGATACTTATAAGCTAAAAAGAGAAGCAAAACAGGAGTGCTCAACAGTTTTTTTTTTTTTTAAGCTATTTATCTTCACAATTTCCCAGGTTCATTACTTTTTTAATAATAATAAAAAAACCAATATCCATGTCTAAAAATCTTAATCTCATTTGCTAAAATGTCTATTTCACATGGCAGCAGGGAATGGAAGAGAAAAGTCCAAGGCATGGAATACTGTTGAACTGAAGTCTGTGGAACACAAAGTATGATATCTGCATGGCCAAATGAAAATCTGGAAACACTAAATCCATCTCACATTTAGCCTGCCATATATGATGTAGCAAGCAATCAGCACAACAACATTCACATTGATCAAAATCAAAATCACTACATGGACTGAAACAATCCCATCATATGTGGAATCTCTAAAAGATATAAAAGTAAAACGAAAGAGATAGATAGATTATTGAAGTGAATAAGTCCAAATCAACTGATCCATAGGCTACCAGGTCTCTGAGACAATTTCATTCCTTTATGACAAAGTATTTGCTGTAATTTACACTGACTCATAAAGATAGAAATTAGGGACATGACATTAACACAAGCCTTGCCCTTTAAAGCTGTTGCCTTTTTTATAGCTATTTAGTATTATGATCAAAGCTTGATTACCCCATTAAGTGCTTTCAAAGCTCTTTTCACTATTTACAGTTAACTTTTCCGTGCACACCTCTTTTGTGGCTCTTTGACCTAAATCTAAGACCCCCCAACTGGCACAGCTAGTGTTTTCTTGCATAATATACTTATAACAAAATATTCGCAAGCCCGCTTGACCCAGAAAATAAAATTCTCCCATGCAAGCTAAAATTTGTCTACAGTTTCTTGCAACTGTCTTCCTCGAGTCTAAAGACTGATATGTGGGCCAAGAGACTGACATAATTTAGAAAACCAAACAAGTGCATGAATTCTCACTTATTTCGGACCACAACAGCACAAAATCATCTCAAACACATTAAAACCATGCGATCAAATTTCCAGAAAGCTTGATGAAGTTCTATGAAACTATTTTCTTTTGGTATTTCACATATCATATTCTGTTCTTTTTCCTAAAAACTTGGATAGAATGGGGCATTCTGTCATTATTCCCTCCTGCTCCAACTCTAAACTTAAAAATTAACTGTAAATAATTTGCTATATGATGCAGTATTAGAAGCTTGAGAGAAGCTGAAGACGCTGTGATTTTCATTTACGCCAGGTTCATTACTTTTAAATGCTCCAAACTTTGTCATGGCAATCAACTGTCATATTCAAACTTGAAGCAAACAATTACCACTTTACTTATCTGGTTCAAGAAAACATACAGAACCAGAGTTCTATAATCAAGCGGCAACAGTAAATTCACACAAAACTGTTTTGAACAATGAGACTAGAAGAGAAATAGAAAGATCGATGTGTTTCGGGGGAGTATGGCTCATCGTCAACTAGCATTTGGTGAACAAGCTCCTCAAGCTATCCTCCTTCATTTTTGAGTACCCAATTACAGCATATTTGTATCTATCAAAGATTACAGCATATTTGTACCTATCAAAGGAGGCCCTAGAATTATACTAAATTACAAATACTTTCGTTTAAAGATTTCATCAATGAAAAACCAGGAACAAAAACAAAAGATTTTGATACATAACAAACTGAAACTGATACACTTCATTGCCTCCCTCAGGAAGGGTTTAAAAATCATTCTTTGTTTCCTTCCTCAATGTTCGTAGCAAAAGTCTGAGCGGACGTTCTTAAAAACAAATAGAACTTGCACTAAATAGTGTATGAATTGATCGTTCAAATATAAGTTGCTTCTTCCCTCTCTTTCTAATCTCTAGTCATATATTGCTCAATAGACAGTCAATAATAATAAAATCAAACTAAAATAATATAACCCTATAATATTCACGCGATATAATTTAACCATACATAAAAATCCTTCTCGTTTTTTTGCATTCATATAAACAGGAAACTGTGCTGCCCAACAAAAATAACAATTTTCACACAAGTAAACAATACCACCAAAATCGGGCTGGTACCTTTGATCCAGCTTGCACACCGACTCAGAATCAAAGTTCTTATTATATAAAACCGAACCATCAAAGTTCTTATTATATAAAACCGAATCATCATAAAAGAACGAACTTTAATCATGATCCATAAACAAAAGCACATGAAGAAAACGAAAATCGACAAAATTAATGGAAACTAGCTCAAAGACAATAATAAAAACCACAAGAAAAAGCTAAACTTTTGCACGGTCCAGGCTTTTCAAAATGCGAAACCGAGAGATCCAATACCGATCAAAGGGAAAGATAACAAGAAACGATTATGAGCCCGGATCTAGCAATCAAGAAAGGAATAAAGGAGAAAGGCAGGAGAGAAAAGGACGGCCTATGGTTGGGGAATTTACTCACGGCGGTCTGGACGAGCTCGTCGGTGTAAGACCCGGCCCTGACCACCGACACCGAGACCCGCCGGATAGCCGGCCGAGAGGACGGGCCCCGACCCAACGGCTTCCTGCCGCCGACCCACTGGCTCGCCGGAGCACTCAGCTTCGCCGTTGCCATCTCTCTCTCACTCTCTCTCGCCCCTTCCCCCACCCTAAATGCTGGAATTTATTCAGGGCAAAAGAAAATAAAAAATATAACGAAACCGTCACTGATCTTATAACGAATAATTCTTACGTATATCCACTTTTGTTAAAGTGATCTACGTGGTCTATGGTCCCACACAGGTCAACCAATCACCCGTTCCGCCTTGGAAAGCAGTGAAGTTCGATTTATTGTTTTTGTTCGTCATGGTGTTTTTTTCTACAGAGAAGGACGTCGCCTG
Organism: Metroxylon sagu; assembly: GCA_017589505.3. Classification (NCBI taxonomy): domain Eukaryota; kingdom Viridiplantae; phylum Streptophyta; class Magnoliopsida; order Arecales; family Arecaceae; genus Metroxylon; species Metroxylon sagu. The sequence goes on along the minus strand of JACVBY030000520.1, from coordinate 800,886 downwards.
GCTTCATCGGGTCCTCCGCGGGCGGTCTCCACAACCGAAGCGGATTCATTGAACTGTGCTGGTGAAATTATTAAAACACCCTCGTCTTGATGAAGCGTTCGCCGCCGCTGGATTGCGACGGATCCGGAAGGAGAATTGGAAGCGCTGGAGCACGTTTGGTCGGCGAGGTCGAGCTTTGTGCGCCCTCCGAACTCGAATCGGTCTACTTCCTGTAGCTCGTCTTTATGGAACTACGATGAGAAAATAAAAAGGTCCGCGGGGACAATTGAATTGAGCTTTAGGGTTAGGTCGCGAGGAATGGGCTCACCAACCCCTTCGAATGGTTCTCTCTCCTTGGTTTCCACGTGGAAGTTGAAAGAATTTGGACTCATCTGTAACCACAGATATATAACAAATATTCCGGCCTTTGGTTTGGCGAGATTCCTCATGTTAGCCTCGTTAAAAATTTATACTGGTTTTCCGTACTCACTTTGGACTGCAATATATACCGCACCAGATCGAAGACCGATCCTTTGTTGCAATACATACTGCACCATTCATGTACATAAAAGAAAAATTATAAAATTTATGAATTTTCTTACTGACTGCAAATGAATGGCACGATATTTGTAGAAAATTCAAAAACACATACAAAAAAAACATATAAATGGCTGAAGTCTCTACTTTGAATAGTGGATTTGAAGTCCGTTTCTTAAAAAAAAATTCTTATAAAAATAATGCAGCTGAACTCAAAACTTATACAAGTTCCATATATTTACCAATTATTATCTTCTGGTTGGACGCATGCTGTATTATTTGATAGCTTCCCCATCCTCTTGCTTTGCCTATTTTTAGGCTATAATAGATAGTGTTTTATTGCAAATAAATGAACTATATTAATTAATTTATAATTACTCTGCACTCAAGTACTTCCTAAGTTGCATCGATGGCTTACCCAACCCAAGCAACTAGGGTTGGCAAAAACGGACTGACCCATTTACTCGATTTATATCTGACTTGCGATAGTTAGGTTTGGGTTTGGATTTAGATTAAATAAGTTTGGATTGTAAATAGGCTAATCTATCTAGACTTATATATTAAGTGGATTAGGTTTAGATTTAATATTCTTAACTCATTTAACTCGTTTAAGTAACTAATTGATCGGAGTGATTCGAATTGACTCATTTGTTCAATCCAATTATATTACTATTTAATAGATTAAATATATTAAATGGATTAATATTTAACCTTTTATTATTAGTTAACAGTTAAGCAAATTAAGTGGAGCAGATTGAATTATTTATTTATTCAATAGTTTAAGTTTAAATTTAAAATTTTAATTTATTAAATAAATAGATTGAAGTCAGATTGATAATTTTTATGATCAATAATATTAAATCTGATTCATTTATGATCCGAGATGATTCGATTGCCACCGCTGCATGCGATAAAAGACAACCTCCTCCCCAGCTGGTAGCATAGACAAAAATTTCTATTTTGGTGCAGCACTATGGTGTCAACAGGGCTTCACTTGAGGCACTACAGTACTTTGCCTGTTGAGCCTCTGACAAACACCCCCTTGAGACGTTAGCACCATCAACTTTTCTACTGGCGATGTGAGAGGGTAGCATCCAGACAAAGAAGAGGGTAGTACCATCGGCACCATCGACACCCAGACAAAGAAGAGGATAGCATTTCCTTTATTTAACAATCCCTCTTTTTTTTTTTTTTTTTTTGGATCATCTGAACATCTACTCCCCATCACCGGCGAGCCAATGTCCTCCTCTCCCTCCCTCCCTCACTCCCTCCATCTCTCCCCTCTTCCCCTTCCCTCTCTCTCCCTCCCCCTCTACCTCAGTGTTACGTGGAACTAGGGGGCGACAAGGCCGACTGACTACGTTCGTTATAAATGGTGGCTTCGTCTAAGCAACTCCTCTCTCCCTCTCTCTTTCTCTGCTTTTCAATTTTCTTTCCCTCCAACTGGTTGAGTTGCCAGAATAGAGGTAGCATGGGGCTACCCCTTCTTGTGATAGGGAGCTTAGCTACCTCCATTCATGCAACCGCCCCTCCTCAACCTTAGTCTCCTGTTTAGCTTGATCTCTAAGATCAGAATCCCTACCTTATCTGTGATGTTACTACCCTTTCATCTTAAAATATCTTTTTGATCAGGATTGGCTTAATTTTATAAGTAGCAGTCTAAACTTGGAGTAAAGCAGCGAAAGAACTCTCCTCGACCTACTAATTATTGTATCTAAGCTATAAAAAAATTTAGAGTTAAGAGTGGAGAAAATAAATTAATTTTCTCAAAAAATAGAAAAATTAGAAGATTATAAATTTGTCATTTAATTAATAAGATTATAGATTTGTCTCGTTCGGATCTTCTTTAGTAATCATGTATATTGTATTTTGATTTACTTTTAACTGCTTACACTATTTCAATAGGAAAAGGTAGTATACCTCTACTTGTAGAGGATGGTGAAATCTGTCTCCTGATTCCATTGCTCCTATTCCCATCTCTTTAACTAACTTTATTGTTTCCCTGTGGGCAAAAATAAGCTTCCTATCAGTTTCCTTTATCTAAACCATTTTCTGTTATTTTATCTATTTTTTATATAATATCAATTTTTTTTCCCCATATACACATTATTTCCCTTTTCTATCTCCTAATAATTTTAGTTACACCTTTTGACTTTATTATAGTGGCTTTAGATATTGAAAAGCTGATTCGATTGGTTAATTAGCCTGATAGCATAGCGGGTTTAGAGCAAATTTAGGTACGATAGTATGTCAGGACTCATTCTAATGATGTGCTTTTTCTGTTTTGGGAATTTTAGGCATCCAAACACTATCCTCTCTTCCGAAACAATTGATCAAGTTCTGTGATGCCTAATGATTTTAATTACTTCTATCCCCATGTTGCCTGCTTTTTTTTTTTTTTTTTTTTTTGCTGTAGAATGAGGTGCAGATGGTGAGGATTACTAGATGGTGAATTGGCAAAAGGAAACAAACCCATGTTTGGGCCTTTTCAGTGCTGGTATTTCACCATTAACAGCAGAGCCGAGGTTGCACATCTTGTGCAAATGGGTACCGTTTGGTTGGGCCTTACGTGTATGTGCTGAGTTAACATTGATGCTACTTCAGTACTTCACCGCATATTGAAGAGGATACCCAATATATAGAAGTTATTTTTGATTAAATGGAGCAGTAAAAATTCCATGTCTATAATCAGTTTCAGAGCATCATTTTGTTCAGTACGCTGCCGGAAAATTAATATTAATTGTTTCTTCCAAATGTGTTGCCTCTTTTTTAAACAAAAATTGGCATCAGTTAACCGAAATAATCTAGATGCTAGATGTCGTTTAAAGCTGTTCATATGATATTCACAATGTTTTAAAAAAGCTGTAGCACTGCAGTAAAAAGCAATTGGTTGCGTTGGCTTTAATGTTATACTTTCTTTTTTTTTTTTTGGTTCTCTTCATGCTGTTTTAATTTCTGTGTCAATTCTTCGTTCAGCACCATAAAATTGTGTTTCATATATACTGATATCAACTCGTATTAGAGTTTGATTTAAGATTCATAAGCCCAATAAAGAGATAGTCCGATATGGACATGTTACAGTAGTGAGAAGGATACAAATCTTAATATATGCAAAATACTGTACATCTCTCGTCTATATAAGCATATATAGCCCTGATGTTTTGAATAGTCCATAGTATTATTAAGAGATTTAGAAAAAGATTCTATTGGTTGTAAAAGGGTCTAAGGTTTTATGAGTATTGTAAATCTCTAATTTTTTTTTCTTAGAGAATTATTCTTGTCTTTACAGAGATGGATGTAGACTATATGCCTTTTTACTTATTGTAAATCTATTTTCTTTATGTTTTCTTTTTTATTCTTTCTCATGAACCTTTCTTCTTCCTTTGCTATATGCCTTGCTACAACTGCTTATAATTTTATTGTGTTGTTAATTTGAACAGTTCACCTATTATCAAGAAGTATTGTCATTGTAATTAATGAAGTTTCTAAAAATAATTATTTTTGATATTTAGGATTAACTATTTATAAGAGGACAAATTGGAGATGATGATGTCATAGGATTCCAGCAGATTAGATGAAATGAATAAATGCAATTGGAATAATATATTATTATAGAATATCTATCAAGTTGAAGGAAAAAAATTATAGAATAGTTATAAGATCTATTATGCTTTATAGTATGAAATGTTGAGTGGTCAAAAAATTATATATACATAAGAAGAATGTGGTTGAAATGAGAATGTTGAGATGAATGTATAGTAATATAAGAAAAGCATAAAAAAAAAATTATTTGTAAAAAGATAAAGGTAATACTAATTGAGGATAAATTAAGGAAATAATAATTTATATAATTTGGATATGTGCAATATAAGTATAGAATTGCATCTATTAGAAAGAGTGATTTAATAAATATAAAAAGAAAACGAGGTATAGATAGATTAAAAATTATATGGGAGAAAGTTATAAAAAAAATTTAAATTCTTTATATCTTATAGAAAATACTCTCAAAATCAAGAAAAATGAAGAAAAAGATTTATGTAGTTAACCTTAACTAACTAGTTTAGGATTAAGGCTTTATTGTTATATTTATATCTTTATAAATATTTGAAATGACTTGTATATTCTCACAAATTTGTTGCTTACATATAAATTCTTATAAATTATTTATTTTTTTGCATATATACTCATATAAATTAATCATAGATAAAGATATACATGTAAAAAAAAAGGTACGAAGGTATACATATAAATAATTAAGTTACAAAGATATACACGTAATTTTGGTATACATAAAAATAAAATATTAATAGAAAAAAAAAAGAACGGAAGACCTTACAACTATATGATTTGAGAACAAATTATTACTAATCTAATTTCTATTTTCCAGGATAAGCTGGCTGTTCTAATGAAGCTCAGCAAGCCACTGGTCTATATATCTCAAGCTTATTCTATAATTGTTTGTTCTAATAGGAGATGCCTGTCTTTAAAATTAGTTCATGTTCAAAATTACCATCACACATATATTAAAATGATGGTAAGTTTCAGATGTCTCAGAATAGAAGGCAGCAACTTTAATCTGCTGCTTGTTTACTAAAGAGTTGATTCTATGGGAGGATCAATCATCATCCTCTTTGCTTCAGAGCACAGGAGACTTTTCATTTTTCTTAGTGCAATAATCATGGAGCAAGCTATCGCATTCTCTGTACTCAACTCGTTTGCACTCGGGCAAGCTAATTGCTGGCCTGGTTTTTGACGAATGCTACCTTAGTTCTTTGAGTTCTGAGAACTACAGTGGGAATGACACAGTTCTTTTGAGTTCTGGGAACTACAGTGGGAATGACACCTAGTTTCAAAGGCCAAAATGATACAGAGTGTCAAATTTACGGATGGCATCGCGGCCTAAGGGTGTGGACTCTTGGCTCTTTCTTCTGCTCCTGAACTCCGGCAAACCTCCGGTCTTCTTCCTTCCGATACTCGAGCCTAGAGTGTGAATATATTAGAGACTTTGGTAGCCTTCACTATCACCGATGATCCACTACTTCCGCTGCCGGCCGAAATGAGGTACGTCTCTGTTATCCGGCCCCAACATATAACAATTTGACAAAACCGATACTAAAAACTATATGAGTAATTTAAGCTGGACAATGAAGCAAGAAACTCTCATTTTCTTAATAACTAATTGGTTGATGGATAAATATTATGCTCAAATGTCCCTTTCTTTTTCTTTCAAGAATTAGCTTTCACTTTTCTTGAATTACTTTTATCACACTAATTTCTTCAGAATACTTGAAACATAAAAAGTTTCTTGAGAATACAAAAGCCACTGTGCATGCGAACTATTCAAACATTCCTATCTCCATTTCTTTGGTGCTCTGGATAACGTTTCAGCATCCATCATTTATATTCCTGTCCTCCAAAAGATTTTAATGCGTTTGGGGTGGCGGAAGAACTTAATTTATGGCGACGATGACACGGTCAGCAGGGCACAGTCCAAGCTCTCGACAGGCTGTGAGCATACGTCTGCACGTCGTCTCGATCACCACCTCCCATGCGCACGTGCATGCCCGTGGCTCGAAGCCGACACAACTTCATTGGCACCGGGGCCTGCCAGGCTCCTACTGGATTGAATTTCTCTTCGTTGGAAGAGCATGGAAGTTTTTTTGGTAGCGTCGATGAACCCGGCAACGATATCAATGCTGTCGATACGTGGTGGGCTGGGTCAGGACGGACTTGGAACAACTGTGCGGCCCCAGCTCAAAGCATGCACACGCTTGAGAATTAATGGTGCAGCGAGGCAGTGGGGATGGGCACTGAAGGAGCCTTCTTCAAGGGAGGTGGTTCATGAGATGCGTCCTTGTGTTTTAGGGAAGTACCAGTATATGTGGAAGGTTAAACATCACTTGGAACACTGGGTAGGGTGTCATATGAGTTCATGGCTTGCAGTGTCTGTTTGATTTTCTGTGCTTGTTCTTCACATGATTCAGTGTGTGATGCCATGCATAATAAGTGATGCAATCTATGTTTCTGTTTGATTTCAGAACCATTTGGTCAGATGAATGAAGCCCCCTTTCAAGAGTTATTATGACCGTTTCAGCTCTTCTTGAATTTGGAGATTTAGAAACTGGCCTGATATATATATATATATTTTCCTTGTTTGATATCGGATGTTGTGTTTTGAAAGCTTTGATCTGAAATAGAATTGAAAGTGAAGTTAGGAATTTAAAAACAAAAAGAATATTTTCTCAACATGAAATCAATTTTCTCATGATTCACATCTCCTGCAGCTAGTTAAAAAAAAGAGAGGGAATTTTGCATGAAATTTTACGCAAATTTTAGCATAATCTTCTCAGATATTGCAACAGTAGGCAAGAAAAATGAAGTTTTAAGAAAAAAATTGAGGAAATCATGGTAAATAATTATCTCTATCAGAATTCCTCAAATTTAGAGGCAAGGAGGTGAGTTTTTGCATGGAAAGCTTAAAAGATAGCATAAGATAACTCTTGGTGCAACATCACTTGAACCCATGATTTCTCATTTACCACAACTGCATGTAAGAGATTCAATTAAACATTATTGTTGCAATATCACTGCCTCAATGAATTCGAAATTTTTATTGACAATTGTAGCACGAATGTGATATTTTGCATAATAATAATGCAATATCAACTGTGTCACATCTTTCGTTTTCCAAGTTGAACCACCCAAATCCAGTCTTTTCTTCATTGGATGCATGCCTTTCTCAGGCTTGAGTGTGAATAAGATGTATTCAATCTCCACAAGACCTACATACACCAATGTTGCTTCAGTGGTTTGACAACATTTGAGCATTCCCTAATCTGGCATTTGGCCAAGCGTATCTTTATCAAGCAAAGAGAAGTGTTGCACAACACGTCATGGTCAAAAGGGACATGCCAAATTATCTGGCATGGTTTGGGTCTCTTGTCTTAGCAGCAGGGTTCGTATAAGATCCTCCATCATGTGTCTTCCATGCGTAACTGGATGCATAAAATTAAAGGACTGATGTCATGTTAAACCTTGGTTTGCTAGCCCTCTATCATAAGATTAAGATGTGGTAAATGAGCATACAAGATCATAACTAGACATTTGGTATTTGGCCAGAACACTATATTAAACATATTCATGCATAATTTGATCCAGACACCCTGATATACAATTGAAAATTCGGCTACAAAGCCATGACTGTAAAAATAAAGTGGCCCATATGGATGTATCTGACGATCCTATAATCTTGCATGAAAACTGTAGTTCATTCTTCATACATATAGTTTGTTTTTTCCTTTTTCTTTTTGAGAATTGTATAGGTTCTGCAAGCTGATGAGGCCATCAACCCTCTACAACTAGATATCTCTGCAGATGTTCCGGTAGAGAGGGAGGAGAGGGGGAGGGGGATGAAAGTTTCTTTTCTAGGGGAAAGAGAAATATTGCCTGCCACCTTAAAGAGTTATTCCAATTTCAATCAGGTAAATAGCTCCCAAAATAAAAAGATTCAAGTAAAGATCTATTCATATGCCTATAGCTGCTTGAACTTCATTGGTCACTTAATCCCTTATTCCATAATGCATCTTCAAATCTATCACAAAATCAGATTCCAAATATAGGTATTCAACAAAGTTTTTGCCATCACATTGAAGCCTATTGTGGTCAAAATTCATTTCACAGAGACAATGTCAGGACCCACATTTCAATGCTTGAGCTTCAGAGTAGCATAATCTGTAGCTTTCATTGCCTTGATTAAGATGTAGGCTGAGGTCTGTCCTCCAACCGATGAACAACCACTTACTTCTGATGTGATCTCATCCATTTTTGAGAATTGCAATCTCATCCATTAGACTGATTTCAAACACCAAACAGGGACTACCTTGATTGTTTGCTTGTAAACGTCTGAGAGCAAGGACCATTTTTTACAACGGAATGAATCAAAAGGCAATAGAAATTAATGGCATTAAGTCAAGTCACATCTCTCCATTTCAAAATAGTTGTACAAGGTCCACACTAGGACGATACTCATATTACCATGTACAGAAGTAGAAGTGGTTAACTAGCACTCTAGTAGCATATAAAACTTACATATTGATGTTGGGAATCATAGAATGTTCACACAAACTGGACACCATACCTATCACACATTACAATTTTTCAAGCCTTTCATGTTTATAATATAAACAATTCCACTATATTAGAGAGTGGGAGGTTACTCTCATGGGATGTCAACAATGGCTGCAATTTCTTTTTGTGAGTTCTCTGGGTCAAGGAGGTGCGCCGTCAAGTCCTTTCCGGTCTCTTGGTTGCTAGCCTTCTTCTCCTGACTTTTACCCCACAGGACAAAGTAGAGACCTACCATGATAAGGATTGATCCAATGATCCTGGAAAAAGAAAGAAAACTCAATCACTGAAATGCCAAACAACATTGCAACTTCAAAGGAGCTGCAATAATATTCGATAACAATGTGCTTGTTATTCTCTTAGTTTCATCCAATACATTCATACCCTCCAGAGTATAATTGATCATGAAATACTATGGTTGCCATGATGGCCACCATTACAGTCTGAACTGGTTGGAACACCGCAGCAAAAAGAGGTCCACCTCTGTCAATACACCATGTCTGAAGAGAGAAGGCAACTCCTGTTGCCACAAGACCCTGTAAAGAAACAAAAGCATATGATACTGGTGGGATGGTTCATATAATTGTAAGAGAGGAATATGAAGATGAGCATATAGTGTTATTACTGCATAGAGAATTGTGAAGAGCTCCTCCTCTCCTGAATGGATCTTCCACCTCTCAATGTCATTCTCTGTGAAGGCTGCTATAATTAAGAATTGAATCAGCCCAAAAAAGCAGGTGAATGTATTGAGCGAGAGCCTTGCTGGGTACTTCTTTAGCACTGGAACCTATCAATGGTGATGATGATATTAGCTAACGGGAATTCACATTCTTCTGAGAGGAGTTTTCATTGAGACATAAGTAAATGTACGGAGGAATGTACGGATATATGAATTCAAGGGGGGCTAACCTGAAACACCATCCATCCTGACCAAGCAAAGCAATTCCCAAGGATATAGATACAACCTAATGTCCAGTTAAGTATGGGGTTGACAGAGGAAATGACTCCTAGTTTGATGTCTAGTGGGTGCTGCAGCAGAGGAGGCCCCTTGTAAAGAGTAATAATGGTGGCACCTCCAATACTAGCAACTGTTCCCACCACCTTTGCCAGCCCATATCTCCTTTTAATATTGATTTGCTCAAGCCTGTGAGAGAAAAAGAGGTGGTGGTCAATTAGATTGTGAGGGATTTTGTTTCATTAGTATTGGGCTAGGAAGTGCCTATAATTACCTCAGGGCAGCTGCCATAGCAAAGGTGATTACAGGAACTGAATTCTGGATGGCAGAAGCGTAAGTTGGAGATAAATAATACAACCCCAAGAGATAAAAACCTTGGTTGGCAGTTATCCTGAAAAGAAGAAAGGCTAAAAAAAGTTACATGTTGAGTAAGTTTCAAAGACTGGAAACAAGAACGGAGACACCAAAAGATTATTGTCACTTTAAGTTGATGAAGATTGTTTTGCTTACCCACATAATGCAAGAAGAAAGAACTGAACAAGCAAAGAAAAGTTGAGAGGTGGCCTATCTTTCCTGAAGGAAACAAAGGTGAAAACAAGATCTCAATATAGTAAGTAGGGTAATCTCAAATAAATTGGAAACCAAAGAAGGAAATGACTTACTTCTCTAGAAAGTAAGCGAAAGGGGCCAGCAAGACCAAAGCAATGGTGTTCCTGTACACTGGAAACACAATTTTGCTGATACCCATGTTGAGTGCATCTCTACAAACTATGTGCAATCCTGCATAGCAGAACTGGAGTGCTAGGACAGCAACAAGAAGCTTCATCTTCTCCAAGATTTGGGACTCTCCCCCCATCCCTCTTACTTTGATGTTACAACAGGGAAAATGGTGCTGGTGCTTGGGTTGGATTAAGAGAGGCAAGGGTTTATATAATGATTTGGATGCAGAGATGCATGACAGGTGGCCAGTCCCCACAAGTGGAATTATCTTTAGTCCATATTGTTTCAGAAACTAGGTTGACGCATGTGGTTCCTAGTAACTGTGTCTCTGATATCTCTTTATCTCTCTCTGTGAATTGATGTGTGAGGCTGACCAAAGCTCTTCGTTCACATTTGCATGGATACGTGCATCTATACATGTTCCATTATTTTTTAGAATATTTGTTTGGTATATATTGTAAACTTGTTATACATTTACATATTAATTTTGCTTAGTTTTCAATGTACATGATAAGGTGGAATTCAAATTTCGCTTGGGGACAAGGTTGAGTTGAGCATGTTGGCCAGGCTGCTTAATCTTGCAATCAGTGTGGAAGACAGACAATACCATTTCACTATCTACCAAGTCATCCTATTCCCACCAACTTTTCTTTCTATTCATTTTCTTAGCCAGGCCATTCTTTTGATTAATGATCACTATCACTATCATGCTCAAATGATTCTTATCTCCTTTACCTTTAGAATACTCCTAGACCCTTAGAAAGATCACATTGCTACATCTTGGAAGTCGATGAAAATTAAAATATATGGAAAGGTCAATTGCTTGAGAACAAAAGTCCCATGCCAAAATTTGTAGCGTAAGGAGATGAATCCCACTCCCTCTTATGTTGTCAAAATGATATTTACTGGTGCATCAAATGGAATGATAGAAAAAGGACCAAGATATCCTTGTATTTGAACCTGGTTCTATATAATTATCTCGTTCTGCCAATTTGGCTATCTCTACTATTTCTTATGAAATAAAGGGTCTTTGTTGTTAAAATGAATTGTATTTCTTTGTAAGAGTTCATTGATGAAAAGGGGCTGGTGAAAGCTTCTATGGGATTCCTATACCGATGGACACAAGCACAACTAAAATTCCTAGAGAGTAAATATATTTGTGTATTATTAAGACTTAAGACTAGTAGTCGCTGTTCCTTGAAGCTTGACTAGGGCTTGGCCCAGCCAGCGGCAACACCCCTTTTCTCGGCGTTTAGGGATTCCAGATTCAAAGTCTTGGATAGTGTATCTTCAAGTATCTGCTCTTACATAATTATAGAGCAGGTGGGTCTCCCTCCCTGTACCTCAAAAGAAATTTACAATGGTACAATTGAAGGAAATCATAAAGCTATTTTTTTGTATAGTATAATTAGTTCCATCTCATCCTAAATTTGAAATATATATATAAAGCTAGACTTAGCTATATTCGAATGTAGCCAAGTTCAAGATTTAGTCACCTTCCCAACCCTTGGATCCATACGAATTTCGGAGCCATCCCACCTTTTTCAATTTTTTAATTTTTGAGATCCATGAATTATGTGAATCCAAGGATGAAGAAGGTGACCGAATTTAGGCTTGTTCGAATGTAATCAAGTCTCTCTCTATGTGTGTATGTATGATTTATTTTAACAAGTGGATAAAATTTTTGGTCCTCACTAAATTTGAAGGTTATTGAATTCATATACGTAATGTTAGCCTTTTTACTTTTTCATTTCTTGTGTCATGAAAGATAGAGGCCACAAAACAGTTTCTTGTTGCAGTGCAACTTCCACTAGCTAATGATGACCAAGTAATGATCTTATAAATTATATATTTTTTGGGTGAAAAAAGTGCACCTTTGTTGGGTAAGGTTTCTGTTCTTTATTTTCTTCCCTTGCAACATTTAGGGCATTTCAGCCCCTTTCAAAGATGAAGAGATCATGAATAGTCATTAAATATCATTCGGTTGTGTGTCAGATTGATAGAGTGTGGGTGGGTTGGAACAAGGAGAGGAATCAAATCTCATGTGGTCATCAATGGATGATGTTGGTCCTCTTGACTACTCATTTGGAATTGAGGCAATAAACAAAGTGGAGCACATGGAGAGACCCCATTGCATGCAATAAGATCTCCTACAAGATAATGAGAGGGGCACATGCTCTGTTAGGTAATCCACTAGTCCTTGAAGGAAAGACATTCCCCCCAGTTCCCATTTTGTACTGAATGAAATTATTAATGATGATTGGTAGTAGAATGGCTCCAAAGCACCAATCAATCTCTCTCTCCAATTAAGTACAGTTTATATTTTCTATTAGGTAATCCACTAGTCCTTGAAGGAAAGACATTCCCCCTAGTTCCCATTTTGTACTGAATGAAATTATTAATGATGATTGGTAGTAGAATGGCTCCAAAGCACCAATCAATCTCTCTCTCCAATTAAGTACAGTTTATATTTTCTATTAGGTAATCCACTAGTCCTTGAAGGAAAGACATTCCCCCTAGTTCCCATTTTGTACTGAATGAAATTATTAATGATGATTGGCAGTAGAATGGCTCCAAAGCACCAATCAATCTCTCTCTCCAATTAAGTACAGTTTATATTTTCTATTGTTTCTGCTGGTTGTAACTAAACTTCTGTTACTCTGTCTTCTTGTTGAATAAAATAAAGCCAAGTTTTCAGTCTTCCTATATATAAAATAGGTGTGACTTCCTTTCCAGTCTGAAAAATTATTCAACGTGTGAGAACCTTAGAAATTAGACAAATCAGTACCATCCTTCTGAATTATGTTTAAAGAAAATTATATTATTTAAAAGTGGAAGGAACAGCAGATGCATTAGGGTCTCTCTTTCTCTCTCTCTCTCTCTTCTCCGGAATAGGTTATAGAAGTCTATCATACTTTTGCATATGTTGGCACAGCATCAATAATCCTGATTCCAAGCCTAGAAAAAAAAGCTGGATATTTAACATTAAGTTGATGGCCAATCATAATCTAAAGTTCAACTTATGAAGTGAAGCTTGATATGATGATGATAAGATAAACTGCTAGTATTTGTAATAAGTTGTCTTTCATGCTGTCCAGACTAGCTCACGAGATAAATACCAAGCAAACAAGTACTGGTTATTTTACTATGACAAATCAAATTATCTATTTATTTTTTCCCATCAATGTTTACTAATTTGATCTTTCAAAAAGAAAAAAGGAAAAAATAACAGTGCAGTATCCATTGGTATACATCTGTCTCCCATCTCATAATCCATGCAATCCTTGTGCCTGCATCAGTCTGCACTAAGTTGTATAATGTAGAAGCTACACTAGAATGAAACAATAAGGGCAGTGCCAGAGAGTGTTCCCTGTCCCAGAGGCCACCACCATCCATGAGCTGAAGCCACAGTTCAATAGCTCCACTTGTTTCATGTGGTTAGTAGGTAGCAGCAGAACAAGTTGGGAGCACTCAGAATCTTCCCCTCTGGGCTGCGGTAACAGAAAATTTTCCTTCTATTCAGCAAATCGAGCCTGTCAGATTTGTTTACAGTTCTTAGGAGACATGGCTGTTCTCAATCATGAGAAGCTCTAGGCCATGTGTCATGGATATATTAGCAGCAGTGGCTGCTAATAAACTATTCCAGTCTCTCCAAAATCATACTTTGTGACCACCTCTAACCTTAAATGAGTGCTTGCCTAATTGGAACTCTATCAGCAAAGGTAGAAAGCTATTCAAAGCTAGACCAATTGGCACAAGCACAGGAATAAAATGCATCAGTAACAGAACTTGTGATTTCCATACCAAGCCAGTGAGAATGGATCATAAGTTTAGAATACCATGCATGAGCTTTTACATATTGACAGTGAGTTCAGAGTACTATTGCAATATAATCATGGCACATGAACTATCAGCACAAGCACAGGGATCATCCTGCATCACACCATGTGCTTTTCTCAAAAACTCTGCTAGATCACCATGAAGAATTAGGTACGAAGGTGAACAAAAGTTGCCTTTTAGTTTTAGTCTTTCCTCAAGAAATAAGCACTGAAGCCTGAATAGTGAATGCAATGCTTGTTCAGTCTGTATTCACTACATTAAACAAGAATTCTCAGTAATTTATGGAAAAACTAACTGGAAAACGATTTTTCTCTTTCTTTTCGTCTCAATAAAAGGCAAATGAATCACCCTGGTTTCCCAATTACCAGGTTGAAGCAGCAGCAGACACAAAGGATGCCAAGGATAACAGTAGTACAGTAGGAATATGAAGCTGTACTAGAATATCATGATAGAGCCATCGTTCTGATCCATAGAATCGGACGCTATCCACACCTGTAGACTTTGGGTTTGGGATCCAACCCAAAAGTAGATGACAAATAATATAAGTCCAGGTCTGGGCCAAGTAAAAATCTATTCACCCCAACCAAGACCTTATCTGTATCCAATGACTTACTTGGCATATATATTATATCATACAGGTTATTAGACGCTTCAAGCTCATTTACTGATCCAAACAATAACGAAACTCTACCATCGTCCATGGATAGCCCTTTCCTCATGCCTACCAATTTTCAACTTCCGCGTACTCGAATCAGTTCTGATACCATTTGTAATGTTTCAAACTCACTTATTGATCCAATTAACTTGTTTGTGGACTAAAATCATGTGGCATGAAAACTCGAGTGAAAGTTAATTAGTAGTAGGTAAACTTGAGTTATAAGCGTATAACATATTTCTTTTTCATTCATGGGGCTATTTTTGGATGTTAGAGGTGGATGAAAATTTAGACCTGAAACCTCTGATGGGCCTGGAACCAGGCGTAGCATTGGGATGTAACCCAACCTTGTCTCACTCGTATAATGGCTCCTGAGATCTATAAGGATCAAAAAACGAAAGGGTCAATGACTCTATAGATTACAAAATCACTAACTAATAATTCAATTATGGGCTCGTTTGTTTCACCGTAAAAGAGATCGCGGAATTTTGTTTCCCGTAAATTAGAATGTTTGGTTCGGGCTTTTAGGGTCCATCCATGGGAATATTCTGTTCCCACGTAATTTAAATTTCTACATTTTATGGGAAATAAAATCCCATCGGTACTATGGGATTTACTTTTTTATCACAGCGTATTTTCTTTTTCTTTCCAACGTACCCTTCTTTCCTGTCGTATACCTTTTTTTCCAAATCATCGGACGAGAGAAGTAGAGAAGAAACGCGAGGTAAAAATTAGTTGAGATCTTTTCTATATATTGATGCTTATTGTTGTATCAATTTTATTTTTGATCCTGGATTTTTTTTTTTTTTACTATTGTATTTTTTTTGAAGCATGTTTTTTTAGAGAGTTACAGAATTTTGGTATCTTGATTTCTTAACCATTTTTTATAACCTCATATAGAAGTTAAAAAAATTAGATGATAAAAAAAAGTTTTAAGAATTAAAGGGTATAATTGATATCTACACAACTTTTTTAAGAAAGAAATTGTTCAACCAAACATGATAGTTTAAATATTTTATGCCTGAGAATCTAATTTTTAAACATTCTATTTCTGTTTGAAAGTTACTTCCTATGAACCAAACGAGCCTTATATACAGAAAACAGACTGAAAGCATATAAAGAGGAGCTCAAATGAAACTAGATGCTTTAAATCTAAATAATAAATATAGAGACTAGTAGTGCTGAATTTAATCAGAGCCTTAAATGGACATTGCATATTATATATTTTTATAAGAAAAAAAGTCAAAAATTTAAAAAGTAACATATTTATTCCAAAAAAAAAAAGAAAATTTCACCAGCGAATTTAGCTATTTTCGAGCAGTGAATGAATAAATAAGGCATGCAGCTGATGAATTAAAAGAAAGGAGACGAATTAAAAGGAGAAAATTATGTTGAGAAGGTTGAAAAAGAAAATAGAAAAGAGGAGTGGGTTATGAAAAAAAAGAAGAAAGGGCCGTAGATAAAGTTGAGAGGGATCGAATCTTCACAGCTTGTTGACTTAAGAATGTATCAGAGGCGAGCTTCTTGTTGCCCCAGTGACAGAAAAACCGACGCACGATGAGGGCGGATTAGCGCGGCAGAAGAGGCATCGAGCTCCGTTTGCGGGTGCAATTGACCAAGAAATAAGATATTTTGCAATTGGAAACCTTGACCAGTCCCTCTAGTCTCTTGATGGTAATTGTATTAGCTATTTCTTTTTTCTCTTTTTTGTTTCTACTTCTTCTTTTCTTATTACTTTTTATTTGAACTATTTTATGATCTATTTTGCAAATTTTTTCTAAAAATTAAACTTCAATTCCACCTCTTAAAAGCTCCATTCAATATCTTTTAACTTTTTACACCATATCTTATATTTTTAGATTTTTTTTTATTTACGATATTACTCACATACAGATAGAAGCATAATAGAAAAAGCCAATGCCTTACATTTTATTAAGTTTTACATTAACTTTTATATTTTGTTATATTTATATTATGTTAATATGTATGGTGGATTTTTATTGAGCTTTAAGCTCATATGATTCTCTCATTATCTTTTTTTGAGCCACAAGGTGCATAAGAGAGAATGGTAGATAGGCCATCTTGATATCATATAAATAAATGGATTTATAATCTAACTATTTTATCATTATATTAAAGAAATTCTTTTATTTCAAAATTAATATACCACATCTTATTTATCATTTGGGTTGGACATATGATTGGCCATGTAACGTAATCTTAGAAATTATTCAGGGCTTAAAATTTTATAATTTATCTATTAATTAGAACATCAAATTCATTTAGAATTTAAATATTATCTAACAGAAATATTACAATATGATTCTAGTCAATTTGATTATAATGATATTGATATCGAAAGATCCAAAATATTTATATCCTTTTTATATCCCACTCCAACCTAATCATCAAAATTGAACTTATACATCATGAGATTATATAAAACACAAGAAAAGATAGAATGAGCAATGGTTCAATAAAAATCCACAATCTTCGTATCAACATGAAACATGATTCATGATCATAAATACTTAACATATGATAGCGTGGACATAGGTGATAATAAATAGTAAACAATCCTATCCAACTATTAGTAACTTATTCATATTTAATTAATCAATAACAATCGACTTATAAGCACTAATATCAGAATCAAACGTAACAAGATAATCAACATATATACTTCCTGCAATATAACTAACATCTTGAACCAATATCTCAATATTTTTCAAAAAAAGTTCACCAATTCATTATCATTACTAGTATTTTGCCTAATCTCATAACTTTTTATTAGGTAGGCATGGACTAATCATGGCCACGCTTCACCTTATGGTAAGTAAAAATATCCGGCCATGCTTCAGCCCTTTATAACAATTAAATCTAGCTATACTTCAGCTTGTAATAGCAATTAAGAATACATGACTAGTCTACTATCCATCATCATCCATTCTGTTGCCTAGCTAAGCAACTCAAGAGGGGAAGTGAATTGGATTCTTTGAAAATTTTTAGCAAGTATGTGCAATTTAACAAAACAATAAAATCTGTGTGAGTGTGGAGTGTTGATAGTAAGAACAAATAATAACAACAATAAGAGATAAACACACAAACACAGTAATTTATAGTGGTTCGGTGCTAATTTTTCCACCTACTCCACTCTTCAAGAATTCCTTGAATATTTTCTCCACTAATCGTTCTTCAAACAATTACAAACCTAGCTAATCTAGCTAACTTCTTGTTTCCTAGGCATAAGGGAGCCTTTTTTTAGCTTTCTTAGCTAACTTCTTATTTCCGGGCACAAAGAAGCCTTATAAATCATCAATTATGGGTTTGGCACACCCTACATAAGTTTCAACAAGTTAAAACTCAACCAACTTACAAGAAAAAGAGTTTCAGAATTTTCAGCTCCTTAATGAGCAAATTTTATAATAAAACCATTTTACAGTTTTTTAAGACCTTCATCCTTTAAATGAGTTTCTACTCTTTAAATGTTGGAGTTATGACAACCAAGTTGAAACTCAACCAACTTACAAGAAAAAGAGTTTCAGAATTTTCAGCTCCTTAATGAGCAAATTTAACAATAAAATCACTTTACAGTTTTTGAAGACCTTCCCCTTTAAATGAGTTTCTACTCTTTAAATGTTGGAGTTATGAGCACTTGAAGAAGCCTCTTGAGTAGTTGGAAGGAGCCTTGAATGAGCTTTGAAGGAGTTTCAAACTCTGCAGCACACTTTCTTTTCAAAACAGAAAGGCTGAATTCTTTCTTGATTTTCACTTGGTTTTTCTCTCTTTTTCTCACTTGTAATGCTTCAAAAATACTCTCAATCTCTTGCTAATCCATCTCATTTACGAGTATTTGTAGTTTATTGAAGGATTGGAACATTAAACTAGCCGTTTGTGACTGTTGGAAAGTTAGAACTAGCTGTTACTGGGCTTCCCAGAAAGTTAGTCGACTCTGTAGTCGACTATTTTTGAAAAACTATCTGTCTTAGCCACAGTAGTCGACTCTAGAGTTGACTAACTTTGAATACTTCACTGTCCTGCCCATAGTAGTCGACTATTTAGTCGACTAACTTGAAAACCTTCACTGTTCTGCCATAGTAACCGACTGATTAGTTAACTAACTTCAAAATGCTCACTGTTTTGCCACAATAGCTGACTAATTAGTCGGCTAACTTAGAAAAACTCGCTGTTAACCCTTTTGTAGCATAGTTTTGACTTGATAGCTTGCAAGGTAGTTGGCTAATGGCTTCAAACTTTCAATTTAAGTACCAGTAGTTGCTGTGGGAGTTGACTAATGCCTCCAAAACTTGAAAACTTATTTCAAGGCCAAGAGAACTCATTGCATTGGGCAAAATAAGTGCCTTAGCTCTCATGACTTAAACTTTCTTCATTTGATAACTTGCCAACCACTTGAGTTTCATATGATTTGAGCTTGAAAACCTCTTTTTGGATTTTGATCTCATATAGAAAATCAATTCTTGAACCATAAATCCATTTAGGAGCTTGGAATCATTTTTGATCATCTTGGTGATTCATATATGCTTGCATTTCATTATAGTTCTCCGTAAAACTTATTAGTAACTTACTTAGTTGTTTTGTAATCATTAAAATCTATGTGAGGTCAACACATTCCATTATCACTTTAAGTTATTTGTTAATTAAATTTTATTTTATAAATGCATGAAAGTTAGATCCAATATTCTATTGCATAACAAATAATATCATGCATCATATAAATTCAAAGTAGGCGCTATATATATACACACACCATAATATGTAAAAGTAAACATGTGCCTAAGATAATAAATTTTTATGTAAGATTAACATAATATCACAAAGCATATTCATTTAGAAGCATATGAGCATATTAACATTTACACATAATTGCAAGGAGATTTTTACTTGTATCCAAAGTAAACCTAATCTTATTTCCTCTAAGCTTCAATTGCTACCTACTCACACTATTAATATTGATTCCAAATTAGAATAATAAATTTTATTAACTTAAAATTAGAATCCTTTGTTGTTTGTTGTAAAACTATTTGAATACCACTAGGAAGAAAGTTGATAAAGGTTGTATATCTTCGTAATCTTAATGAAAATATGATGAAGGTCTATGGTTCCCATGCTGTCCTAAAATTAGTTTAATGTTTTTGGGGTGCATACTAATGTAGATCAGGCACATAGTTTGCATTGGAATATGGTAAAGAGGGTATTATTGCTTGCCCTTGTATTGTCTTAGAATGACATAAGTATCCTTTATTGGCGAGTTTCATGCAGAAGCTGCAAATCATTTGCAGCAGGAGGAAAAAGACAATCTAACATGGATATTAAGGCCTGTTATTTAAACTGACTGTTGTTTTATATTTAATCCCCATCGCCGTTCTTCATCTAATCTTTGGCTTATTTGTAAGCACGCATAAACTATAAAAAAAATATATGCAAATATAGATCTCACTACGAGCAAATGACAAACTTAATTGTGCACGTAAGATAAACATAAAATACTAATCAATTATACATTGAATATAAAATAAATAACCAAATAAAAGTTTTGGGTGTTAAAATTTTAGGCTATATTCCGCAACAGCAAACAAACTTTTGCGTGTCAAGCAACAAGCGAAAGAGACATTGCGAGTGGTTTCATACAATTAATGCAATTGTTTTCCAGCTATCCTAATTTGACTAATTTGACTTGAATAATATTGCTAAAAAAAAAAAAAATCATTTATAAGCTCCCTATTTAACCTAATTTTCTTAATTTGGTTATCTCTGACCCTGACCCGATACATACGTCCAGAATACATCACTCCCTTTGACCACCCTAGTCTTTGCCAACTGTAGCCAAATCCCACCACCACCTTCTCCCTTCCAGCTAATAGACTTACGTGGAAACATGCATGGCGTATAAGCGCATCACGCATACGTGGCAGCTCCACATCCAGCCACCACAACTTTCTAACCCAGAGGGGAACCAAAATAAAGCCCCTGATAAAGATTAAATTCCCTAATACCCCCCCAATTACTATTGTAATCATCCCGTTCCCATCCCCTCCCAGTGAGTCGGTCGCCACCAATGCCTCCGGCCCCAAAGGCCCGTTTCGCCCGCCATCGCCCAGAGTAATCCATACGTCCGGTTAGCTAACGCTCACCGAAGGTCACCGGACTCCGACCCTCGAGCAAGACCCCCTCCACGTCCCCCTTCTTGACGCTCATCGCGTGCCCCCGGTCCCATGTTGCATGCATTCAAACCAAACGTCCGCAGCGCTCCCTCGCCCTCCCTTTCTCCGCCCCTTTCTCTTACCCCCTCCTAAACCCCGAGAGCTCTCTCTTTCTCTCTTCTCTCCCCACGCCAAAAACCTAGCGCTCGCCGCCGCTTTCGAGCAGGCCAGGCGTCCGAGGGCGAGGCCGCTATGGGCGTCTCCTTCAAGGTCGCCAAGTTGGGAACCCGCTACCGCCCCAAGCTCCCCCCTCCGGACCCGCCCGCTGGAGCCGGCGAGAAGGAAGCGGCCCCCGACGCCGCCGGCGACGCCCCGGACCCCAAGCGGGCCGATCTTGAGGTGTACTTGGGCTTTCCTCTAGGGTTTCCGCCTTTTTCGAGCCCTTGTATCATATGGACTCTTTTTCTCTGCGTCTGAATTGTTGGGATTTGGTTTCGTCGTTTGATTTGATGTTTTGATCTCGTTTTAGGGTTTTGCATGGCGGTTTCCTTCCGTGTTTTGGTTGGGATTTGTAGGGTTTGGCGATGGTTTCTTCGTACCACTGCAGTGCTTGAACTTTCTTTTTTACTGGTTTTCCTCTTGCTAGCGTGGTTTCCGGATGATGATGTGGCTTATGTTTCGCCATATGCGGTTTCCGCTTTTGTTTTCTTGAAATTCTAGGGTTTTCATCTCGGCGTGGTTATGACTAAAGTTTTGATTTATTTTTTTTTTGACTCTGTTTTTCTGGACATATCGATTGATGTGGATTCCTTTTAATTGTCGTTCTTCTTGTCATATCGATTGATGTGGATTCCATTTATTCTCGTTCTTCTTGTCGATGTTATTTTCGTTACTGTATTTGTTATTTAAATTCCTAGCACTCTCAAGATATTGCTTAGGTCAGGGGATCATTTGTTGCTTTGTTCTAGTGGACTCAATTAACGATCCCAACCCATCTTGGCTCGAATTTGTATGAAGCAAGCGGAAATTCCGACTTAGTCTGAGCTCAGATATTGGAACGGTATGTTCTTAGGTCACGCTTAGAATGAGAAAACAATCATGTGATTGGTTGGACACTTTCATATGACATGTTCACCCTTGGATTTCAAGATGTTGGAATTTTGG
Organism: Metroxylon sagu; assembly: GCA_017589505.3. NCBI lineage: Eukaryota > Viridiplantae > Streptophyta > Magnoliopsida > Arecales > Arecaceae > Metroxylon > Metroxylon sagu. Next base: position 778,751 of record JACVBY030000520.1, on the reverse strand, counting down.
AAGTTAATACGGAGTCTGTTGGTGATTGTTCCACAATTTACCGGTGACGTTATTTAGTATGGGTCAATGTGTAATTTTAGGAGAAAATAATGTTCAAAACATTGCTTCAGTTGATGATGGTGCTGATGGGCCTTAGTTTATAACTAAAGGTCTGGTTTTTATTGGAAGTGTATACAATTTCACCTAGAAACAACCCTGTGATGATTTGAGATTAAGCTTTTTAAAGTGATCTTGAACAATGAAAAATTTCTTTCATTAGAGCTTGGTTATGTTCAACCATTGCCTACAACAGTATATCTGCTCTCAGTCAAGTTTCCCCATGTATATAGTCATTCAACTGTCTTCTAAGTTTTCCTTTCTATCGACCCCTGTTTGGTTCCTGTTAATACACAATGTCGACTCTCTTCTTTCTATGTCAGTGAATCCATTTTTTGTTAGTTGCTTTTTATGGTCAAGTTCTTAGCATGTCAAATGGCATGCGTTTTTTTTTTTTTTTTTTTGTCTTTTTGGGACAACCTTCTTTCTCACTTTCAAATCTTTCAATGCAGTATTTCTTCTCTTCCACACTACAACATGTGGAGAAGCAAGGTCTTGCTATGTTTTTTTTAATAAAAAATCACAAGTTTGTGAAACAAGGTATTGTTAAAAAATATTAAAAAACTATCTTTTACTTCTATTTTCGAGAAAAAGAAACTGAAAATTAGATACTTTCTAAATCTTGGCATGGAGAGATGGATTTTTAGTGTAAGATTTTCTCAAACATGTGAAGAGGATCATATATGTTATCCTGACAAACTACATATTTTTAGTGCATAAAATCTGCAAGTTTATTGCCAAATAATGTGTTATGCTTTATGATAATGTCTGTCTAATATTTGTTTAAACCTATAATATTCTTTTAAAGTAGTTCTACCTTTTTAATTCTTGAGATTTTTTCCGTCACATTACTAGTTTCATTTTTCATATAAAAACATTAAAACATATAAGCAAACCATATATTCTACCTTAGAATGATGCCTAATACAAGTGTAAGATATGAGCCATGCACATAGCACACAAACATGGACAAAAAATTATATGTCAATAACAACAAAGCCTTAGAAATAATAACAGAAAAATGAGATCATCTAAAATATAGAATGAGAGCAATATTCTTAGCTCCGTGTCAATATGTTGACCTATATCTATTTTTATTGTTTCATGTGCTACAACACTTACTACTTCTTGAGTTATGGGATTCCTAAATGACAACAAATCGAGTTTTGATGCGAACTTAAAAGGATTAGAGAAATGGGCGAAATCCAAATGTCATCATATATTATCCATTACACACACAGCACAGTTGAAATATGGCAAATTTAGTGGTGGTCACATTGATAAGAATATATCCTCCTAATGGAGTATGACTTGTAAAGATGGATTATGCTATATTTGTTCTCTTTGGACAGAATGCAAGCACAGAATCAAAACTCGTTGTTTTATATTAGAATTGTTTACTTTCTTTATGAACTGGTATTCAGCCAGTTGCAGAAGAATGGAGAACAAAACTATAAAAATAGGAGAGCTGCTTAAGCTTTTTCATTTGTCCTTTTATCATTTTAAATGCATCATTGAAAATGATTGTCATGTAAAAGGTTGGTGCTTTTTTAAGAAAAAAAAAATTCTTCTTTGATGTTTATCTAAATTCACTTGATTAAATGCGTACTGGTTTTGTTTTCAACAATCAACAAATTGTCTTTTAATTTATTACTTATTTTCAGATTTTTCATTTTATTACCTTGGTTAAAACATATATGTTTTTTATTCATCAAAGAAGTTCATGATGTGTGACCTGGTACTGATTTTTGAATCCCTTAGCACATGATCTAGTGGATATTTTTTCCCCTGTATATTGGCATGTGTGTATACACTCATTTGCATGCATACTTGCACATCAATGAGGATGGTTTGTGTGCATGAGTTGGTTGTAAATCCTTTTGGCCATTACTTCTTGCGTCCATAGTTAAGCTATTGTGGGGAGGTAATGCCTCTTTAACTGTTATATGAAATCATGCTGGCTTCTTTTCGTACTTGAAGATGGCTCCATGATTCGCTTGGAGGCTAATCATGAACATCTTAAGAAGAATTTATATCAAAAATGAACTATAGGAGATCCTTGAATGGTTTATTTTGAGTCTGTTGGAAGGATGCATGGTTTATTTTAAGCTTAAGATTACACTTGCTTTATTGTGGTGACTTTCTTTTCCTTTTCATTTTTTTAATCCTTTAACTGAAACCCTAAATACATTTTTATTCCTATGACATGCATTCGTACATGTTTATGTGGGTGCGCATGTGTGTGGTGTGGGTGTAGGTGTGTGTGAATTATATATGTTGTTCAAGCTTATGAATATAAAGCTAAATGTAGACTATATAGATAACCTAACCTTTGGGCTGGGGATAGTGCATCTCACTTGTACAATTGACCTCAACATTATGGTTTTTCACCAATTTTGTTTATTGTTTTATTTTTATTTTTTAGTATTGGCTAGAGGGAGCTTGGCCTTGGACGGTTTTTTGGTATATACCTCACAATCAAGACTGTTAGAACTGAATTTGGTATCTGGTATGAGAAATGTTATATTACATTACAAAATATGGTAGAAGATGCACACTAATATTATCTATAAGTGGTGACTTTCAAATATTCCTTTTGTGTTGACATTTTGGCCAATAGAGAAGAAAAGCTGGCTGAACTGTTCTTCAATGAACACAGCAGTTGTTCTTTTGCTGTGGATGTGCTACTCTTCTGATTAAATTGATTTAAATTTTTTAGAGGGGAATCATGCTAAAAAAAGAAATTGAAACAATATCTTGGTAGTTATCATAATCTGGCTAGCATTGATGATACCTGATTTTATCCATTAATGTTGGAGAGGTTTCTAGTCCACATGTTGAATTCCTTTCTGAGCTAGTTCTGTTTCTTAGGGTCATATTGTTGTTTTCTGACTCTTATTGTGTTCTGAAATGGTTATCCAATATCTTTAGCTAAAATTTTTATTTGCAATAATGCAGTTTCCATTTATTTTGAAGTTTATTCAACACAACTTTTTTTTTTTTGATCCCCCCTTATCATGCAGGTTGCATTGTTGGGTCTAGGTGATGGCTTTGCTGGTTCAGTTTTATCAGCAAATAGTGAAAGCAACCCTGTTGGACCAGGTGACAATAATTCTGATTCAATAGAATGGTGGACAGCAATTCTGATTCAATAGAATGGTGCCCATGTATAACTTCTTTTTCTTTTTTTTCCCCTTTTTTTTTAAAAAAAAAGTCTTGACATCTAATGCAGAACAGGAGGTATCCTTCTCTCTAAACTTATTTCCTGATGGATTTTCAATCGGAAAACCTACCAAGGTTTGTTGACTGTACTTTTGATTACCATATTGATTCAGTAATAGCTATGTGGATTTTGTCTTATGTTCACATTATTTGCCACTATCTTGGTGCTGTTGGGATTTCCATAGGGTGTGCTTTTGCCTTTGCTTGAAGATGCTCCAAAGTTGCTACACCCTTATGATAGGGCATCAAAGGCTTTATTCTCTGTAAGTGTGAGCTCTTACCGCTTTAAATGAGTAATTTGTTCCTAGAAACTTTACTCACTGCCTTCTATTCAATTTAAGTTTTTATCTTTAACCATTATGGAATTCTAGCATGTTTTACTTAAAACTCTTCTAAGAATGCATGAGTTTGTTTTAATTAGCTAGATGTTTAATAAATCATGCTCACATCATATATTACACTAATTGTGAAGTTATCAGAGAAGATGTTTTTGATTGAAAGATAGGAGGGAGGACAATAATAATATTCTGCAAGTTGTGTAACCAGAAGAAATGTTGAATACACGTGGACATGTCTTGCAGTTGAGTATTTTTTTTCCCCTTAGAAACTGAAAGCTTTTCATTTTCTTGTGCGATAGAAGTTTCAGATAAATTCCCATCCAAAGTCAAAATAATGACTGTTACGCCAAAGAGGGAGGGGGCGGGGGGCTGTTGTTGGTTGGAGCTCATAATACCTTCCATTTTACCCTAGATCAATATCTTGCTGTTCAATGGCAGGCTTCTCATGACTCCTGACTCCACCCTGTTAGTCACAACAACATCTCTTCTCCAGTGGTTCCATTGATGTGTCATAGCTTCTTAGGATGCCATCTTGTCATTGTAAACAGCTGTCCCAAAGCTTCTTGCTACTCTTGGTTCTCATTTTCTGTGAAACATATGATTGAAAAAGAAAAATCTCATAATGTGTCTAGATCATTGTCATTCACAAATTTGGAAAGTCAATTTCGCGGCATTGGCATTGCATTTTGATTGAAACAACACTCTAGTGAGATAGTGTGGTAGAATCTTTTGATTGGTATTACTTTATGTTTGCGGTCTGTACATCTAAACAATTATGGTTCATCACAGTATGTTATGGTAAATTGGTAATACCTGGCTTCTTATGAAATAATTTCCTGTGATGATTATGCAAATAACAGATCTGCAATAAAATTTTCCCAAAGATTCTTTTGCAGCATCATTCTATTCTTATAATGTTCAATCCTATCTAATTTTTGCTTATGCATCTGAATTGGTCTTTTCTCAATTTTCTCCATCATCTACCTACTTTGTTTGGATCTATTCATTAAAACTGATGCCATAACTGATTTAGGATCTAAAGTTATCAAAATATGCTGCCACTTTGGTTTCATGAATTTCACCTCTTAAAGACCAATAGGAGGCAAATAGTTGATATCTGCATCACAAGATATTGTGATGCTATTGAGAAAGAGGCATGTTAGACCTACATGCACATGTTGGTCTCTTCTGCCTGGATGCCATGTAGGCCTAGCACATGGCTTAAAATTTATTCATGCAACCTAGTCAATCACTGTTAACCAGTTGGGAGGGCTTCCAATCTACCTCATGAGACCACCATTATTGTTCCTTCATTGCTCACGCTCTTCTTACCCTTGCCACCACCCTCTACCAAAATAATTCACAAGCCTTTGATGGCTGCTAGAACATATCAACATTTTCGTGTTCCAATGGCATCCCCATACAAGAGTCCTGATTGTGGAAAGCTTCTTCAAGGAGAGGGGATCTTACTGATTTTATTTTTTATTTTTTATTTTTTTAACACGCTCACACACAGGTTTCAAAAGTAGCAAAGATGTGGCCCTTTTGGGAGATGATAAAGGTGGGAGGAAACTAATAAATGTTTTATATAAAGTGGATTGGTCAGAATCCTGATGGCAACCTTATTAGTTCTGATCTCAGATCAAACTAGCCATGTCAAGGATGATAACTGTAATAGCTGAACTTACGCTTAAATTCTTCTTCCTAATGGAAAAGAGAGAGAGGGGAGAAAAGAGGCACCTCTGCTATACTGAATCCCTATCCAGTGAGAAAAAAGGAAGGGGAATACTCCATGGACTTGACGGTTTTTGTTGTCCTGGAGCCTGAGGGTGTTTGTTGTTGTTGACAATGATGAGATGGAGAGAGACACAAGTTTAGAAGGATGCTTCTCTAGCCAGAATAGGTAACTGGCTCTTATAGGTGGAGAGGGTTTAGGAGGCCATCCACCAGGTCTAAATGGTAAGTAGGTAGGAATGACCCACATGACTGTGTATGTCTAATCACACCCCACCAAAAAAAATAAGAATTGTATCTCCATTGATGTAATCTTTTGAAGTGTTCTTTGAAGTTAAATTTGTTTTTTTAGATATTTTTACCTATGTTGGACTTCTTTCATGTAATAAGGGCTATGTGTTGTATCAACTCATTTTAAGATCAAATTATCAAATTCCATATGAAGGATATTAGCAGAATGTCCTTATCCTTTTTAAATTTCTTTGCACTGCCTTTTACTGTACTTCGTTTTTTCTTTTCTTTTTTCTTTCTTAGTTCTGCTCTGAAGGTTGATCAGTAGATGAAAGACATCCATCAAGTGGATTTATGAGGCAGCTAACTATTAAGCCACCTTGCCATTCTGCAGTCATCTCATTCTGAGCAAACAAATCAATCTCTTTACCAAATTTGTGCATATATTATATTTCATATACCTTGATGCCTGTGGACATAAAATATCAGCAAGTGGTGGAATAGAAGAGATAGAGATGTTTCTAGAACTGGTCTCTTGTCTCTTGTCTCTGACTAGTTTGAAATGGCTAATTGTTGATAGCCAGTTTTAGGGCTTTTCGAACTGCTGATGTTTTAATGAAGTTTTCTAATTGCTAGTTTGCCTATGATAAAATTTAACTATACTTTTCTGCAATAAACCGAATGAGAAATGCTATAGGAGTTCTGTTTCTTTCCCCTTCTTTCAGTTGGATTGACCTTGTGCATCATTCTAATTGCTAATTTTCTCCCCCGAGGGGATGTAGTTTTTGTTACTGTTGTTGTTGGAAATTCTTAGGAACATCTAGGAAGAATGGATATAAAGCTCTTTAATTAAATGTTCTCAAGACAAGGGTTTTTGGGTCAACATCAGTCTGAAAGCAAATAGTTGCTTTGCTCAACTTATGGAATCTGGTATCCATGTTGAAGCCAAATATAGGACCTGTTTGATTCTACAAACCATGAATTATTGCAAATGCTGAACTGATTTTGGATTTCTCTTTGTTAGGCTTATATATATTTAATATAGGGAATGAGGCTGAAAAAGAAACAAATAGAGCAGTGAACTATTTTTGTTTTAGAAAAGAACCCATGTCTATCAAGCATCAGTACAATCTAGACTATGAATGGCATGTGAGACAATATAAGATAACGGTTGTTACTAAGATAGCTTAATAAGTGATGTGTTTACTTTGTCAATAAATGAGCAACATCATATACCAAAGATATGTTGCATTTCCTGATCTGGGAATTTTGTTTTGGGGAAGTTTGTAATGGAAGTGGGTTTTGGTTGAGGACAGGGATTGATAGTGTTGTAGCTATTTTTTTGTCTGATTTATGAGCTTGACTGAACCATGAATACCTGTGTATGTAACCGCCATAATTGTCATTGTATCGTTTGCTGTTCAATTAAGATATGTCAAATGGCCATTGTTCAAATTTTTGGTTGAAACATTTCTGCTTCTCATGTTCGTTTTGTTTTAGGTTGTTTCATAATGAAGAAAGCAAAAACTAGAAAATGTTGTTTTTATGTTGATAAATAAGAAAAATCCTGAAAGATCTTACATATGTGATACATATGGGGAATAAACAATATTTATGTATTTATTTTGGGGTGTTTGGCATTTTAGTAGTGTGTATAGTGGGTATTTAGATTATTCTAAAGTGATGTTAAAGTTAAGCAATATGCAAATTGAATGTCATTCCCAAGTCTTCAAATATATCTTGAACCTTCATAGATGGTAGCACATACATATGGAATTATGGATTTTAACTAACATGATAACACAATCTAATTAACAACATAATCAATACCACGAAGTGTTGCAGTTTCTCTTGGATTGCATGAATGAAATCCAAATGATTGTATTGATAACAGGAGAAATTGGTAATTACCTGTTTTGAAGCCCATTCTAGTCTCGCAACTCAAAAGAACTTATGCATTCTGAATGGTTCTAAACAAGTTTTTATAACCCTGAGTCTTGTCTGTGTATATTAAGTATTCATGCTTGCTTGCATTTTGTGCTTACTTTTTTTGTGCAGGCAATTGAATGTGGATGGTTGCCTGGCGACATCTTAGATGACATACCCTGCAAATACTTCAATGGAACTCTTATTTGTGAGGTGAACTATCAATATATGCTTGTCGTGGAGACTAATCATTATTTTTCATTTCTTTTTACAAGTTTTGATTCATAGCATTGAGTTAAGTCTCCATGTCTTTTTTTTTCCTTGTGTGTGTGCATGCTCCGGAAAGCCCATATTTAGAATTTAGAAAAAGCAATAGTCAAGTTGGTTTTGATGGTTGAAACTAATTGCATGTTAATATTTAGGAGATTATGGTTAATTCTTTTTTTGAAATTTGTCAGTCCTATATTATTTAAAAGAAGGTTTTTCCTGGCTTCCTGGTGAAAGTTGCTTATTCTAGTGAAGTTTTTTTTATTTTTTTCCTTAGTTGTGAATTCATTGTGGTGAATATTTTTTTAATTGCTAATCCTCTTCATTTTTTTTTTTTTAAAATTGAATTGACATATGAAGATCCTTTAATGTTCTATGTTTTACTTGATTCTTTTTTTTCTCTCTCTCTTTTTATCTTTTTATCTTGGTAATATCAGGACATTACTTTATAGATATTGGACATTGTAAGAGGAATGTACTGTTGTATTTGAGAAAGTCCTTTGTGCTTTAGATATTACTTAACTTGCATTTTAATATTTGAATACATTCCCCCCCCCCTCTTCCCTTTTCCCAATTTCATGTTATTTTAGATTTGCTGTTCTTTTATATAGGTTGAGTAATTTGGATAGCTTAAAGTTGCACAACTTTTTCAGACTATGTAAGGTTGTTAACCAAGAGCCAAATTACATAAAAGACACTTCATTGTATTATTACCAGTTGAACAGCAGATAAAATAATGATATTACTTGGTGAGATGCCAGAATTTGCTATAATTTCCTTTATTATATACTAGATTTTTTTGGAGTGTAAATGGAGGAAGCAGAAGAAAATGTGATGATAAGAATTTTGAGCTGATAAAACATCAAATCAACATGAGGCCAAATGGTTCCCTTGCAACTAAATATGAAGTTTATAAAATTTCATCTAGCTACTTCTGTCAATTGATCATTCAACTGGTTTTGAGTATCCTTAATTCTTTTTAGGATGTGGTTATGGGTTCTAGTCTCACCCACTTCTTGCATGATTTTTATCTTTGTGATCTATGTTTGGTCTCCACAAGCAAGTAATGGCCTATGTTAAGTAGAAGCAAGCAATAGCCTTCACGGATGGGTTATGGTTATATCATTAACATTGAATCTAACTAGTCTTTATTTTGTGATAAAAACTATTGGATCAGTAATATTTTGGGAGATAATGATGGGATATGTGCTGAAGGTGTGCTTAGGTGTTGAATTATTTGTAATGATTGGTTTATTTTGACACGTGCAACAAGGGCTGGAAAGTTCTTAAGGCAGGAAATGATATGGTTTAAAATGAAAGGAAATCTAAAGCTTGAATACATACTGTGAAAAGGGATATAATTAAGCTCATCATGGTAGGTTATATTCCTTAAATAGATTTCAGTTTCTCCATAAGATCTCAAATAATGAGTTGGCATTTTACTTTTATTTATAACATATGATTCAGTGCACTAATCTAATCAAAATGCCTATATGGCTTATGACTTGGCGTTCTTGATTAGTCATGCTCATTTCGTATAAAAATTTTAACAATCATGCTCGTTTCATGTAAAAATGTTAACAATGTAGTTCTTTTCAATAACTTAATTATGTGCTTAAAACAATCAATGAGATCAAGATACCACGTGATCAAATAGGACACTTGACTACTGCTATTTTAATCAGTCTACTTTTGAATCATAAAACCTACATCATTGGCATTATCTAGACTGAGAAATTTACGATTCAGATGTGATTGATGATCATATGTATAATTATATTATTTGATAAGCAAGTCCATTTGTTGTTTGCAGTGAATGTTTGAAACTAAAAGTATTCACTTATATATGAATGACATAACAAAATCCTTATGATAGATCAATTTGCCAATATGTTTACAATAAATTTGGAAACATGTAAGTTTGTTGAACGTTATTTTAGTCTTTGTGGCTATGATATCAATGCTTTAGCATCAGGGTGAGTATCTAAGATGTAATGTTTCATTTCTCGATCTTAATAGCTTTAGCTGTTCTACAGTTTTTCCATGCTTATGGACCATGATCAGTCTAACTTAGTGATTGAGTAGTCTGATTTATGCATGGCAGTCTGGTCATTTGCCACCTGTATGCCTGTTCACCCTGATTACTAAAACATCCAAGAGGTTTCATGACGACGAAATATCTGTACCTCTCTATCTGTCTTGCATTCTTAATCAAATTTCTCTTTATTTTGTTTCTTGTTGCTCTGAATTCCTCTTTATGCATTTTGATTATCTCAATCAATATTTTCATAGAAATACTTTCTAAACAAGGGACTGCAAAGCAATATCAAATTTCATAGTTTGAGACCTTGATTCATCACACTTGTTGAAGTCAATGGCTGGTAGAAATGCTACATTTGCTCATGTTCATTCATTTGCTTTTAGTGGCATACCATTATTGATTGAGTAAATAGAGATGTGGCAGCTTAGTTATATTTTATTTCCAAGCAGCCATCATATGTTTGTTATGTAGCAGCACTTGATGTGTTAGAGCTATGATTATATGGGCTGATACTCTTTCTTTCTAGTAGAACTCTTGTTTGAGTGGGACTATGAAGAATATGCCATGTAGTGATTGGTGCTTGGTTATATGGTGACCATAATGAATATATTTTTAAACAGGTCCGGGATTATCGATCCTGTATGTTGATACTTAGAAACAATGTATCTTCTGGAGATGAGCTTCCCAAAGTTCGGAAAGTGTGCTTACGGATGGGCATGGAGAACGTTGTTAAAAACATGCCATCAATTTCGGATGACTCATGGACTTACAATGATCTATTGGTCAGTCTACATGATTATTCTGCTTTCTTGGTGTTTCTTTGTCATTTTAACTTCATTGAATTGGTAGTATTTGACTATTATTTGTGTTTCAGCAAGCAGAGTCTCAGATTCTGAAGGCCTTGCAACCAGTGCTTTATTTGGGCCCAAATCCTTCTCTGGCCAGGCTTTGTAGAACAGGTCCAAAACAGGTACCAACATTTATATTAGTTCCACACATCACTTTCATTTCCTATCACATAATTTCAAGAAGTATGATATTTTCACCAGCAATTTGTTTCACCAACTTCTGTTACAATGTGTAGCTTGATTTAGGTATATATAAACGAAAGGTGATGAGAAAGCAAGATGACATGGTAGAGGTTAACTATAAATCTAGTAAGCTAGACATGTCAAGCAATGGATATGTTGAGAATTTGAAGTCCCAAACAAGTGTTGCCTCCAAAAATGATTCAGCATGCCATTCTCAGAATGCCATCTTGAGGAGCGTGCCACCTGTGCAACGGAATGAAAGCATAAAAAATGTTATAGTTCCCTTTTTACCATTGGCATTTCAACCAAGCTCTAATTTAGTAGTCGGTAGCCCTTTATCTGTTCCCAATAGTGTGGCAGCTGCATCAAATTTTGTATCAACACCTGATCAAAATCTCAGAGACTCTTGGATTGGTCTGAAGAATCCTACTAATCTTCTTGGAAAGAGGAATAGGTCTAGAACACAATCAACCTCCAAAACTAGTGGCAAAAGGCCAAAACAAGAGCCACCAGACTTGGTTTCCTCGCAGATAGTTACCAGTCAAGGGAACTCCCTTCTTGAACAAGAATCACAAGGGAATACTGCTCCAGCACAAAAACATCAGGAAGCTCAAAACATGCAGCATCTCAGATTTCATGACCAAAATTCTTCCCACCATCAGAGGAGTCAAGCATCTATTGAAAGAATTCGAATGCTGGAAGCTCAAATGCCCTCTTTCTTAGACCAAGAGCATGTCCAACATATTGTTAAAGAAGAGCCTGGTGATACAGAAATTTTACGCAGAACAGAGGAGAAGGATAGAGAAGGCCATGCACCAGATATTAGAAGCGAGAAATTCAGGGAGCTGCAAACTCCATCTGTAGGAGCTCTGCCTTCCCAGATGCTGGAAATTGGTGCTGGACCAACCGTTGAAAAGTATCCCAAGAATCCCAAGAAGGAGAAAGCTTCTCGGAAAAGGAAACCTTCTCAGGGCCTTCAAGTTTCAGCTGGGGGTTCAGATTCTAAAGTGCCCAAACTAGGAGAAAGTCAAAGAATACCGTCAAGTTGTGGCACACTACCAACAGTCACTGCGGTGGGATTATACAAGGATAAAGCTGCATCAGTGCCTGCAGCTTCAGCTGGAACTGTTTCTGTAAATCCTGTTTCTAGCCGTTCTTTGATACTGGAGAGTCAATTGACAATACCTAAAAAGAAGAAATCTAATGCTCTGAATAAGGTTACATCTCAGAGCATGAGTGGAATAGGATCTCCGGCACACATCGGTGAGTCAAATGCTTCATTTGGATCAAACAGTTCCTCACTTGGGACTGGATTATTGCCTCCAGGAACTAATGTTGATCCTAGCATCTTAGAGAGGTTCTCAAAAATTAAGATGGCGAGCCAAAGGTGCGACTTGAGTAAAATCATTTTTTTGGATTAGTTTTTCTTTTTTTCTGCCCCCCAGTTGTGAAGATTTGTTCTTGGCTTGAGAACCAGCTGTGAAAAGTTTCAAATATTCTATTTATGCATGGACTATGTTTTTATGTGTTCTCATCTATTCTATAGAACTGATATTCTATTGGTCCTTTTTTTCAGGCGTGGACTTAACAGCAAAGGGAACAAAATTGATGAGTATCTGACAACACAATCATTATCTGAATGCTCTTTGCCACAAGCCAGGCTTGTAATGCCTGAGGATACTGAAGAATGTGGGCCCCTCACAGAGAACTTGTGCATGTCAAAGTACTTAATTGGTGGAAGCAGGAATGCTCCCAAGATCCGAAAGATTACATTTGTGCGTGTGAGATTTTTCTTTAGAGGTAAGTTGTTATTGAATCTTACTAATCTTAGTATATGTTGATCCTCTTTCTGATCTTCGTTTGTGTTTCTTCTCCACAGGAAATGATATCCCCTTCTTAGTTGATGAGTCTCGGTGCAAATTGATCCTTACTGAATCTGAGGAGCCTGGCCGCCATGAAGTAAGAGCTGAGGTTGTCTTTGGAAATGAAGAACAACGCTTCCTTATTGCTCTCCTCCACACTCCTGTGAGTATTTTTTGACTGAAATAAGATCTGTACTAGTAACTGTCACTTGCAGTCTTTTCTCACCCACATGATAATGTGTTTTGCAGCATGATGCAGACCTTTTTGCTGCTCAGTTTACTTTATTGGTAAGTTTGCCTTCAATTTCTTTTCCTAATTATTTTTTAAAGTCAATGTGTGGCTACAAAATTTAAGAGCTTGCTAGCATATGAATTTTTAACGTTTCCATGTTGCATTATGGTTCTGTTGTCTGTGTTCTCTAAGGGCTCTTCAAGGGCCATAATCTGGAGATCGTTTTGATTTGCTGACCCCTGATTTGGTTGGACAGATTCTTGAGGACAAAAATAACATTGTTTATGAAATGCTCCAATGGATAATAATTTGTCATGAGCAATCTTGTAATGATATTTTAAGGGTCTGGATCCTTGCATGGGGCGATCATGTCAAATGCATGGTGAACAAGCTACAATATTGGTGCTTGCATTCTTTTTGGCAACTAAGTAGAGCTGATGAACTTGATGTGAGCACAAGCTTGATTTATGACTGAACACTCTAAAATATTTCCCATGCACCTATCTGATAATGCAGATGGAGCGCGATGGCTACAAACTTGTGGATGATCAATTCCAGCCATTGTCATCCCACATTCGTGGCATTTCTTGTGATTCTGCACCTGTTGGTTCCTCTCGAGTTACGCTGCAACCTTGCACAACACCTGTTACGAACCAGTCATTGAAACCAATTTCTGCTTCAGGCGTCAGCTTCTCAGCCTTGAACCCATGGCAATTTCCACCTCAGAACATTCAAATGCCATCAAGGACATCTACCTTGTCTTTTAACTTAACCAGGCAACCGCAGTTGGATATTGTTAATCTTCATTCTGTGCAGCAGCAAAACCCTCAGTTTCAGAGTTCCTTGCCTGCTGTTTGGAACAACTCACACACAAATATGTACAAGAATAATATGAAAGCCAACAGCACTGGCCATCTTAGCACAGACATGCAGATGGGTAGCGTGCAGATGGGTAGTGCAACGCCCAACAGCATTGCACATCTTGACACAAATATGCAGATGAGTACAACACCCAACAGCATTGCCTATCTAAGCCTTCCTCGCTTGCAGCAGAGTAAATGGCAGAATTATCAGCAACAATCTACCTTACAGAATAACATGGCCATCTTTGGAGCCACCAACAATATCACATGCATGGGGGAACGTGAATCTGGCTTGAATGTGTATCGCAACAATGATCACCTTGCTCAGATGCCTGGGTTCAGTCACTCTGGTCAGCAATTACTCCAAAGAGGAACTTCTGAAACCTCTGCAGCTGTGCTAACAAAGCTGAGGCAAGCAGACAATCAGGGAATGGGGGTGACCAATGGTAGTATAACTGTAGGGAGTTCGGCTCAGGGGATTTTTGGGATGATAGGAGATGGGTCTCTGTTGGATCAGTTCCAGTGCAGAGATACACTGCGTGCCATATTTTCTAACAAGCAATTTTTGAACCTTGGCTCTGACAATTATGACCAACAGCACCAGCAGAATATGCGTCCAAAGGGAAATTTGCAACTGCCATTTCAGCAGCTGCAGCAACAACTAGTCTCTCAGAATGATTTGCCAACCGTGAATCAGTCAATACGGCAGCTGCAGCAACAACTAGTTTCTCAGAATGATTTGCCTACCGTGAATCAGTCAATACGGCAGCTGCAGCAACAACTAGTTTCTCAGAATGATTTGCCTACTGCGAATCATTCGATACGGCAGCTGCAGCAACAGCAACTAGGCTCTCCTCAGCAGCACGATTTACAGCGAACACCAATAAGTCCAAAACGGTTGAGCTCAGGGTCAGCTACCCAGCGTGTCACTACTGATATCGCTAACGCTGGAAGCCCACTGGTGAGCCTCCCGACAGGTGCTGGTGGTGGCATCGCAAAGTCACCCATGTTGCAAGGTCCTCAAAAAGATTGTTATCATGGGAAAGGCTTTATGAAAGGGCAGTGAAGGGCTTTCCTTTTCTGCCTTTATTCTCTCTCTTTTTTTATTGAGCAGTGGGTTTTTTTTCCCCAACCCCAACACCCCAACAAAAACTATTGGGTATTCTGTAAGTACTTGAACTGGGAACTGCCTTGTGGTAACAGTTTAGCAATAATGACCAGCCAATGTAGAATTGAAGAGGAGCTCAAGTTTTATATGAGACTGCTCAATAAAGTTTTTTGTTCAGAATTGTAGCAAAAAGCTTTGAGTTCATTCTAGTTCTCATCTGGTACCCGAGATCTCTTTTTGGCTTGAAATCTGGATATCTATGTGTTGATTGGAATTAACATCTCGTGCAATATACGATCAACTGTATCAATTTGATGCTGGGCCAAAGTGGGGCAAAGAGATGGCCCTTTTTTTCGGGTCCAGAAAGAATTTGGACGTCAAGCCAGGGGTTTGAGTGTCCTGGTGGGCCAACCGATGTGCGAATTTACCAGGCTACGGTTACCGACCTGCGTCCGTTGTAAAGATGAGCCCTCTGCAGCGAATCCGTGCCCGCGACGGAACAGGATCCTCCGCAGAGGATCCGTACCCGCAACAAGTGCTTGTCGACTGGGTCTTTTTATTTTCGGCAAACTTTTAAATAAAAATGTTTTCGGTCAATTGATGCCGGGACCTCAGTAGTATTTAAAAGTTATTTTTCTACTTAAAAATGCTTTTTTTTTTTTTGAAAAAAAAAAGAAAGAAAGAAAGAAAGAAAAGCTCGTCGACATGCTTTACCTCAATCTTTGGATGCCAGAAGAGCGGAGGGAGAATCAGGCGCAAAGGGTGGAGGGAAGGTTCGCCAATGGCTATGAGCTGGTAGAGACGTTCAATTCATGGGAGGAGAGGGCCGGCGCTTGGCGAGGGTATAAGTGGACGAGGTGATGGATGACGGAAGGGTGATAGTGAAAGAGGGCGAGGACGAGGTGATGGATGACGGAAGGGTGATAGTGAAAGAGGGCGAGGACGTGGTTCGGGTGGAAGGATCATGTTAGCAACGGGCAGCGCAGCATGTGATGGGATAATTATTATTATTATTATTTTTTACTCCCTTCTTTCGTTCAAAGATGTAAAGGAAATATTTAACACTGATGGCCAGCTTATCCAGAGAGCCAAACAAACGGAGTAAATAACATTTCTTTTCTCTATTACGTGGTCGCATGTGGGTTGCTGCTCCTGGTTCTAATGCTACCCAAGGCTGATTGTGGTGACCACCAAACGCTCTTGTTGCAAGGAACCTGTTCCCTATGATTCTCAGAAAATTGTGTATAACAACATTCTTGTCAACAAGGTCATGACTGCCATCATACTTGATTTCCTGTCAGACAATGATTCTTCGAGCATACTTTGCCACTTAGATTGGCTCAAACATTACAGCAGAGCTTTTAGAACCAGATTGGACATCTATCCGATTAATGATTTAATGATCCAACTAATAGGCTAATAATTGAGCTGCTTAAATACTTAAAATATAATTTAGATTAAAAAAATTTATAAAGATGATTTTTCCATAAAATTCAACTAATTTGATAATTTTAAAATTTAAATTCTTAAAAATAAATTATTTAAATTATAATAGAATACAATATTCATATTAATATTAAAATTTATTTTAATTTTTTATTTTAAATATTGAATCTTCTAGTATCTGACATGATGGATTGTGTCAGAAATATGCTGCTAGTGCTAAGTCAACGAATTTATTAGGTAGCTACTGCATGGATTGGACTCTCAACTAAGCGTATCCATTTGTTGCGTTGGTCTAAACAGCAAGGAGAATCTGTTGAGTTAATTGCTCCTCCTCCTCCTCCTCCTCCTTCTTCTTCTTCTTCATCCCCTGGCAACCTATTTATGGATAGCTATGTTTGTTGAGCCATTGGAACTTCCCCACTGGTCTTTTTCAGAAAAGCCCCAAGAGTTCTAAAAAAAAAATGTTTTTATTCTACAGGCTAGTTTGAAAAAAGAACAAACAGTATTTTTTTTTTTCTTTCTTTTTTTCAATTCTGCTTCATTTTCGATTTACTCCATCCAATTTTACAATTTTTTTTTCTATTTACATTTTTAATATTAAAATAGTGTAACCAAAAAAAACCTTTTTTATTAAATTATTTGTTTCTTTTCTAAACTTATTTTAGTCTCCATCTACCAAATACAAAATTGGAGCCATCACAATCCAAACCAAACCCCATGCCTCTACCTCTACCTCAACTTTTCTACGAGACATGATAGCAAATACCCTGTATCCAAGCTTGTTTCCTAGTTCCAACACCACTGGGTATGCTCCTACCAGCCACCTTGTTGCCATGCTCTAATTTTGGAGAAGATAAAATGTTCCTAGCAAAAAGTAGAAAAAGAATTTATTGCTGAACAAGAACTCGGAAATGGTGTTTGCTTGAAAGGAAACTCATCCAATATTACCCATTGTAAAATTCAAAGCGCAGGTGAGACACAAGTTTAGGGAATTGGGAGCCAAATAAAGTCATCATGTAATCCTCGGTTTTTGTTAAAACTACTTTGGATTGTCATTAAAATTATATTAAGCTAATGCATTGCTGTATCTTCAACTTGTTTTAAGTTTGGATATATTCTTTTATCTTTCTTTTATTTTAATTTAGAAGCACATATTTCTATATAATTAACTTTACATATGTATAAAGTTTTATACATAACCAGTTCCATTCTTGAATAAAAGAGGAGGAATGCAGTATATTGATGGTCAGCATAAGATTATAGTCATACTTTATAAACATGAATTAAATAGAGAAAACTATTAGAGCATTTGACACTTGCGATGCACTACGTTGGACTTTAGGTATCGTCAAAAATTTTGTAACTTGACATCTAGATACGACAGAAAATAGACAAAAGATCTCATACCTTTTATAGTCTTATATGAGTAAAAAAATTAATTTAAAAAATAAAAATAAAATATAAAATATATTTAGTAACTTAAAGTACATGATCATTAATAGAAAAATTACTTAATGTAACTAATAAATATAATGAATAGAAAGAGAATTTACGTAACTTACTTGCAAGAGACTAAATGGATAAGAAAAAAAAATAAAAAAATTAATGGTTATAAACTTTGATATATAGGTAAAAATCAGAATAAAAATTAAATAAAAATTATTATAAATAAGGATTTAAAAGATAAGGTTATAGATATTAAGAAAATAGGAGAAAGAATAATTTTTATTAAATTAAAGTTAGGAGATAAAGTAATTAATTTTAATATTTATGTTCTCAAATAGGTTTAGATAATGCTGTAAAGTAAAATTTTTGGAAGGATATAGATGTATTAATTTAGTAAATTTTTAATAAAGAAAAAATATTTATTAGAAGAGATTTGAATAGACATGTAGAAAAACATAATATAGGTTTTGAAAAAGTACATGCGGCTTATAATTTTTGAGACAAAAATGAAGGAGATAATATTTTAGAGTTTCTAATAGCATATAATTTAATATTAGCCAACATATATTTAAAAAGAAGGATTCGAATCTAATAATTTTTAAAAATAGATATAATGTTAATTATATAGATTTTTTTTTTAGTGGAAAGATTGATTAGGTTTTTTATAAAGATTGCAACGATATATAGCCTAACCAAACAATATAAATTAATAATTATGAATGTATATAATGAAAAATGAAGGAGGAGTAAAGAGTATAAGAATTTGGGAATTAGTTGGTAAAATTTAAAAGGAGAGAAACTAATAGTTTTTAAAGAAAGAATGATGAAGGAGGAAAAATAAAGTCTCGATAAGGAAATCAATACTAGTTAGAATAGATGGCTAATAATATTAGAAGAGTATTGCAGAAATACTAGAAGAATTAAAAGAGAAGGAACTATATAACAAGGACACCTGATAGTGGAATAAAAAAAATAAATTAACAGTTAAGGATAAAAGAGAGTACCATAAACAACTACCTAAATGAAGGAATATAAAAGCAATAAAAACTATTAAATGACTAAGAAAGAAGTTCAAAGAAATAGTATGAAAGCTAGATTCAAGGTATATAAGGAATTATATAGCAAGAAACTAAAATTGAATATATATATATATAGAGAGAGAGAGAGAGAGAGTTACAAGGTTAAAAGAAAGAAAAACTAAAGATATAATTTAAGTTAAATGTATCAAAGATAAAGACTAAAAAGCTTTGATTAAGGAGAACAAAATCTAAGAAAGATGATAAAATTATTTTAATAAATTATTAAATAAGAATTATATAATAATTTATGATAGAAATATGATGTATACTTATGGAATTAGGGCATTTGATGTAAAAAAGATTATGAAAAAAATGAAAATAGGGAGACCAATGATACCTAGCAAAATTTCCATTGAGATTTGAAAATATTTAGATGATGTAGAAGTAAATTAGGTAAAAAATTGTTTAATAAGTTTTTAGAGACTAAGAAGATGACTGATAAATGAAGAAAGAGCATTATAATACTGATTTATAAAAATAAAGAAGATTTTTTGAAACTGCTCTAACTATTATGGTATTAAGTTAATGAGTTATATTATGAAACTTTCGTATACCAATTGACGAAAAAGCTTACAGCACATATGATAGAGCACTTCTAGCCGATTTATGTGTGGCCTCTTGCAAGAGAAAGTGGAAGAGTGGAAGAGGCTCGAAGAGTTTTATGCTTCTAATGTTCAAGTCAGCTCAAAAAATAGAAGGCTTAGAGTTTCTTAGGTGTTCTATGATTTTAAGCTTGGGTTGTGACTTACATCTATCTAAAAGGTTCGTGAGTTGCTTTCATAGGCGCTTGGAAGAGTTCTCTTAAGATTGGTTCACTCAATAATAGATGGCCTATATGAGTTATTTCTTGAATAGGGCGACACCTTTGGTGAAAATCTCCTCGAATAGAGTGATGCTTTTAATGGAAGTCTTTCCTAATTGAGACTTTGCTCCATGAGAGGACGCGTATGGCGATCTGATTGGTCATTACATATCACCTTCTAATCATTCGCTATGTATTACCATCAGATTAGCCTGCCAGCTTATACCACATCAGATAGTTAAATAGACAAATATATAAATAAACGATTGCTATCTAGCACTATTCTAAGAGCACCAATACTTAAAGCGATTGGAAATTGGTGTAATATACAAGGGTTATGTGGTTGATAGGCGGTCCTTTGCAATAGGGATAAGCATCGATTGAGCTGAGTCGATTTTTGCATAGAACCAATCCTTCAGGATTGGTTCTAGGATTTTGGATCAGAAATTGACTTGATTAAATTGATTTGATTTTGAGTTAGTTTTGATCGGGTTGGTTTTAAGGTACAATCAATTTTTTTTTATTTAACACATAATGGCTAATTTTTTTCATAATTATATTCAATAAAAAGGATATATATAGTATTTATTGATTAATTTTATACTTAAAATCTTTTAATAGAAATGATAGATGACTTATGAAGTATATGTGATGAGTTCAATTTTTGAAAACATAAAAAGAGTTTAGTTCTCATGTTAGAATTGATATTCTAAAAAAAGATAATAATCGAGAATTAAAGAATCTAAAAAAGGAGAATAGAAGATGTTCTTAGGTTAGGATCAATCTTCTTAAAAAAGAAAATAGTTGGTTCTAATGTCAAAATTAAAGAATCTAAAAAAAGAGAATAATTGCTTTTCAAGTCAACATCAAGAATCTGAAAAAGAAGAACAGTTGGTTCTTAGGCCAGAGTTGAAGAATCAAACTTTGGAATCCAAAACCAACCTTATGATTAAAGGTTCTAAAGTCAAAATCTGGTTAAAAGTTTTAAAGCCGGAACAAAAGAATGAAACTGAAAGTTAAACCCATAAAGATTGGTTCTAAAATTTTGAATCCAAAACTAACCCTTCTAATAACATACGAAATCAAACGAACTCAAAACCTTTTGCTCAACCCTACCAATTAATCTTTTAAAAGCCGATTCTAATATTTTAAATCCAAAACTAATCCCGTAAACAAACAAAATAGAACCAACTCAAAACCTGCTGCTAACCTTTGTACTGTCCCACCAATCACTGTAATTGGGAACGAAATCTCACATCATTTGATCAGCACCCTCAAATTGCGATTAGTGTGGCCGGGGTCCGTGCTTAATTCCATGATCCGCCTCAGCCGCAGCACGATCCATCCGATCGATGAGGTCACCTGACCCAGTCTCGAGGATTCGGTGGGCCCAGGCCCAGAAGGCCCTCTAAAGCCCTCCGAACTCAAACCATCTCTCGTCCGTTGGATATGCCTTAAGATAAGGACCTCCCCCCCATATCTAACGGTCAATCGTTTTTCCCTTCCCTAGATAAAATAAGAGGAGAGGAGGCTAGGATCGGTTTCTAAATTCTAACTCGGTGAATAAAGAGCCCAGAGCCTCTTCTCCCATCTCTCAACCTTTTCCTCCTCCAAATCGTGGAATTCTAGGGTTTCTTTTCCCACCTCCGATCATCGACGGCGAGGCGAAGGTCGGGCCTCCTCAGCTGGTCGAATCCAAGGAAGAAGCCGGAGGAGACGAGAAGGCTGGAATCGAAGCGTGCAAGCCCGTCGCACCGAGGAGCGGTTCCCTTCTTCCTCTTTAGAGCTTGGATTTGGCCTTCTGTTATTTCTGTTTCTCTTAAGAAAGAGCGAGAGAGGAAGGGAGATAGATGGGCTTGTAATCGCATTCCAATGGAGATTTGGTGGATGAGATCATGTTGTTAGGGTTTCGATTCGTTCTCCTTGTAAAAATTAGCTGTCTGCTCGAACTGAATGGATTCTTGTTCTTCTGATGTTTGGAACTAGTAATTCTGGATAGTGTTTTTAGTTTTCTTTCTTAATCTTTTTAATTCCCTTGTTCTTTGCTACAATTTGTGTGTATCAAGAAAAAAAGTAAAAAAAAAAAGAGTACATCCCTTGCTCTTTTTACTTGAATTCTGAGGGGGGGGGGATTTTTCGGGATTTTGATTTTGATTTATAATTCTATATTCCAAGGCACCAACAAATCGTATTGATTAAAAAGAAAGAAAATAATATCAGAGTTCCTGCAATCGATGGGGAGCTCTGCATTAGCTAAGCGGAGTAATGGATATCTTGGGGTGACGGAGCCAATCTCGTGGAGTGGGCCTACTGAATTTGATATTACAAAGACACAGGAGCTTGAAAAGGTTACACTTTGCTCATGGGCCTGTGTTTATGTGTCAAGTTTGATTTTTGTAAAGGTTGGATTTTTAAATTATGATCTCTGCTTTGATCAGTATCTTGCAGATGCTGGGTTGTATGAAAGCCAGGAAGAAGCTGTGTCTCGAGAGGAGGTTTTGGGAAGATTAGACCAGGTTATCTCTAATTTCATGTAATTTGATCTCTTCCATTGATTGCTTTGCATTCCTTTCTGTGGATATTGATACTGTTGGAGATTTTAACAGATTGTGAAGGTTTGGGTTAAGAAAGTTAGCAGGGCCAAAGGGTTGAACGAGCAATTTGTGCAAGAAGCAAATGCAAAGATCTTCACTTTTGGTTCTTACCGTCTTGGGGTACTTGCACTCCCCTTTATTTTTCTTTTGCTAGTAGTATCCGAGCACATGGGATTCCTGAAATCACTTTTGGCTCTTCTAAAGATGACTTCCCAAGTTGTTAGCCAAAGACCTGAAGGCATTAATTTATTTATCTATTCAGTTTTTCTGAGAGATACGAGAAGCAGATTTCTTGATAAGTTTTTCATTTTCTTTTTTATTTATAGTAGAAAAAAAATGACAATGGAGTTCCACCTAGCTTCATTTGGATAAGAAAATGACTCTTTTCCTAAAATTTAGCTATGGCTGAGATTACCTTTATTTATTTATTTATTTATTTTTTGAATAGGCACATTGACTTTTCATTTATAATCTACAATAAGAGAATATTAAAACCCACCGCTTCTTCAAGCAGGGCTTGATGCTCTCCTAACTATCCTTTTCCCATCATTTCCGGTGCCGACCCCAATCTTCTACCATCATCATCATTCCACCATCTGACCTCTACCATTTACGTTAAATGCATGCCAAATTGCCACTCATTTTGTGCACTTTGTTGCTTGATTATCATCCTTTGTCACTCCTTTTCATCCATCATATCCTTCTATAGCACCATTGCTATCCTTTTCCATTATCATTGTATACAACTCTGAACAATCACCTTGTTGGCCCCACTCTTATCCAGCTCAACTAACTCTTCTCCACCTCAACTACATCTTGCCACCTCCAGCACCCTCCCCATTATCATCACCTAGCCTCTTCATGCTTCTACTTATATCGCCATGTACTACTGGTATGTTTATGAGTTGCCACCTCCATTTTGCATCATTCATTAACCTTGCTTCTGCTTTTGTCACCATCACCCTTTTTCTACCACCGTGCTTAACAACTCTTTTGCCTTTGCAACCAACACCATCTTTTGTTACCGAGAGCAATTGTTTACCACCTTCCATAACATTTACTGGAGAAAGCTCTTTTCAGGTTATTGCACCATTTCTTAAAGACTTTTTGATATTGTACCAAACCTTTTTAAATGATTATGCTTTCAGTTCATCTGGATTTATTAAGATTTCCACTAAAATTAACACAACTAAATCGCCTTACATATAAATGAGCCTCAAAATTGAACCACTTACATGATTGTAGGGCATAGTTGTTGGCCTGAAAAACCTGAAGCATGGTGCATCTTCAACCAGGCCATTGGACCCAGCTCCTGGTCCCATTCCAGACCATAAATATGCCTAAAATTGTTTGTTCTCCATTGACACACCAGACACGCTATCAAAGAATGGTTGAATAAAACATTCTAGTTGGACCTGTTGGAAAAGGAAAGGTGATGAACTAGGTGGTGCAACCAGGAAAATGTAATCTATCTTGAAACCTGGAACATGTACTTTTATGTTTTTGTCAATGTACATCTGGTAAAATAATTTGTTTGAATGATTAAACATATGAAGCAAAAATTGGTAGATTAAAGGGTAAGTTTAAGGACTGATTTTGCATTTCTGATTTGCAATAATTTATATTATGATAAACTATAGCTTAAATACTCTGGTGTGGTTTTCAAGTTGAAATGAATTTAGTACCATCTTCAAATAAGAGAGGAAGAAGAAAATCAAAACATGCTATCATTATAATTTTTGGGTTACTTGTGCACTTTGTAGTTGTTCTTAAAACAGGTTTCCTTCTTTTTCACTCATCGTTCATATCGATGCGGGGTTGTTATATTCTGTATATTATTTCAGGTTCATGGACCTGGTGCAGATATAGACACATTATGTGTAGGTCCTAGACATGCAACTAGAGAAGTAAGATTAACTATTCAATTGTTGCTGAAGATTGAACTGCTTTCATTTATTTTTAGAACTATGTTTTGATGATGAAAATGTACTACTAAAATTTGAGTACAGGAGGACTTCTTTACAGAACTCCATAATATGTTGGCTGAGATGCCAGAAGTGACAGAACTACATCCTGTTCCTGATGCTCATGTACCTGTGATGAAGTTTAAGTTTGGTGGGATTTCTATAGATCTTCTTTATGCAAAGCTATCACTTTGGGTAATACCTGAAGTAAGTTTGGTTTCTCTGTTGATTTTTTGCCTCGTTATGTGCTTCTTTGGAATGGACACTTTTGCCATGCCAGGGATTTATTTACTTATTGTTCTTCTTTTGTTTGGCATAAACTAGTTAATATAATATTTAATTTGATCATGGATCGCCACTAGGTAAAGAGTTAATGTGCCTAGTGCCTCCTGTTGTGAAATTGTTGCTGGTGTACTTGCAAAATAAACAACTGTCTAGTGCATATTTGGTATGTTCCGGGAAAAGCATTGGTTTTTGAGTTTGTTATGGCAGCATGATATCTGCTTATATCTTGACCAGCTAGTGGTTTAAGTTGCCTATGAACACTTGTGCCAAATCTACACAAGCAGACAAGCCTATAGACGGACATTGCCTATACAGGGATTACATGATCAATGACATTAAGATCAGGATTGTATCATAAAATCATAGAGGAGGTCAAATTGGACTGGATCATGAATTAGATTGCAGATTATAAGATTTTATTTTTTTCAAACATAAACAAATAGTGTTGAAAGAAATTGAAAAATAAGAGGCATTGTTAAATCCTGGATCAGATCGCTTTCCAATTTTGTTTTAACATGGAACATAGATTTGAAACAACATCAAAAGTAAGAGACATGATTAAATTATGATTTGAATGAATAATGAGTAAGAAACCATCATATAAAGACATAAAAAGTTTACTTTCCAACAACCATAAGCTCACAAATACAGTTCTTTTGATTAATCAGTATAGTTTTATTTCACTATATAAATCCATAGAATATCTTCATTTTAGCTATTTGAGTATAGTTTTATTTCACCATATTAATCCATAGAATATCTTCATTTGAGTTACCCCCAAAATATATAGACTTAAATTTATTGAACTTTGGCTTCCATTTGAGGAAGAGATAGGAGAAGAAATCAAATTCTTAAAATTGTGAATGATTGATACAACATACATGATGCATACATACATAAAATGGATTTTAATCTTACATTTCAATGAACCAAATGATCCATGGTCTGGATGCTATGATTTGAATCAAGATCTTACCATTCATAGTAATCCTGATCCAGGGATCTGATCTGGATAGTTGAGGGCCATTTTGATCTGGATTGTCGTAATCTGGATCATCAATCATAAGGTTCTAATAGTAATGTACATGACTAGGAGCGGTGTACAGAAAGAAATCATCCCCCATCAGAATTGAACTGATGCTTTCTGAGTTGGTTTGTATCGAGAGATCCAGATGCAAGCTCTGGCCTTGTTGTTAATGGCTTTCTTGAGACACCTGTGGAGGCCATGTGGACTTTTTGAGGGATTGGGGTTCTGGAATGGAGCCCCTTTGTGTAAGATTTCTCGGTCTCTTTCAGCAATGGAGCAGTAACCTCGCAGGTCCACTGTCAAACTGAGGGATTGAGGTCTTGGAAGCCAATTATGGGGCTTAGTGGAGAGCTGAACTAGCTCTTTGAATCCTAGAGGCCGGTCCTGCTTCCTATTTTCCCAGGAGATGACAGAAGAGTGTGAATGCCGGACAGGCCTGGGAACTTACCTGCAAAGAGTGCTGTGGACTTTTGGCGAGTGGATTCCTTGGTGAGAGCCATGTGTGGAGTACATAGTGCTTGGTTGCCTTGTTGGTACATGATGTTTGTGTAAAACTCATTCACAGACAAGTGTGTGTTGGTTTATCATCTGTCTGCTTATAAGAGAGTTTGATTTACTAATGCCATTCTGATTGTTTGGATGTAGAGAAGAAAATAAAAGTCGCACTTTGCAAATAAGTTTTGATTATCACCCATTCCAGCAAATATGAATCTTTTACTATCCATACTGACTACTTTTTTCCCTTAAAGCTTCATGTGCATCCATGATTCACAATATTTGCTTCTTTAGAGACTCATAGAAAACTACTTAGAAGTTTGTTATGGTTGATAATCTACCTTAGTTGCTTCTTTCAATAATACACTGTGGTGACTTTTTGAAATGCTACAGGCAAAGATTTAAGTAATTTGGCACACAACTATATTTAAACATTATTAACACAAAATAAGATCAGAATTTGTGATGTGGGAGATGCAATTGTGCTTACATGTTAATAACACCTTGTTGATTGTTCATGTGCTGCTGATAATGAGGGAAGTTCATGTGCAGAGTAATATGGGGAACATATACAGTGTGTGCTCATTTGGTTTCTAAAGATATACAGTGTCGACCTGTAGATTAGGCTATCAAATCTCACAAGTATAAGGAGAGCCAAAATGACATGTAACATCATCAAATGGACAGAAGTTATCATATGATGATACAGAACTTGTCTTTTTTTTTTTTTTGTCTCTGTAGTTATGATGGAAGATATTTTGATTGCTTCTAAGAATGCATTGTTTAATTTTGGTGAACATTCCATTGGAGGCCAATGATGCCTGTGGCTAGGGTAAGATCACACAATTCTTATTTCTTTGGGTAGCCACGAAGAGATGGTGACTTTATTGGACAAACTTTAGAGTTCACGAAGTATCAATAATTGGTTTTCCTAGGGACACAAATACTCAATCATTTCATCACTTGTCTGCTGTTCTATTTCTTTAAAAGATTTAAATGCATAAGCCTTTCAACTTTAAGCTATGTCAATGAAGAGAAGTTAGTATTAATTCAAAAACCACGGTTGATGTGTCATGAATGGATTTTTTGAATTTCAATTCAAGAAGATGGGATTCCTATGAAATCATTATGAGGCATCGGCATTAATTCAATAACTACAGATGTTGTGTTATGCCTGATTTTTGATGCTCTCCTGGAATTTGCTTCCTTAATCTAGTTCAGCAACTCTTGCTTCATACTGACTGAGGATAGTGCAGACAGCCATTCATATATTTCTGTTCGACTATTTTATTTTCAGGTTTAGTCTTTTGCTAATCAAGTAATCTGTTTCATTTTGTTCCAGGATCTGGATATCTCTCAGGACTCTATACTACAAAATGCTGATGAACAGACAGTTCGTAGTTTAAACGGGTGCAGAGTTACTGACCAAATTTTACGTCTGGTGCCAAGTATTCAGGTCCTTTCTATCCCTTGCGATATGGGTGTTCATCTGTGGAAACTTGGATATTTATTCTCCAATGCATATTGAAAAAGCAACATCAGTAGAGAGTAGTGTCTTTCCATTTGCAGATTCTGATTAATCTGTTCTATTTGATCCAGAATTTCCGCACAACTTTAAGATGCATGAGATTTTGGGCAAAACGCCGTGGGGTTTACTCTAATGTATGAGTCATCCTTTGTTAATAAGAATGTATTCTCATATTGGTTTTTATGCTCCTTGGTGACTTTTCTTCCCTTGTGATCAGGTTGCAGGGTTCCTTGGTGGTATAAACTGGGCGTTGCTTGTTGCTCGTATATGTCAGTTATACCCAAATGCTCTGCCCAGTATGTTGGTATCTCGATTTTTCAGAGTTTACACTCAGTGGCGCTGGCCAAATCCTGTGATGCTTTGTGATATTGAGGAGGGTACTCTTGGACTCCCTGTTTGGGATCCAAGAAAAAATTTTAAAGACAGACTACATCAGATGCCTATTATAACACCTGCTTATCCTTGTATGAATTCTAGCTACAATGTATCATCGAGTACATTGCGTGTTATGACTGAAGAATTTCAGCGAGGCCATGCTATCTGTGAGGTCAGTTGTATTATTATTGGTGTCATCTGCTTTGCTGATATTCTTGTAAATAAAGAGTAACTGGCATTTTGTGAAATTTGCTGATGATTTTGGTGCTATACGCGGAGTTTTTTAGTGTTATCTGATAATACGAGATCTCTTTAGACATCTAAAAAAAATTTATTGTTTGGTCTGAGAAGCATCATTGGGACCAACATATACCTCATCTTTATTGGTTCAATCATAGATGATCTTTAAGAGGCATTTTTTTTTTTTCATTCTTGGAGAACATTTTTAGATGCTGAGTTTCTGTGAAATGAGAGGCATTTTGTCAAATTTGCTGATGACTTTGGTGCTATATGTGGAGTTTTCAGTGCTATCTGATGATATGAATCTCTTCAGGCATCTAAAATATCTCTTTTGGTCTGAGAAGCATCATGGTTACCAACATATGCTCATATTTATCGGTTCAATTAATAGAGGATCTTTAGAGAAGTCATTCTTTTCATTCTTGGAAGACATTGTTAGATGCTGAGGTTTTTTATGCAGCTGAGTTCATACTAAATTTCTCAAGGACCCGAAGAATATAATGTTATGTAGTTTGAAAACAATAGAATAAAACGGATAGTTTCTTCCCTGTTTATTTGCACAAGTATCATGGATGTTCAATGTTGATTGTAAATATTGGGCACTTAGATTTCATAATGAATTGATCTTTCTGTAGTACTTTTTTTTTTTTGAATGGTTGTGCTTGGAACATTTATTTATTTTTTCAAAAAGTTAAGATGGTGAGCTTGACAACCCACTGAAAATAATACCTAATCATGGCAATGGTAGAAAATGTATTTAGCATGGGAGGCTGTTGGAACGTGCTCTGTTTTACATGGCTAAGCAACTACATATTTGTGATCAAATTTGTTAACTTGTTCAATTGTAAGACTGAAGTCACCAACTCCAGATGTCTTACAATGCATCGCAAAAATCTGTTTCAGTTATGCAGTCATTGATCCTGGGTTCTTGAGATTTAAATCATATTGTAATGACTTGACAAAAGCAGTCTAGCATCAGTCCTTAAGAACAGCTACTACAGTTTCTATTCGTGGCAGTTACTGGTCCTAACTTACCTTTTTATTATTCCTATCATATATATGCATGCATTTATGCATATGTATATCCTGCCAGAACTCAGCCCTTGGTTCTTTTTAGTGGTTTCAATGCTGGTCTCTACCTGCAGGCAATGGAAGCTAATAAAGCTGATTGGAATAAACTCTTTGAGTCTTATCCTTTCTTTGAAGTCTACAAGCATTATTTGGAGATTGACATCACTGCAGCAAATGAAGATGACCTCAGAAAGTGGAAAGGATGGGTTGAATCTCGACTTCGCACTCTTACATTAAAGGTGAAGCGAATATTGAACTATTTCTTTTTCTTGTTTGAAGCAACTGAAATTTTTCACTGATCTTGCTGCAATTTGTTTTTTCCAAAATAAGATCGAGAGACGCACATATGGTATGCTTCAATGTCATCCTCACCCAGGTGACTTCTCAGACAAATCTAGACCATATCACTGCTGCTACTTCATGGGTCTTCAGAGAAAACAAGGAGTACCGGTGAATGAAGGTGAGCAATTTGATATAAGGGCAACGGTGGATGATTTTAAGCACTCCGTTGGCATGTATACGCTATGGAAGCCGGGCATGGAGATCCAAGTTTCTCATATAAAACGCAGAAATGTCCCTTCATTTGTTTTTCCTGGTGGTGTACGGCCTTCTCGTCCACCTAAAGCAGCTGGCAGTGAGGGTCATACTGTTTCAAAAACCAAATCCTCTACCTCAGTTCAGGCAGGAAGACTCTCTGACGCTAATGGGAGTGGTGATAAAGCCCTACACATGGCGGATGACTCTAGCACTAGAAAGCAGTTGGCTGCAGGTGCTCCCGTTGGTGATCAAATAGTTGAGGGATCTGAAAGATGTAGTCCCACCACGGTGACCTCTTCTAGTGCATCTAGATTGTTAACTGAGGTTGAAGGATCAGCAATCAATCTTGTGGAAAATGCCAATGGGATTTTAAATGTTACAACTGAATCAAGAAAGAGGAAACATGCGGAGGACACGGATAGCAGCTCAACTGATTCCAAACGTCTGGCTGTTCATTCAGCTAAACCATCAGAGAGTGTTGGCTCAGCTGCTTCTGGTATTATTGATGCTGCAGGTCCTAGTAATTGTACAGCTAATTTGTGCTCCAAGGAAGCTGAGGCACTCGCAATAGAGAAAATAACCAGTGGGTCTCCTACGAACCTGGCATCTTTGCCTGAAGGACTTGATGAGCTTGAGTTCTTTGAGTCGCAAGGGCAGGATAAAGTTTTTGGGGAGGTTGCTAGTGGCTTGCCTGTTGCGTCTTCTGCTGCAAAGGATGCTCAGACGCAAGTTGGCAATCTGCATGGCA
Organism: Metroxylon sagu; assembly: GCA_017589505.3. Lineage (NCBI taxonomy): Eukaryota > Viridiplantae > Streptophyta > Magnoliopsida > Arecales > Arecaceae > Metroxylon > Metroxylon sagu. The sequence goes on along the minus strand of JACVBY030000520.1, from coordinate 748,163 downwards.
GTTCCAAGAATGGAGGCATAGAAGAGCTTGAGGTCTTCACTTTTTGTCTTTGTACTCCTTTTATTATCGGTTATTTGTAAATTAGAAATTAATTGCGATGCTGTATGTTTTGCTTGTGAAACTGAGTAACATTGAATAGTTTGTTGTTGTATATATTACCGGCATCAGTCTGCTACTTGAGATACCACTGTAAGTAGTCAATGAAATATTAGAAAGCTCTACTGTAAGACATGTTACTGGAAACCAACTTATGAATAGGTCTTCAGGAATTATATTTTTTAATTGAACATCAACTAGAAAAAAAAAAATCATAATTCATGAATTTTCATATTTCTCATAAAATGATCCTCCCCCTTCCCCCCCCCCTCTTAATATGATTACCAGAACTGACTCTGTTGTTGGTTTTTTTTTTTTTATTAAATGATGAAAAGTCGGCAGAGCTGTCTCCTCCAACTTTTGGGGGCCAACCGGCCTCTACAACCAATGCTCAGCGCAAGCCACTTATCAGGTAATTATATTTCTTAACATTATGTTCTCCTTTCACTGTCCTAGCACGAGTTTCCTTCCTAGTTCCCACTTCCAAGGCCTTCCCTATAAGTGGCCATCGTGAATTTGATGCCACACTGGTTTAGTGGGTTTGTTGATTGCTCCACGGTTCCCTTTCTTTGGATGGAAAGATTAAAACCAGTTTTAGTTTTTCTTATTTGTTGCATTTTCCTTTGCAGGTTGAGGTTGTCTTCTGTTGCGAAAACAAGTGACAAGAGTGCTTAGAATCCTGTGCTTGAGAACATCCAGGGCGTCCGTGAACCGTCCGCTTTGTTCTCTTGAATCATGAGAGGAAGAGATGGGATACTTGGGATGCTACTGCAAAGCTAAGTTACTCGCTCATCATATGGCCTGCTGATACTGTCATCCTTGTACCAATACTCTAATAGGGTGACCGGTGGATCAATGGCACCCACAACCTTTTGTAATAAAATTAATGTGCAATGTTAAGAAATAGGTTCTTGTTCATCTTGTCTTCTTTTATGTTTTCATTTATATTGTTAAATTGATTGATGATGGCAGCTCATTGAGATTTGTGTAGTTTATGTGAGTCAGCCATGCGAGATGACAGGGAGAGGGCAAGAATTATGACAAATGGTTGGTACCTATGACTACTCGCCCAAGGTATTCACAAGTACCAGTGATACTATTTAGCTGCTGGATTTTGTAGACTTGAGGCCTGCAGATGAGGACTATAAATCAAGTTCAACTGGGGTGTTTGTAGTTGGAAACCCAGATAATTTACAGAACATATTGATGTTCCAATATTCGTTTATGAGCTGTTTGGTTTCTCGACATCCATCTGCCGAGTCTCCTGTCACCGACCTCTACATGTTTGCTCGATTAAGATGGATGACTCAAATTTGAGAATTAAAAGATTTTTATTGAAATCAAACATGCCAAATGGTTGAAACCGTCGGATGAGCAAACTGACGTGTTTCCAACCCAGCAAATTAGACGTCAGTGCGGGTTACAAATCCTCTGCGCCATCCGGTTGCTTTTTTTACTGCCACTATTACTGCATTTTAATGCATTTAATGCGTAATAAGATTGAAAATATAAGAGAGGAATAATATAAGAGAGGAATGAAAAAAAGAATGCATAAGAGGGAGGACGTGGTGACTAAGTTGGCATGAGAAAGTTATGGATGACATATTTATGTTGGTAACAGGTAATAAGAGTGAGATACTGCTCGCATCTTTTTAGTGGCTCAGTAGCCAGACCAACTTCTAATAAACCTACAAACTAACTGATGCTTAGGGCTACAAAATGGATCAAACTGGATTGATGACCAATTTCATATTTGGATGGTGATTTTAGATTTGAATTCAATCTGTTTGCTGGTTAGGTCAGAGTGAAATTAAGTATAGCTAAAATCCAAATGTTCGAGTTCCAGTTGAGGATGAATTGGATCAAATTTGCATTTAAGTATGAAGCTATTTTTTCTATAACTAAATAGTAACAATTAATAATTAAATAAAAAATAATAAAAAATTAATTAGAACCAACAAGAGTGAACTAATGTTGTATTTGGCATCACCATCTCTTTTATGTTTTAGAATTTAAAAATAGACATTTTATTTTCATTTTTCTATATTCAGATGATAGAAACATGTTTGATCATCATTGTTATTTTTTATTTTTTTTAAAAAAAAATAAAATATGTTTACCAAGTAAAAATTTAAACAAAGGTATCTAAAATAAATTATCACAAATCCTACTTCTATTTGGCAAGGTAATGTCTTTGGTTAACTTAAAAGCCTCCTTTCAGGAGATATCGAACTTCTCCTTAAGAATGATTTTTTCTCAAATTAGTTGAGATCTAATGGGATGACCATAATCAGAGATTGCTAGAGTTAGAGGCTACTGAAGAGGGATAATGTTTATTTATAGAGAGGACTATCATAGACGAAAGAATAGAGGACATAGCAAGAGAAGAGAAGCAAATAAGGGACCGCCATGAGGTTAGCAATGTTGATGGATCTATGGAGAAAGGAGGTTTGAGTAGGATAAGAAGAAAAATAAATCATGAAAGTTGGGATTGAGTTGATTTTTTGGTTTAAAAAAATATTTTTAGAAATAATTAAAATAAAAAAAAATTCACTTCTACTCTATAATTTAAAAGTTACTTTTAAAATTTAAAAATAAATAAGAGAAACAAACATTTTTCTTGTATCAATTTTTTTTTATTTTTATAAATAAGAAAAAGAAAAAACTAACACCAAATTAGGTCTAAAAGTAATTTTTAGTTTTATCCAAATTTACTAAAAGGTAATACCAAATTTTATTCAATTTTTTTTTAGTTTTATCCAAGTAGTTTATTATTCTTAAGTTTGCAAACTATGTTTTAAAATTATATAATGATATACTTGAGAGTACTATAAATAAAAACCTAACAAAATAAATGATGAAATATGAATGTTTAAATATAATTAAAAGAAAAAAGATAAGAGGAAATGTAGTTTTAAAAGTGAAAAATGAATTAATTTAAATAATATTTCATTCAATAATTTAGCAAATATAGTTATAGTAAAAGAGAAGAATTTATATAATTTAGATTTTTTTGTTCGAGATAGATCAGATTGATTTACGCTATACCAGGTTTCAATTGATTCAGATCTTTTTCTTTTTTTGTTCCAAATTAGGCCAAATGATATACAAGTCGGATCACATCGAAAAATGTAAGGTTCAGACTTAATCTAGAATTAAGATCTAATTCAATTTTTTAATCTAATTCAATTCATAGATCTTTAAATATCTAAATTTTAATTTTAATTTAATTTTTTAATTCGATCAAATCTAATTGAATCTGGAGTAAGTGGCATCATAGGTAAACTATTCCTTTTGTAGCCTTAGTCATGCCCCTCGAGTTGTGCCTGAATTTAAGGTTGTTTTTATTTATTTGTTATTTATTTTCTCAGAATGAAAGGAGAGCAGGGTTCAGAAACATCCCGCCTATAATTCATTAGAAAGAAGGGGGAAAGAAAAGAGCAGGAAAGAAACTCCATAGAGAGAGTAAAACGGAGAGGAAACAGGCCAAATTAAATACTCAGAAAGACGCGGAGCAAAGCTCATCCGATAATTTGCGGGCGGGACCCAGCAATGCGAAGGCTTGCAAGAGGACTTATAGACTTGCACCAGTGCACCACAGTTCTTCCGTAGGAAAAAGTCTTGCATCGCGTTGTTTCGGTAAGCTTCAGCTAACGGCAGAGGTCAACCGATCCAAGGCCCATCGAAAGCTCTTTTTAATTCTTATCTCTGATCACATTCAAATGAGTGTCTCCTTTTAACATTCAATCCTCTCGTTCTCTGGTAGCCATGAACCGACTCGTTTGGTTCATAAAAAATAATTTATAGATAAAAATAAAATATTTAAAAATTAAATTCTCAGACATAAAATATTTAAGGTATCACGTTTGATTGATCATGAGAAATAAGCATTTTTCTAAAAAGAACGAAGCTGTTATATTTGATTGAACAATTTCTTTCACAAAAAAATAGTGCAGAATACTAATTATATCCTTAAGTTCTTAAAACTTTTTTTTTGTCATCTAATTTTTTTAACTTCTATATGGATTATAAAAAATGGTCAAAAAATTAAGATACAAAAATTTTAAATCATGACAAAAAATTTTAAATCAAGTTGACACTTCGTAAATTTGAAGTAAAGCATTTTTTTCTCTCCTTCTCTCGTCGGTTGATTTGAAAAAAAAAAAAAGTATACGACAAAAAAAAAAAAAAAGTATGTTGGAAAGAAAAAGAAAACATGCTGCGATGAAAAAGTAAATCTTACGGTACCGATAAAATTTTATTTTTAAAATTTTATGATCTTCTTTTATCGTTAATCAAACGAGCTGCCAAAGCATTTTTATCGAGAAATTTTTTTGGTTGGATGGATCCAGTATACCACGTCACATGTAGACCAGATTAATTAGGGGGTGCTATATTGGATGCCATGATGTGGCAAAAGTCATCGATTAGCTTAGTTTACACGCGACGTGGTAGACCAGTTTGCCTGAGAATAATCAACTCACTTACCCGCCCAAGAATCACTCACTTTGGGAAGGCTGGTGGTACCTAATGGCAACGCAAATTCCACGGGTCGTGGAAATATAATAGGAGTCGTTGTGACCGTTCATCGTAGGAATGTTGAAAGGGAGACCCATTCCTTCGTTGATTCCATGGTCTTAGATGTAGATCAGCGAGACCGGATCGAAGAGAGCCAAAAATTCTCTCGCCCCGGCCTGATGAATGAGACCGAGACCTATGGGCTGCTGCCCCTTTCCACGCGGCACCGGAGAAAATAACGATCTCGCCCCGGCCTGATGAATGAGACAGAGACCTATGGGCTGCTGCCCCTTTCCACGCGGCACCGGAGAAAACAACGAGCAAGTGGGCCTCCCACAACCGTGTTCGATGCATACAGTCATCACGCGGTGAGATTCTTCACAAAAAAAATCTCGTAAGCTAACCTTGAGAATTAGGCCTGAGCGAAATTTCTAAATCCATTAGTTTGGAACTTTGATTAATATAAGTAAAAAAACTGAACCAGTGAGAACTGCGTTTGCGTTTTGGGGATCATTTGGCCAGCGATTAATATGGAAATTATTTTAGAATTAATATTAATATTTCAGCATATAGTATGTAGACCAAATGATGTTACAAGCCTTCCTAGGCTTTCATAAAAATCTGTGAATAAAATTAAGATTAGAAAGATGGCACTTGAAGCTATCGGTCCATTCCAAGGTCTTCTAACATAAAGAAATTCTAAAAGAATTTTTTTTATCTCTCTTATTTTTTATTTTTCAGCTGCATCAGTCTTAATTGAAGTGTTATATGATGGTTGCTAGCGCCAAAAAAAAAAAAAAAAGAAAAAAAAAAAAAAGAAAAAAGCATGGAAGGAATGGTTTGGGAGATAAGCGCACTGGCGGTGGTGTGATCCCAACGTCAACCGTTAAGCCAGTCCACACCCACGGGGGCGGCTGGTCGAGAAATTAAATATCTCCATCCCCATCACCCGGTCAAGTCTTTTTCTTTTTCAAAAAAAATTATTTATTTTTATTTTTGGTGCATAGCATCAACTTGTCATCAACGTCAACCGGGAGATAAGAGCCTGTTTCCAATTTTTTTTAAAAAAAAGCGCAACGACCAATCAACTTGTCATCATATCCTCCCTCTTGGCTAGGAGAAGCCGGCAGCCTCGCCGCAAACGCTAATCCATGGCTGCTCCTCCTCCTCCCCCGATCGTCATCCCCATCCTCTCCCTCCTGCTCCTCTTCAGCCTCCACCCACCAGCCATAGCCCAAGAGGAGCTCACCTCCTTCACCATCGCCGAGTCCCCGTGGCTTCCCTCCGATAACCGCACCCTCGTCTCCCCTAACCGAACCTTCGCTGCCGGCTTCCGCACCATCCCTTCCTCTCCCGATAGTTTCTTCTTTGCTGTCTGGGTCCAAAGCTCATCCGATAAAACTGTCGTCTGGTCCCTGAATCGCGACAGTCCGGTCGGCGGATCGTCCGGCCTCGCCATCTCTTCCGCTGGCGTCCTCTCCCTGAATGACTCCTCCGGCAGAAACCTCTGGCGGAACGCAAATTCCTCCAGCAACTCCCGACTAGTCCTCCAAGAGATAGGCAACCTGGTCTTTGGCAATTGGAGAAGCTTCGACCACCCCACGGACACCATCCTCGCCGACCAGCCCCTCGACCAGAGGAATCTGGCATCCGGCGATTACCAGCTCGTGAACGCCACGAGCCTTTTCTTCAACGGCTCCGACGAATACTGGAAGGCCGACGACGTCATTCGCAACCTCTCGTCCCAGGGAAAACTGCTCATGGACAATGCGAAAAGCGCCATCACGACAGACGTGGGATTATCGGTGCTCCGAAGGCTTACACTGGACATCGACGGCAACCTCAGGGTCTACAGCCTCGAGAGTTCCCGCCAGTGGCGCGTGGTCTGGCAGGCGATTCAGGAGGTCTGCACCATCCATGGCAGATGTGGAATCAATGCCATCTGCCAGCCCACCGGGCCGAACGCCACGATCTGCTCGTGCCCGCCAGGCTACCGATATTCCAGCAATGGCAAGGACTGTGAAAGGAAAAGCAAGGACCTTGCGATCGGCAAGTTCTTGCGGCTGGACTATGTGAGCTTCAGAGACCAGCCGGGCATCGATGACCCAAAGACGGAACACCTCAATTTCAATTCCTGCATGTCAGCGTGCTTGAGCAACACGAGCTGCGTCGGATTCAGCTACAAATATAGCGGCACGCAGGATTGCGTCCGCCTTTACAATCATCTCATCGATGGGTACTGGTCGCCGGCGACGGAGCTTGCGACGTTCGTGAGAGTGTCGAGCTCCGAGACAGAGGAGTCCAAGTTCACGGGGATGATATCCATGATTGACACTGTGTGCCCAGTCCGGGTCAGGCTTCCTCTCCCTCCCAAGGAGTCCAAGACCACTGCCAGGAACTTGGCAATCATCATCACCTTGTTCACTCTCGAGCTCCTCGCCGGAATCCTATCCTTCTGGGCCTTCCTCCGGAAGTACTCCAAGTACAGGGACATGGCCCGGACCTTTGGATTGGAATTCCTGCCGGGGGGGGGGCCCAAGCGGTTCTCTTACGCGGAGCTCAAGGCGGCCACCAAAGACTTCTCCAATGAGATCGGCGGCGGCGGGTACGGCGTGGTGTACAAGGGGGAGCTCCCGGACCGCCGCGTTATCGCCGTCAAGCGCCTCAGGAACGTCGGCGGTGGCGAAGCAGAATTCTGGGCTGAGGTCACCATCATCGCGAGGATGCACCACCTCAACCTTGTCCGCATGTGGGGCTTCTGCGCCGAGAAGGAGCAGCGGATGCTTGTCTACGAGTACATCCCCAATGGCTCCCTCGACAAATTCCTCTTCCCAAATGAAGAAGCTTCGGGCGACAACCCGACTGATAACACGGAGAAGAAACCAATCCGTCAAAAGCCTCTCCTTGATTGGAACATCAGATACAGGATTGCGCTTGGAGTGGCCAGAGCAATTGCCTACCTTCATGAAGAGTGCCTCGAGTGGGTGCTGCACTGTGACATCAAACCAGAGAACATCCTCCTTGAGGATGACTTCTGCCCCAAGGTGTCGGACTTTGGCCTCTCAAAGCTGACCAACAAGAAGGACAAGGTGACCATGTCTCGGATCCGAGGAACCAGAGGATATCTGGCTCCAGAGTGGGTGATCCATAGGGAGCCGATCACCGCAAAGGCCGACGTCTATAGCTTCGGCATGGTGCTGCTGGAAATTGTAACCGGGGTCAGGAACAATGGATTCCAGCGATCTTCACTGGAAAGTGAGGACTGGTACTTCCCCAAATGGGCATTCGAGAAGGTGTATGTGGAGATGAAGGTGGAAGACATTCTGGACTCCCGAATAGCGGACACTTATGATGATCGAATGCATTTTGAGTTGGTGGAACGCATGGTGAAGACGGCCATGTGGTGCTTGCAGGATCGAGCAGAGATGAGGCCTTCGATGGGGAAGGTGGCCAAGATGCTGGAGGGCACGGTGGAGATCACAGAACCAGGGAAGCCAGCTATTTTCTGCGTTCGAGAGGAGTAAGCTCCATCAGTGCTGTGGAAATTCATCAATGAGTAGGAGAAATAGATGAAGTGTTAGATTTGGGTGAATGGATAAAGAAAGAAGAGTGGCTATGCTGTGGTCTGCATTCAGTGCTGGGAATAACACGCATATGAGCAGTATCCAAGAAATTGGACTCTATGATGTATAATTATGTTTTACTGTGTAATTCGGTTTCAGTAGATTATATTGCAATGTATGTGAATTTTCTTGAAGAAATTCTCTGAAATGTAGCGTTCTGTGAATAATTTAAATGAAGGAAAATGTTTGTAAACTGAGAGCATGGTAAAACTACAGACGTCTTGCCGACTTGTTAGGCAGATTTGGGGCCTACAAAATGATTAAGATAAAGAAACATGTCTGAGATAGCAAAAGTTCTAGGTTACCAGTAATATTACTCGGAGAAAGCCATGCTTTAAATTCGGTATTTTTAATTTGTTCTGGGCTCCCATCAAAGTCCTTTGAAATATATCCTCAAATCCCTTCTTCCTTGCTTTGATCCAAGACTTTCAGGGTTCTCCCAGCTCCGATATAACCCTTCAGCAAGGATCGAAAACTCCGTCCTGGCCTGATTGTCTATAACCTAAGCTGCACACGGCTTTCTTTCTTGCTTTTCTAAAATGAAAGAAAAGGTTGCCTGTCAGATACATGAAAACTAAGTGTTAGCAAGAGCCTGTTTGTCAAAGTAGTCTGAAATGTTCAAGAAGATTTGTGGATTAGAATGCCTACCAGAAAGAGGGAGGCAGAAAAGAAGAAACACGGAAGACTGAAAACCAACCACAGCAAATTTGTGACTTGTACAAGGGGAAAAACAACTGAGTATTGCTGTCATTATTGACACACATTAGTTGGCATCTTACTGCATTCAAGGGCAAGGAATCTGACATCTTACTGCATTCAAGGGCAAGGAAACCGCAGGTGCTCATTCTCAGATACAATCCATGCAAAGAACCCAAAAAAAAAAAGAAAAAGAGAGAAAAAGAAAAAGGGAAAAAGAAAAAAAATGTTTGCTAAATGAAGGAATCAAGACATTATAGATAACATTGACAAATTGCATACATGAAAAGCAAAAGGAGAGCAAAACTTATGAAAACACCATCACCATTGCTGCATCACCGAGAAGTACAACCTGAATGTTCAGACAATCCTGACAGGTCCACCATTTGTGAGTCAATTTCTAAAGGAACTGGTGTTGTGGTAAAAATGATTGGACTTCTCAATTGGAAATGACATATATGGCATTTCAACCTATGACAGTCGTATGTCACTGGAAGTTACCATATCACAAAAGACACTCTCTTGGAATCACCTTCAACCATTCAACCTCAGCCATTTCTGCATGCAAGTCCCTAAGTAATTTGAACCTCAGAGGGACAACTCAACTCACCAATGGAATCAAATTAAATTTTGCTTGGGAAAATATCACAAGAAACATTTACACCTAGCAATGGATCGCCAAAACACTACTGTATAGTGTTCAGCTTAGGAAGTCCTGGCAGGGTTTCAACGTCTACCACTCAACAACCCGGACGGTTCTCATCTGATTTTGATGAATGATAGATGATCCAGAATAAGAAAAGGGGACAGAAAAAGCAATGGCTAAACAAGACAGAGAGGTACAACTGCGTGGTTACAGAGCCTGAACCTAGACAAAAAATACTACTTCCACTTCAGTTGATTTTTGACTACATGAACCTTGCCTCTTGTAGTTCTTGATGCTTCTTTGTTCCAATCAAGCAAAATCACCGCTATCCAGAGTGCAACTATCAAATCTTTCTTCTTAGCTGTCTATACTGAAGGTGGGTTTGGATGATGAGTTGCATGCTTGTGAAAGGAGTTCAGCATTAGATATCAAAACTTAAAGATTAAACAATAATTATGATGACAACTGCTTTAAAATCTCTGCACAGTTATGAGTTTGATTAACCATCAATTATATCAGTCCATGCTAAAGTTCCAGTAAGCTGCAGCTTAGATCCATCTTTGCCCTCTGTACTGCCTCATACACATTCCATGTTAGGGCACTTGTAATGATGCACCACCATCAGCACCCTCTGGAGGAGTTGAATGGCCTCCACTATTTTTGGACTAAACATGATCATCAACCATGTCTTCATGCATAGAAGGTTATTCATGCTACAAAATCCATAACAGATGTGTGCTTAGATTTGGCCTCAGTGTCTCATATTCTGTTAACTATCAAATAACTGAAGAGAGCCAGTGGTAGGAATGAACTTAAATATGTTGTCTTCTATATACACAATACTTTCTTCTCTTCTCCCTACCATTTATCATCAGATCAAAGCAGTTAGAACCTGGAAGCACAGGAGTATGTCCAAGATGCATCCCTGTTTATTTTTACAGTTCCATCCCCTTCTTGTAATTACATGCATAATTAGTCAGTACCTGCAACAAACTTCTCTATTCAAGATTTATTTTAACTCATGCAATCAAGCTAACAGCATATAGGTGAACTAATATCCAAGATGAAGCATCCATGGACTAGTGAAAAACAATCCTCCTATTTAGGAGCTAAGGTAGTAACCGATGCATCCTGCTATGAGGAAATGTAGACTAGGGTACTTAACTTCCTGAGAACTGATTGAAGCATGAAGGGGGCATAATATCGAAAATAGAGGCTTGCCTTTTGTTCTTTCAATAAAGTCATAAGGGAGAAATGCAAGGGCAAGCTGACGATTCAGATTTTCTTTCCTGTACTTATTCATATAATTCAGAGATGATGGGTAGATTCGTATACTTTGACTTCAGTCTTGGAACATATGTGAAGTGATAATAACTCACTCATTTCACTGATACTAACGGGGATTGATTGTGGAACCATTTTTCTAAGGAACACATGTTAGTAACGTGCCACCACTAGGGTTTGAACCCTGGACCCAAATTCTGTTCACATGACTAGAACACTTTAAGAATATATATTCAAAAAGAGCCTCAAGGTAGTAGTCTAAACCATTCATACATAAAATCAGAGAATCAACTACATATGCATGTGATTGGTGCTAGTCTAAATATTTCTATGCCTTGGACTAGTATAAATGCTAAGGCTTTTGAAGAGGTGAGGTATTTTGCTAATAGCAGTGGTATTAGCTAATTAAAATAGGCCAAAAGATATGAGGATGTTAATTCATGGGCAAGCACCTTCAATACTGTTTATTATGCTAGGATATGTAACTAGAATGCTTGAGTTCTCTTGCAATCTGGACATATGGTTTGCAAGCATTGGTGCATGTAAAAGCTTCTAAAGACATTGATTCATGAGAGCATGGGGCCAGCAACTTCTGTAACCTAAAGATATATGCATTGATGCCTTTGGTTAGTTGTTATTCCTCAACTTGATTGCATTATAATCTGGCCACCTTTCTATCTATGTGAAATTAAAATGACCACAATCCTCCTTAATTTTAGTTAAGAAGGGGCTCAAGCCTGAAAAACGAAGGCTATGGAGTCAGCTTGTTTTGATTCGATACAAGAATTACATGGTTGCGCATCAAATTAGTGTGAGCAAATCCAGTAAATTTGGATGATTTAAGTAAACTTAAAATTGATATGAGCAAAAGAATAAAAAAAGAATATTCTTTCCAGGATTCAGTCCAGGCATTACTTACCATTTTCAGACCAAAAATTTGGTAGAGGTTTGGGTTTGACATAAAACCCTAAATTAAGTTACACGACCTGGAGGGGAACTGATAGCCAAAGGACATGGGATATGTGTCTCTTGGGTGACAACTACTTACTGTCTAGATTTTTGTAACTGAACAAATCCAAAGAGGGCCTCTGAAAGAGGACAGAAATTATAGTTGCTTGATGAAAAAAAGGATATAGGTGAAAGAATTAAATCTAAGGTCAAAGTGATTGCATGAAAAATACAATTAGAGATCAGTGATAATGACATCTTTGTTTTAGCCATCTCAATTATAGTGGCCTATAGTTCTATCGAAAGCGAGCATGGTGAAAGTTGACCATCTACTTAACAGCCAAACTATATTTGCGAAGATTTGCATGCTTGGAAGCAAGATTCACCATTCTAAGTACTGATACTGTTTCAGTATTGAATACTGGTATGGTTTGGTACGGAGTATATCGTACCGATCTGATTGTGTACCGATCGTCCTGTGCTCAACCAATATCATACCAGTTAGGTGAACTGAAAGATTCTAACATATGAACCGCCCTGTACTGAGTTGAACTGGGTGGTTCTACATGGTACGGGATGGTTCAATATGATATGAGGTCAATATGAAATTGGTACCGATCAGTTTTGAACTATATAATACAGTTTGAGGTGGTAGCAACTCTGTATCATTTCAAAATGGTGAACAATACCGATTTTGCACTAGTATAGCTCGATACACCCCATACCGGGCTGTTCAGTATGGTTCAATGTACCTTGCTTGAAAGTAATATATCCATTGATTTCAAAGAAGTATATCTTAGCTGACAGAGCCAACTCTATTGAAGAACCTGAGGTAACTCACAATTGCAAGATAACACATTATTCATAGCGACGGCCTTAAAGCTAATATATTAAAACCATAAAGCATTTCACTGGCAAAATATTAGAACAGAATTTAGGTTGTTTATTTATTCAAGTAGTGATGGAGAAATCACTCTGATAGAAGGCTAGTCATCATGGATATCTACTTTGGATTTGCAGCTTGCACATAATTCTCTTTTTTTTTTGATATAATAATGGAGGCAAAAGCTCTCTACGAAATTAATTAAGTCAAAAATTACAAAGATTACATGGTGTTTAAGAGGGGAGGAATGAAAAACAAAAGGATACAAAAGGATACAAAAGGATTGATAGTGGTCTAAGTACTTATCAGAGTAGAGATTATCCTATATGATAAAAGAGGCCAAAAGTTTATGAATGACCGAAGAGCCATGAATGATTTCTCCTTAAGAAAAATTCTTGTGTTTCTCTTAAGCTGTACATTCCACATAAATGCCATAACCAACTAATTCCAGCATTTTCTTAAAGTGGCCTTTACTTGCTTCCCCCTTTAGCTGGTATATACTGAAGAGCAGTTTATTCGATCCTACTACCCTAACCAAAACCTTTAGGGTCCTTCTCGAGAAGGAACATCTTATGAATAAGTGATTTATTGACCCGTAATTAGTTTCACATAACATACATCCATTATTTATCCTCTAGCCTTTCTTGACTAAGATATCACCTATATGTAGCTTGTTACAGAGAGCCAACTAATGAAAGACTTTAATTTTCTTCAAGATGAATGCTTTCTATATTACAGAGTAGAAGGGGTAGATAACTCCTCTATAATTAATGAACTTATAGTAAGAGTCTACATTAAATTTGCCTTCACGGTTAAGCTTCTAAATCAGAATATTGCAAGATGGTGATGGATGAATAGTAGGCAAAAGACTATGAAGCTACTCAAGCTGAAGGAATTTTGTGGCTGTGAGAGGGCCACACAAGCGCACCATTGATCGCTATACTCTACAACTCTACAATAAGGCCACGAAGAAGTGTTTCTTGGTGGCACAACCATATAAGTCATCATAGAGGTAGGCAAGAGGAATGGAAGCAATCCAGCAATCTTCTCAAAATTTAATACTCACACGGTTCTCAAGTCTATAGGATAGGCAACTCTAGAAGGCATTTAAGTCCTTATATATGACTTTCCATATTAGCGATACTTTTGTCGCCTTCGTTACACCCTCATGGCAAACCAGCCCCTCAAGTAATAAGCTTTAGATATGAGCCTAGACTAGATAAGACTCTGAACTCCTTGGCTATTAACAAACTTCCATGCCCACTTCGCTAGCAATACTAAATCTATGCTATGTAGGTTGCAAATGCCTAACCGGTCTTCCTTTTTTCCTCTACATACAACTTCCTTATTAACTAGGAGATTAAAATCACTAGCAGACTCTTTCCCTTTCCATAAGAAAGCTCTCCTTAACTTGTCTATTTTCCTTCTTACTTGGTAAGGGAGCTTGAACACAGATAAATAGTAAGATGGGAGTGCTATTAGAGAGCAATTTTTCTTTCCATGAGGTGAGCCTTCATTTAGTTTTTTCAATAAGCGGCAACTAGCACTACTTTGGTAGCTTGCGGTTACTAAGAGGTAGTCCTAAGTAGGTGAATGGAAGAACCCTTCTTTTGCAATTCATCAAGGTAGTATAAGATATGGTCACCTCTTCATCCACATCCAGACACACCACTAAACTCGTATAAAAATTAATCTTGAAACTTAATGCATTTTTGGATGCAAGCAGGAGTGCTTTGATTGATAGGAGGCTCTCTTTCTCTGCAGCATAGAATAAGAGGGAATTATTGGTAAAATGCAGACTTTTAACATCGAGACTCACCAATTCAATGAACAAGGCCAACAATCCCAGCTTGTTTCAACATCCTAGCAAGGACTCATGTTTCAGTGCCAAGGACAATGTAGTGAAGCACAATCTGAAAGTCAGAGCCAATTATTCACGCCTACATATGGTTCTCAATATAGATTTTATGATTATCATCACTTCTAGTGGTATGTGCTTGTGACATAGAGTTTGTAAAACAATGTAGCCAAGGAGCTTTCAAGGATTCTACCATCTACAAGATAAACTATTATGTACCTAGAAAACAAAGCAACGTACAAATTGCTGAAAATCCAGTTTGGCACAAGAAAACAAGTGTACAGGCACTAAATTCTGCTTCCTAAGCAATTACGTGAAGTCAAAGCCAGCAAAGCTCCAGATACAGTGGTACTGTGAAACAGATGACAAAAATATTCATTATAGCCCTCCCAACAGATGTGTTCAGATGGTAAGAACTAGCATTTGGCAGTTGGAAACAATTGGCTTCATATTCAAGGGGCTAGAACCACAGGCTATAAAATTTTAGTCCAAACATGTGGCTTTAGTTAATAAGTTAGAATTGCAAACTATGAAGTTAAAAGTTCTGAAGTTAAAAGAGTTAGGGAACTAGCAAGGCTGAAATAACAATAAGAATTCACAGGTTGGGGTGTTATTTGGAGAGTCGGCTCTGGGTCACAGAGTATTAAACTTGCTGCCAACAAAGCAAAGAATGACACAAATGAAGTTGTAGTGAGAGCCGTAACAGCTCTCATATTTCAGGCCAATAAAATTTTGCAGCAAGTGAATTTCAGGAAAAGAGGAAAGTTTTCAGAGCTATCTTCTTCAAAGGCAGTAACCTTGTGGATCAATCTTCCTTGTTTGACATATTTTATTTGCTAGAGTTTAAGCCCATACATCGTAGTAGTGCACCAACCCAAGTCCCCTTTTCATCCATGTCCTTGAACCTTAAATGTGTCAAAGTTTCCACACCCAACAATCAGATAAACAATTTCAGTGCATAGATTGTCTACCTATAAATTTATAATTTTTTCATCTTCCCAAATCGATCTTATTTGTCTTATTCATCATTACAGCAACGCAAGATCCAGAACCTAGACCACATCATATGATCAACTATGAATATTATCATAACTTCAATCAAATACATGAAGATTGGCCAAGCAAAGAGTTTAGCATGTGACAATATACACAATCAAAAAAAGAAACGTATATATTCTTTAAAACATAGTCACCTGTATACTTTGCAAGGACTTTCAACAACTGAGTTATGAGTTTACTGAACAAAGCAAGAAGGCATTACGGTATGATGAGCATCTGCAATTATATAGAAAAACACAGAATAATAGAAACAGGAAAAACATCGTTCTAGATGAGCCACATTAAGATGACGAGACCACACGATATACCTAGAATCTTGAAATGAGGAGCTTTCATCAAAAACTTGCCGAGCTTTAAGTTGGCATCGCCATAAAAAGGTGCGATTTTTCAAAGCTTTCAGGTGTTACGGATCGAAGAGAAACCTGAAGATGCTCTATGGAATGAACGAATGAAAGAAAAATTTCACCTTTGATTTCTTTCTCTTACGATCTCGTGCCGATTGGAGGGTGGGATAAGAGGCCGTCGGACGCCGGGACCAAAATAGGATTTTAGAGGAATCCAACCCTGCAATCATAGCCGTCCAATTGATGGATCTCCGTATCAATGATTAGAGAGAACAAAAGGATCTCCCCATCTGGAGATCCAGCGGTCACGAAATACCGCGGCCCCGCCCAATTCTTCGACTCGTCTGCCAATACCCTCGCGCCACGTCCGACATCTCTTGCCGTGCAGCCGCCGCATCCGCAACTCCTGGAACTCCTCGTCCATCCACGTGTCCATTCCGTACCTTTCCGTACAAAATCAGTTAAGAGAGAACTGACGATCGCGGTAAGCTGCGATTGCGGACGAGATCACACGCGGCCCGTCCGATTTCTCTCGGTCAAGCCCACCCTGGACTGGGCGACCGGCGGGTTGAAGGTAGCAGACGAAACCGCCGTATTTACCAAAATAACCCTGTGCAGCAATTAAAGTCCTCCAGCTTTAAGGCCAATCTTTCATGATAATTGCGCATATGTCCATGGGCATTAGAGGGATTCTCTCCGTTCGAAATCAAAGCGAGGCGGCCTAAAGAAGCCGCGGCGAGACGAGAGAGAACGAAGCGAAGCGGCGGCGGCGGCAGCGGATCAGCGATGCCGCCGGCCATGGTCTCGGATCCGACGGCGAAGAAGAAGGTGAGAGCCAAGATCTACGGGCTTCGGACGTTCATGGACCCGGGGTGCCCCACCGACTTCTACGGCGCGTTCCGGGACAACGTCCGGCTGTTCCTCCGGGAGTGCGGCGACGTCGAGGAGCGGGCCACCGCCGGGATGCCGACGTGGTGCACCCTCCTCGTCGACGAGCGGTCCGGGGTGGTGGTGCCCCTCTACACCGTCGAGGAGAGCGTCCGCCACTCACGTCGCCCCTTCTGCGACTACTGCCGCTGCACCGGTGAGTCCTCCGATCTCATCTCCCGAGATTTCTTGGATCGGATGGGGTTGGGACGGGCGGAAGACAGGCGAGGAGAGGGTTTCCGGTGGTTTCATTGTCCGATGTTGGGGGGGGGGCAGAGAATTTCGTCGCCGTCGAGTCGTTTTCCCGGGATTGGGGTTTCGTTTCATACGAGGAGATTTTTGGCGGTCTCTCGATATCAATTTGGGCTCGTTTTCTTCTCTCTACGAGGAATCCTCTGATATAATTTTGGGGTTTCTCTTCTTAGGTACATTTTACCTCTCTATCTCGGACTTTATCGGTGCTCCGAGACAACAGTACCGGATAGTTCCGAAAAGGGCAGAAGAAATCTTGGCTTTCGTCATAATTCTTTTTCCCCAAATGCCAAGCGGTCCGATCCTAATTTAGTTATTTGCACGCTACGGTGGAAGTATTTCTTGAATCGGCAATTGGATAGCCGGTTACTCAGCCCTCTCGTTGTTATTTCTTAAGCTCGACGACTGTTGTTGATGTCCATAGTTTTACTCTCTCTTAACTAATTACTTACCACGACCCTGTATGCTTCGGTCCGAAATACTTCTGGCTTCTACAACTGAAAGGCCGGTTACTTTTCTCCATATTATTATTATTATTATTATTATTATTATTATTATTATTATTATTATTATTATTATTAAGCTCTGACTCCTATTGTTAAATTCTAATTTCGCTGCCTGTTAAAAGTTAATTAAGTAATTATAATTAACTAACAACCAATTCAGGATGGAGCCACCATTTTGTGTCGAAGCGGCGATACCACGTGATAATCCCGGCGGACGACGACTGGGGTAAACCCCTGAGTGCCAACGCCTTCCACCTCCACAACCACCTCCTCCACGGCCTCCTCCACTGCAATGGCTTCGGCCATCTCCTCTGCATCAACGGCCGCGAAGGCGGCTCCAAGTTCATCCCCGGCTGCGACCTCATGGACCTCTTCGATCGCCTCTGCACCGCCCTCCGCACCCGGTATTATTCATTAATCAATTCTACTCAATTAGAGCCACCGCTAGTTAATCAATTGCATCATCGTATGTAAAACAGGGAAGTAACGGTGGAGGATGTGTCGCGCAAGAGATCGATGGAGCTCCGCCTCCTCCTGGGTGTGGCCCATGGCGCGCCCTGGTTCGCCCGCTGGGGCTATCGCTTCTGTATGGGGAGCTTCGGCATCACCGAGGACGTCTACCAGCACGCCCTCCAACTCCTCTCCACCCTCCGCCTCGACACGCTCATTGCCGACCTCACCAAGGCCGGCCGCGACCGGGAGCTCCGCCGCGTCACCAACACATACCGCAAGCTCCGCAAGCCCGACCGCGACCCGCCAATCCTCACCGTCCGCGAACTCCTCCGCTTCCTCCTCGGAATGAAGCATCGGACCCCACCTCCAACTCCGCCGCCGCTGCAGCAGCAGCAAGAGAGGAAGGTAATGTCGACGGCCGCGGCGACAGCGGAGAAGCGGAAGCCGTGCCGGGACTTCGACCAAGTGGCGGTACAGCTGGCGAGCCGGTGGTCGGCAAAAAGGCTCCGGACGGCCGCCCAGGTAATCGTGGACGCGCTCCGGGAGCACGGCGGAATGACCCGGCAGGAGGTCCGTGACGCCGCGAGGCTTACCATCGGCGACACTGGCCTCCTCGACTTCGTCCTCAAGTCCCTCGGCGACTGCGTCGTGGACAGCCAGGTGGTGCGCCGCGTGTCAAACCCCAAGACCCGGGTGCTTGAGTTCAGCCTTGAGGAGGCCCTACCCGGTGACGATCCGGCTGCGGCAGCGGCGGAGGAACCGAGGTCTGACGAGGAGGTCGCCTGGCCGAGCCCTAAGCAGGTGGAGCGAGACGTGCAAGGGGTCTACCGGAGCATGGTGGTGGGGCGGGTGGAGGCGGCGGGGACGGTGCTGCACAGCAAACACTGGGTGAAGGCATGGGGGCTTGGGGACGACACGGACGATCGGCTGCGGTTCCTCGCGATGTGGGTGCCGCGGGAGGAGGAGGTGGAGGCGCTGACGCGGGCGCTACCGCCGCCGGAGGTGGTGGTGGTGGAGGCGCACGCCGCGGTGGGGGAGCTGCGGGAGGAGGCGGAGCGGGCGCTGCGGGACACCTACTGTGTGCTGGAAAGGTTCCGGGCGGCGGCGGTGGAGGGCATCGAAGGGGATGACTCGGACCCGGTGCTGCTGGGCGGCGCGGAGTCCGGGTCGGTGGTGTGGATACGCGGCGAGGGTGCGGACTTGGGGTGCGAGCTGCGGTACGAGGGCGGAGCCGACACGTGGGCGGTGGGTTGCGCGTGCGGGGCGCGGGACGACGATGGGGAGCGGATGGTGGCCTGCGACGTGTGCGACGTGTGGCACCACACCCGCTGTATCGGGATCGCCGACGGCGAGCCGGTGCCAGCGATCTTCCTTTGCGCGAGGTGCGGGAGCTCGCTTCTGATCGCCGCCGAGGGCGGGGAGATGGAATGATGAGATGACGTTCGTTGGTTGCCACGGAGTGTGAGGTTTTTCTCGAGGCTCTTTTACTGAGAGGAAACTGTGCCGATTCCTTTCATTTCATTGTAATAATTTTCCCAGCTGGTTCTGATTCTGTTCACCTGCTTCAAATGATTCTAATTGATCTAGTGCAATAAGAATGATGATGAAGATGCTTCAGATTTACATAGACCTTACATTGTACTGTGGACATTTGAATTTTGGATTGGTGTTTTAAGATATGTTATATTTTACTGTATTGCTGGAGGCTGCTTACGTGAGGGTACCCAGCTTGTCCAGGTTCCATTATCATCATACAGTCTTCGAGTTAATTTTGTGTTTTTGTCATGACCGTCAGAGTAGAAAGAGAAGCAATTCCCGGGTAGTTTGAAGTTGTCTTGCCCTCTAATTAACTCTGGAGTAGCATAACGAATCTCAAGCTAGCATGGCTACTTGCAAGTTTGTGGTTGTCTTAAAAAAAAAATAAAATAAAATAAAATAAAATAAAAAAATTTTCTAGAACTGGAGTGGGGTGGGGATAGGACGAGCAATGGCACCAGCGTTATGGGGACAAAAATGGGTTCTAGACACAGGAGTTGAGAGTGATGTTTCCCCACTCGAAGACCATGAAATCTATCATGCAAATTTTTATCCTTTTCCATTTATAAATAATTAGCAAGCTTAGAGAGCTTCTTACGATCGAGATGCCCTGGTACCTCAAGCCAATACATAATTTATTAATACAACTTGTTAATACCTCATAGGAGAGTTTGATGTAAAGCTGCATGAACATAACATACGTATGTTTTTGCGAGTAAGTTTTTTTTTTGATCATCTCATGTATGGTTAATAACTAACGAAAAAAATGAGAGGACGTTACGGTTGCTCCTCCGAAGGACCTCGCGCAAGTTACGCAAATATACTAACAGAAGATGGCATTAAGTTGTTATCAAATGGTTTCTCTAATAGTTTTTACATGATAGCATGTTTTTGGTCCCGTATCTTTCCAACATGGTCTCAGATAGAAATTTTGCATGATGATTTAGATGGATATAGATGTTGATCCAGCCCATGACTTGCTCCACGACTAAACCCAGTTCTGCCTTGGTGGTGGTTCTCTCACGGCCGCGGAAGGCAACCTAAATCGGTGCAGTCCTATCTAATCCGGTTGCGCTGTCATGAATGAAAGGATCCACTCGGTCGTGGACCCCGCCGCATGACATGCTTTCCCTTTCTTGGTTTCTTTCGCCTTCGCCGGACGAAAGCCCCGTAGAGGGAGAGAGAGAGAGAGAGAGGGAGGGAGGGAGGGAGAGGGAAATAATGGTGCACAGCGCCTACGACACGGTGGAGCTCCTCAAAGGCTGCTCCGCGAGGATCGAGGCCGTCGCCACCTACGGCTCCAAGCTTCTCCTCGGATGCTCCGACGGTTCGCTTCGGATCTACGCCCCCTCCAGCGCCGCCTCCGCCGGCGACGATGAACCCACTTCCTCCGGGCCGGAAATCCGGCGGGAGCCCTATGCCCTCGAGCGTACGGTCACAGGGTTCTGGAAGCGCGCCCCGGTCGCCATGGATGCTTCCCGGTCCCGAGACGTCCTGCTTTCCCTCTCCGAATGGATCGCTCTCCACCGCCTCCCCAATCTCGGGACGGTCGTCGCGATCGGGAAGACGAAGGGGGCCAACGTCTTCAGCTGGGACGATCGGAGGGGGCTTCTCTGCGTCGGGAGGCAGAAGAGGGTCGGAATTTACCGCCTTGATGGTATTATGCTCACCACCCGCCCAATTTCTTTATTGGATTCGTTGCGAGCTAATCTGCTGCTGTGAATTATTCTTGAATATAATAAAGGGGCCAGCTTTGTGATTTTCTATTGTCAATTTTAACACCTGGATGTAGACGCTGGCCAAATTTATGATCTTGTTAGCTTTATTTTAATTTTTCTTTGAGGCTTGGTTAAGGATTTATTTGAGTTGCATCATATGCTGTGTTCTTTTTATGCCCACAACAACAATCATATGTGGGTCAAGGATTGATTTTCTTTTGTTAATTTCGACAACTGGAAGTAGATGCTGGCCAAATTTATGATCTTATTACCTTAGTGCTATTTTTCTTTGAGGCTTGGTTAAGGAATGATGTGAGTTGCATCGTATGTTCTTTACCTTTTATTCTGAGAACAACAATCAGCTAAATACTGTAAAGCATTTCTCTTCTATATTTATCAAATTATGAAGTACTAGGAATGGTCTAGTTTAACTTTGAGACACAATCTTGCATACTTGACATGCTTGCTTTTTATAAAATACATTTTAATTAGGGTAAAATGTAAATTACTACCATATAGTTTAAGCATTATCAAATTGTACCCATGTGGTTTAAAATGTTACATTTAATTATCATGTGTTTTAAGTTTTATCAAATTACGCTCATATAGTTTGACATATTATACTTAATGACCATGTATTTTAAGCACCATCAAATTACATTCATGTAAAATTTTGGGCATACTAAGTAAAGCTTGAGTAGGTTTAAAACATATGAGTGGTTAAGTGTAACATTTCAAAACATATGGATGTAATTTGATAACATTTAAAACACATAGCAGTTAAGTGTAACATATCAAACCAAATGAATGTAATTTGATAGAATTTAAAACATATGGTAGTTAAGTATAACATTTCAAACTATATAGGTGCAATTTAATAATGCTTAAACCATAGGGTGATATTTTGTATTTTACCCTTTTAATTATCACAAACTAATTTGATATGCTTTCTTTAAGTGGAGTCTGATCCCAATGAATAGAGTCCTCAACCTTAGTAACTAGGAACTTGGTTTATTTGGATTTGTCATGATATGCTTCTCCAATAAGAGGGCACTTTTATGCTAAAATGAAGCAGAAAAAAAATATCAGCATCTTAAAAAATGTTTTCCTTAGACATGAAACTTTTCTTCCCCTTATATATTATTAAAATATGCACTAAGAAAGTGATCATTTTAATATATTTGACTTTTGCATAGTAATCATTATTTTCAATTTCATTCTTTTCATTTGTCTGAATTCTGAAATTGGTCTGGATTTCTTTTCAGTCTTTCTCTGTGCAACAAATACTGAACTATAGTTTGTTTGTTGGTTAGGTGGTCGAGAATTTGTGGAAGTGAAGGAGTTTGGTGTTCCTGATGTGGTAAAGTCTATGGCTTGGTGTGGGGAAAACATATGTTTGGGGATTAGAAGGGAATACATCATAATGAACAGTACAACTGGGGCACTCTCAGAGGTTTTCCCTTCTGGGAGGATTGCCCCTCCATTGGTTGTCCCTCTTCCTTCAGGGGAGCTTCTTCTAGGAAAGGTACTTTCTTGCTTTTTGATGCATTATGCTTCCTTTCACTTTCTTTTATTGTCATCATTTTGTTTTTGTCATGTGTGCTGGTTCAACGTGGGCTCCTTGGATCAAGAGATGATCATCTGTTATTAAATTTTTAAGCAATTCTATTCATCTTATGATTGTAAATGTTTAGAAATTTTGCTAGCAATCAGTAAATGTTCCTTGTAAAGAATAAACAGTCCCACCTTGTTAATATATCGCAAATAGAGTTCTAATGACTCACTATATTTTTAATTCCTGTCAATTCTATGGCCCATTCTTTGATCACAGTGGTAGTACTGAAGATTATTGGTAGTGAATCTGATAACTGCTATGATGTTGATCAAATCAAACAAAAATCATGATAACATACATATGTATATACTTCTGGAAAATCTGAAAGCCTCATGAATCTCACATTTTAACTGAAATACTTAATTGCTTCTTTTAATCAATTTAGCTGTTTGTCTTGTTTATCTGTTTCTCGAAGCCTTCTTTCTTTTTAATGTTTTTAGATGTCTAACGAAGATTTTGAGGGTTACCTTTCGATTGCCTGAATTTAAAATGACTAACCAATCGCATGTTTCTTTTCTGGCCAAATAGCATTTCAGGTTTCTTTGTAGGTCTACCACTTGCTTTTCTTGCTAGATCGGGGATTTGGAAATGCTGGAATAAGGCTGGGAGCCAATAGTAAAAAGTTCTTAGACTTTTTGGATCATATTTCAATTCACTAGGGTAAGGCTTGCAGGTTAGAGTTAGATTTAGTTAGCTGATTGATACACTTGTCATGACCAGGCCTATCATAACATGATAGCATTTTGTTTCCAATTTCTTCCTTGCTTCCTTCCAGTGTAACATTCACTAGGCCATGTTCCATTTGATGTTCTTTAAAAATCACTTTATGGCATTGATCACCATTCTTTTCACTTCCACTTCAGCCAATGGTTTTTTCTTTAAAA
Organism: Metroxylon sagu; assembly: GCA_017589505.3. NCBI lineage: Eukaryota > Viridiplantae > Streptophyta > Magnoliopsida > Arecales > Arecaceae > Metroxylon > Metroxylon sagu. The sequence continues at coordinate 724,317 of JACVBY030000520.1, read as the reverse complement.
AAAATGTCGTGCACTTCTATCTGTCTCTAGGATAATATTGGAGTTTTTGTTGACCAAAATGGGAAGCTTCTACAAGATGGTAGGATATGTTGGTCTGAGGCTCCTGCATCTGTTGCTATTCACAAGCCATATGCAGTAGGCCGCCTAGCAAGGCATGTTGAGGTATCCCAATCACCTTTTTGGTAATTGAAGTTGATACTTTTCACTACAACATGATTTTTTTTCCTGTTATAAATTGCTTAATGTGCAAATTTCTGCAGATACGGTCCCTGAGAGCTCCTTATCCATTGGTTCAGACTGTTGTTCTCCGTGATGTTCATCTGCTTCTCCAAAGCAACAGCTGTGTGATTGCTGCATTAAGCAATTCTGTTTATGGCCTGTTGCCTGTCCCTCTTGGTGCACAGGTATGTCCTGTTGATAATATTCATATAATATCCAGACAGGTATGTCCTGTCCTCACCTTAGAACTGTTAGCAACCAAAAGTGTGTGTGATTAGTGCATTGAGCAATTCTGTTTATGGCCCATTGCCTGTTCATCTTGGTGCGCAGTGCATAGGTATATCCTGTTGATAACATTTATATAATTTCCATTGTAGTTTAAAGATTTTAAATCCTTTGGAGTGGGGCTATTATGCTATTTCCATAGAACAAGACATGCCATTCTTTCACCCCATCCCAATATTTGGGATATGCAATGTCGCAAGACTTGCTGACTGTGACACTAAGATGATGGTAGGACAGTCCTGTCCTGATACTTTAGATGGTAACCATCCATCCCAAAGAACATCTTGTTGGGATTTGAAGCCACAACTTTTTACCGTAGAACTATTAGCACACAAAATGCTGTTTTTGTCAAATGAGGCAATCCCTTTAATAGCTTAATCCGTGTTTGCTTTTTCATTTTCACTTGCAGTATGTATATATAGGTGGTGATTGTGGGTGCATATGTATCAAGTGTATTCCAAAGTAAAACAACCATCTCACATGCAGTGGTTTGCCACCATGGAAGTGCCTTTTTTTAATGCTAGTTTAGGATTTGTTAAACTTGAGCAACATCTCCATTTGGAACAACATCGATCTTCAGATACATATTAACATTCATCTTGTTGTTACTGAAAACCAAGTTCATGTTTTCATGTTACAGCAGGAGGGTGTTATTTCTGTCACCCAATATTCTAATATTTCAGTCTTGCTATTTAAAATAGCACATATGTCCCTAGGATCAGTCTGCATTACATGACATTGTGTCTACTGTTGATGCAAATTGACACCACAACATCATGTGCTGGTACACACTAGTCAAAATATGTGGCTTTCAAAGTTACAATAATGGCACATAAAGGTACACCTGAAAAGTCCAAATTTAAACCTGAACCTTTTTTAATGTTTTGAAGTGGCTAATAGACCAACTTCTGAACATTTAGACAAGAAGTTTGAATCTGCTGAAGGAATCTTGTATATCAAAACAAATTAGACGTGAAAGCTGTTGTTGATGAACGTAACATATAAAATATGCAATACCTCAATAAAATAATTCTTATAAAATATCATTTTCAATAAACAAGTCCAAAACAACAGCATGGAGCTCAAATTCTAAACTGAAATGTTAGGGACTCTATACATTGGCTTTGGGACTATGGTACCAATTAAAGAGTAATAAAAACATGAATAGTTTATGCTGCCAAAATAGAAGATTTCGCATTTTTGGCGAGAAGAGGAAGATCTAGTGAAAGAGGCTTACTTTTAATAGCAAGTTCAGTGCACTTAAAGAAAAGATTGGTCAAGGCCTAAAGCGATGATCGACCAACAAAGTACTCTGCATGCAGGTACATCAAATACTAATCAACATGAATCTATATAGGTATTAGATCTTTCAGTTTGACCTCACTCAAAGATACAAGTTAATTATATTTTTACATCTTTTAGATTATTTTTGCATATCTCACATTACCGTTGACTCAACTATTTAATCATATTTTAGTCACAAGCAGTTATTGCATATTTTAGTCGCAGTGTACTCTGTAACCAACTTTCCTTATGTGTGGAGAATATTTTTTTTCAAAGCAGAAAAAATTGTCATTAAAGAAAACTTGATGCTGTTGAGTCATTTTCCTGTATATTTAGTTTAATTTTATGTATTTTTAATTTAATAGGAGTTTAGGTTAACTGCCAAGGGTTCTAGGGGTGCTTTCTGTTAAAATTAGATGTTACATGATTAATGGCCGATATTAGTTTAGTATCTGATCAACGATTGAATTCTCGAGGATCAGGCCAGTATCTACGGCTGGTCACCATCCTCAATATATGGTAGGTACACTTCAGTGCACCTTGCTACAGGTATACAGGGTTGATACACCTTGATATGGAAATGTTATGCCTTAAAACAAGTGATATGGGCCTTGTTTGCCCAATATTGGTGCATACCATCCCCTATGATACTGGTTTAGGGTCACTATGGTATGTACTGCTGATACAGGGCTTATACACAGGAGATTTCAACCCTTGCATCTGACTGACACGTTCTTGCAGTGTTGACTATACAAATGGGCTGAACTGTGATTAAATGATAATCTTTTTTTTTTTTTTGTGAGTTTTTTTTTGGCGGGGGGGGGGGGTTGTTGCACTTTTCTGATAAAATTGATGAACAAATAATTGAAAAATAAAAGTTTGTATTTGTGTTACATTTTAAAAGCAAACAACTTGAGCATTTTATAATTTATGCTTATTCAGTGCAATCCTCATTGCATGCTCAACTTGTTTACTAGTTCTTATTTTCTTTCATCTTTTTCAATCTGCTAGGTTATTGGTAGAATTCTTTGGTTTAGAAAGATGGCTTTCCTTATCTAGAAGGTGTCATATTGATACTTTGGTGGCTTGCAAAGTTGTCTATCCAAAGTCTTAACCAACCCCTTTTCTGGGGTTTAACTCTACTCATGGTCCTAGAGTCCTATTTCAGCTTGTGTTTATTTCAGAATAATTTAAAGTATGCGAAGGGGTTTTCAATCATTTGTATTGGTTTTAGGTGTCCAGTTAATGGTTCCTTCCTTTCCTGTTAAGAGATCCTAATTGTAACCAAATTAAGGTTTTAGGTGGTCTGTCAGTTAATCTAAAAGCAAAGCTTTTTTTTTTTTTTAATGCAAGTAAAAAGCTTCTACAGTTAAAACCGATCCACGAAAACCAAAAACTGTGAAAAAAAAGCTTCTACAGTTAAAGCCATTCCAAGTAAACCAAAAACTGTGAAACTAGTTGGGGAAACCAGAGGAGTTCCCATGGTAGATGCTATTCTACAAACAAGGAATATCAAAAGTCGATGTTCTTTTCCTGGTCACATTACAAAAAGGGTTTATAGCTTAAATGATTCTCCTGCATATGTTGAACAAAATATTCTTATTGAGTAGCTGGGTATTTAATTAAACAATACTGGCTATTCTAACTAGATGGTTGACAGGGCTTTTGGGGAGCTCATATAAATTAGAATCTTAAATCAATCAAATTAGTGAATTCGATTTCAAATTTTATTGTAAGTTGACCGTGAGGAAAATAAGAAATGAGAGCTTCTGGAACAAAATGAAAAATTGGATCCTTATCTTGCAAATATTTTTGATTATGAGTTCACCAAGGAATTTCAAGTATTTAATCATATGGCATCATTCTTCTACACAACAAGATGCATTAATGTGTTGTGGGTTCAAGAACTCCATTAAACAATGTTAATAAGATTTATGAGTTGTGGATCACTGGGATTAAGTCAACAAAATCCAGAGGCTGTGATAACTTTTGAATAGAAATATACTTGTGCCTTTGTGCGTAGTATATGGATAGTTCAAAATTTGAAGTCTCCTGATTGGGGTAGGATTAGTGAATAATTGAGCCAATTAAGAGGCTCTTATCAGGGGCTCCTTGAAATAGGGGCCAGGTAACTTGAATGACAGAAGTTATTGAAGTAAAAAATAAGCAGTTTGCTGGCTGCTTTCTTCCTCTCTACTTATTCACCTTTTTTATCTGATTCTTTCCACTCCATTTCTCTTCTTTTTTTTTTTCACTCTTTTCCCTCTTATTATTCTTGACCTTAATATCTTTTATATTGTTATGTTATTGGTCTTAGACATCAAACTGTTGACAACTTTTAGAACTACTTTGTTCTAATTTGCTTGTTATCTTGTGGGATTACATTTCTATTGTGAATGTTAATGCAAGAAACCTAAAAACAGTGAACAGAAATCAGATCAGTTGTCACTATTTCTTCTTTGTGTAGCAGCCCTTTTTAATATTGTGGTCACAGCAAAGTTTGGGACAGCTGCTTGAAGCTGCCTCTAGCCTTAAGGCAGCCTTATTTTATGATATAACTTATCATGTTCCATTTAATGTACATTGGCATACAGATCGTACAGTTAACTGCATCTGGGGATTTTGAGGAGGCCTTGGCTTTGTGTAAGCTTCTACCTCCTGAGGATTCAACCCTTCGAGCTGCAAAAGAGAGCTCAATACATATGAGGTAATAATTTGCCTCTGGTTATGACAATGTCTATTAGAATTCATTTGCCATGCCTACTTTTTCTTTTAGAAAATTGTAATTTGTTGCTGAGTCAGTATACATCAATCGAGATATTACACATTGGATTTTTCTTAGAAACATTTGTAATTATATTAAAAGGATTTTTCTTAGAAACATTTGTAATTATATTAAAAAACCTAGTAAGTTAGAAGATAGTTGTATGGATTGATATTTTAATTATCATAGCTTAGAGTCATGAAAGAAGAAAATGGTGATGCTAGAGTAAGGCTAGAAGTGGGCCGGAGCCGGCTTTGGGTCAGGCCATGGGCTAGGTCTGAGGTAGTTTCGGTTGGGCTTGGGCCAAACATAAAACCAGAAGATATTTTAGGCCAAGCCTGGGGGTCAATGATTGGCCTGGCTCAAGCCTAGTTTGAAGCTCGAACTCGGACCAGGCCTGAAGACTAAGCTCAAAATTAGGCCCGAGGCTGACCCAAAAGGAGAGGGTAATCAGAGGGACAAAGATCTATGAACTAGTCTCACCAAGGTGAAGCAAGATGGCAACGTTGTGGATGGTGAAGCCGCAAGGATTGGTGAAGTTGGCCTTATTGATGATGTGAACATTGCGGGTGGATCAAAAGGTTGGGATAGCTAAGATGGTGTGGATAAGGGAGTCATGTTAAGCCTCGAGAGGAGGTAGAGGTTCCTGAGATAGCAAGCATTGACATAACTGATGGTAAGAATAAGCAATGGATTAGGATAATTCGAGAACCAATCTCAATCCTATTTGATAGGATTGGATAAATTTGGTTTTGAGTGTTAATAGGATCGATTTTAGGTTCAAAACCCTATAATCGACCTCCTTCGAATTACTTCTCAACTCTAGGAGCTGGCTCCTCAGTTTTGACTCAAGAACCGACCACCTGCTTTTTTTGGTGGAATTAAAAAATGAATTGCTTTCAAAGATCTAACCTATGACATCATATACACGTTATAAGTTGTCTACAATTTCTACTACAAGACCTTAAGTGTTGGATTAGTCAACAAATACTATATATATCCCTTTTATTAAACATAACTAAGAGAAAAATTTTAGCTATTAGACATCATACATGTGTCGCAAAAAAAAAAAAAAAAAAGGTTCTACTCGGGAATCAACATGAAATCAAACTAATCTGATCGAGTCAGCTCTAGGTTGGTTTCAGCATAGGGTCAGTTTGGTTTGTAAATCCAAAAATTCAAAATCGATCCTGATTGGGTTGGTTCTATGTTTGGCTGAGAACCGACCCAACTTGACTCATACTCAACCCTAATCGTTGATATTGAAGAGGAGATAGGTAAAGGAAGGGGGAGGCAAAGAGGGCACCAAAGGATTGGAGTTAGGGTGCGGTGGAGTAGGTGAGGACGAGCAGGAAGGCGGTGATGAGGAGGGTAGAGGATTGGAGTGGGGTGTGGCAGAGGAGTGGGATTGGACAAGAGGGGCTGTGGCTAGAAGGCTTGAGGATCGAGGCTAGGGGGAGGGGGTGAGCAGAGGAGTGAAGAAGGATGAAGGCAAAGAGGACGAAAGATGGGAGTGGGGGGTGGCGAGGCAAGAGAAGATGAGGACAACAGAGCAGGAGAGGAGGATGATAGAGTAGGAGAGGATATTTGGATCAGCCTAGTCTTTTGGCTAAATGAGCTAATTTGAGTTGACCTAATTAAGTTTTGGGTTTGCAAGGGCTTGGGTTTAGGTTGAGCTCAGACTATGATTTTGAAAGCCCCAACAATTTTAGGTTGGGCTCAAGTAAGGCATGGCCCAACGCAATTCCAACCTTATGCTAGAGTCATAGAGATGAAATAGACCTAATTATATTGGCTTTGGTGAGAAAATTTTTCTTGTTTATGCAGTTCTAAGACATAAAGGAGATCTAGAAAACCTAAATGTTTATGTATTAGTATTGTCAAAGGTGTGCTAAGGCGCGAGATGTAAGGTACCAAGAGTTAGGCACTTCTTGTATCGTAAGATGTGGCTAAGGCACGAGACGTTATGTGCTAAAGATTGGATGCTCTTATACTCTAGGTGAGGTGCCTTCAGTTAAGCATACATAAGGCTAAAAAGGCACATGCTTTTAATTTGATTTCAAATGCAAGAAAAGCACGTCTTTCTTAATAAGTTATATTTGTAATATTTTTTAAAGTCTATCATATTTATTAAATTATGTTAACTTTATTATGTACCATCTCATACACAATTATTTCTTTTATCATACAAAAAAGCTAAAAATTAAAAGACAAAAAGGTGAAAAATTATGGGAAGGCATCAAGGGACTATAGATGTCAATTGAAAAGGAAGAGGCTTTTAATTGAGCTAATAGGCTAAATATATTACTATTGTGATTTTTAGCTTTTTTTATTATGTGTTATAAATCATACTTATATAAGTTATTTTACTATTTATTTTAAAAATGTGCACCTCATTTTGCTTAGGCGCACGTCTGCATTTTGCACCTTGCATTTAGGCTCTAAGAGCCCTTTGTCCTTAAGTATGCTTAGCGCTTTTAACAACACTGCAATATGCACAATACTCAAAAATAGCAGCATGTTAATTTGATTTGAGTAGAGATGGCAAAAACTTGACCCATACCCACTCAAAAAAATCGGGTTAGGGTTTTACTTTTTTTTTTTTTGACCCAAATCCGAAATGACCTAAAAAATTTATGGTCGGGTTGGGTCGGAATATGGGTAATCCGAAATGACCAAAAAATAGTATTTGCTAAAAAAAGCATAAGCTTTGATCACCATTTGTAATTGGTTGTTTGGATATGAGGTTAAGTTATATTTTTCAATTTCATTTATTTCAAATTTTAGAATTTTATCTAGATGACATATAATTTTATGAATTATCAACTAGATTTTTACATGGTTAATATTTTAATATTTTATATTCTTTGATATATAATATAGTTGATGCTAATGTAACTCATAAATGATGGAATTAGAAGTGTACATTTTCAAGTTGAGTATCATTGAAGAATCAATATCAATAGCTTCCAACATCCTTGAGGAAGAGATGGAAGAGTAGAATTAGGCATGATTTTACTCTTTTTTTTTTTAATTTATGGGATTAAGCACATTTCCAATATTGGCTTATTTTTTTGGTAACCTTATTAATAATTCAATATTAATATTTATTTAATTTTAATAGTACACTTTAATAGACTATTAGTTAATTATATTATTTTAATATTTTATAAATTTATAATTATTATTTTTATTAGTTCTAACCATGCTGTAATTTTATGTCTATCTGCTCTAGCATTTAGAGTAACAAATGGGTAAAAGAAGAAAAGAAATGAATGAATTGATTATTGATAAATTATTTAAAAAGAATAAAAAAAGCATGTATTGAATCTTTTTTTAAAAAAAACTAACTTAATACGAAATGACCCATAGATTAACCCTAAGGCTACATTCAATACATAAGACAGGACAGGATAAAAGAAAGGGCAGGATAGGATAAAGAACAGGATTTAATAAAAAAAACCCTAACTCATATTTGGTGGAGGACAAGATAACAAATCAAATAGGACAGTTATACTCTTAAAAAAAATAACAGTCATTGTTGAGGATAAGGGTAAAAAAAAAAAAGTAGTAGCCCGACGGGATAAAATTAAAAACGCTTCTTTTGATAAGATAAGTTATCCCCTTTTCAACGGGATTAGATATTCTGTGGGATAAAATTTTGTCTTGTCCTAAAGGAAAACAAATATGGGAAAGGACTAAAAAAATCCTATCTCTCTTTTAATCTGGTGTGCCAAATGCACCATAAGGGTTTAGCTTCAAATCTAAAAATGATCCAATCTGACCCAATTGCCGCCTCTAGATTTGAGATATGTAACATGCACAACAAATGAGAAATCTATATTTCATGTTTTCTAAATTAGATCAAGAGGAATATGACTCTGAGTTATAAATTATTGGCATGCTTCCTGTAACCTTTCTTCTCCAAAAGGGCCAACATCCTGTCACTCCACTTGGTGCTTGTCCATCGAAGCTAAGATGTCATAGACCTTTCCTTGTATTTGAATTTTTGCTTGGTTATTGCTTTTATAATCACTCTTCATTTTGATAAGTCTTCTCACCAAGGTCCATGCCAATCCTCATGCTATTTGACTTGTATCACCTCAACATGATGATTGTATGTACAAGCTCATAAATCAATTAAAAAGAAAATTAATACTTTGACTAAATATTAAATATGTTTATCATTATATGCATATACACAATGGGTAGGATGCCTTCTATAGTGAGACATCAGAGGATGTATTATTGTAATATATAGAACTGTCTTGCTGGTTTATTTGTTCAAATTTTAATGTGTATTGGATTTATGGTGTTCATCATGTTCTTTTAATGTGTGTGTATTACATCTGTAGGAATAGCCAAGATTTATATTTCTAAAACAATACATCTGGTTTTCTATCAATTGTCATCTATCAAAAATTGTGTATCTCTGTATTACAGATACGGGCATTATTTATTTGATAATGGGAGCTATGAGGAGTCAATGGAGCAGTTTTTAGCTTCACAAGTGGATATTACCTATGTGTTGTCTTTATATCCATCTATAGTCCTTCCTAAGGTGCTGACTATTGCTGAACCTGAGAAACTTCCAGATTTGAACGATGAATATCTCTCAAGGGTTTCATCTGATGCCTCAGATGAAATAGAATCATCGTCACTATCACAACTCCAGGAATCTGATGACAAATCAATGCTTGAGATCAAGAAAATGAGTCACAATACTCTTATGGCCCTCGTTAAGTATTTGCAGAAGAGAAGATATGGTATGATTGAAAGGGCTACTGCTGAGATAACAGAGGAGGTTGTCTTAGATGCTGTGCAGGATGGTATAACATCTGAGCCATATAGGTCTAAGAGCTCAGGCAAGGTAGGACACTTATTTCTTATGACTAGTTAAATTACTTGCTGCCTGTATAGAGTAGGCATGGCAAATTATGAAGGATGCCAATGTTAAGTTCCTGGTACAAATTCCAGGTGTTAGATATGATCCTAACATGTCTAAAATCTGGATTTACATATGCAATTACATGAATAGACACTCATTCTTCTGTCTGGTTGCACCACATGCTGTTTAACTTTGCAAACTCTGATTCAGGTCTATGTTTATACCTCTATATTATGTTTGCAGACTAGTAGCTTTTATTGTGATATAAATGTTTCAATGCCAACTACCAACCATCCACCCATTAGACTGCTATAGCTTAATTCAACCCATACACCACATGTTACTGGTTGGCTATCAATTTATTGATTTACAAAATCTACTGTCAAGTCATATATTAGTGCCTTTACCATAACCACAACACAGGTCTCGTCTCGGCTATTTGAAGTGGGCTTTGCAAATCTTTCTTTGCCATATCATTCCTGTGAAAGGACATCTGGGGCTGCTGTAAGAAATTTGTGTCATCATTATCAGAACAAGTTAGAACTTCTATAGTCTACTATGGAAAGGATGATAATGGGTTTTGGTTGGTTGTCTTGGGGAATTGACATGAGCAATTTCGAAGAAATTTGAGCCCCTTATTTTACTTATCTCATTCAGAATGAAGTAGCTATGTTCTTGAAGTTAATTAAGATATAAACCTTAAACATAATGATCATAGTGTACCACTGCTTTGTTAAGAGCCATATCTCTTTGAGGATGCATGCTTTTTTGTGTTGGTTAACAAATGTGAGGTATTATAATATAACTGTATGGTCTAATTCTTAAGAAATCTTACAAGGGTTTATTTTGTTATCTTAGAAGCGTGGTCACACCCATATCAGTTCTGTTGCCAGAGAGATGGCAACCATACTGGACACTGCACTTCTTCAAGCTCTGCTTCTCACTGGACAGTCGTCAGGGGCATTAGAGTTATTGAAGGGTCCCAACTATTGTGATTTAAAGATATGTGAAGAGATTCTAATGGAAAGGAAACAGTACACAGTGTTGTTGGAACTTTACAGGTGCAATGAGATGCACCGTGAAGCTCTTAAACTTCTCAATCAACTAGTTGAGGAATCAAACTCTGGCCTTGCAAATTCAGAGCACACTCAGAAGTTCAAGCCAGCTATGATTATTGATTATCTGAAGGTATGGTTGCCCATCTGGTACTATCTTTTGGAATGTCAATGAGTGGTTAAATTTTACACCAGCTTGACCAATCAAAATGCCTGTCTTTTGACCATAATTGTTTAGTTCACTTTGATTTCCTTCAAGTTGCATCTTCATTAAAACTCTAAATGCCTGTGGAGTATCAAATAGATAACTAGAGCTGCAAAATGGCAGCTCTAGTTGCATGTCATGGTCTCTAACATGGCATGTCATACAATTATGTTTCACCCCATACCAGTACAATACCAGTACTGAACTAAGACTTAGTACAAGGGCTTACCTTTGGTATGCTGACCGACCTATACTAAGCATACCGACACTGTACTAGTATGATACTAGTACGGGATTTAGTATTGAGATTGCAAACCTTGGTCTCTAATATCTCATTTTACAATTTGAAAATACAAGAAATAAGGATTATGAACAAATGTACTCATCAGTAGTCTAGGCAACATGTAGCTAAATCATAGCTTTTAATATTTTTCATTTCAACATAGTTGCAGACGAAGCTAAGCATGTAAATTAACCTCATATGTTTAGTTACTCCAAGCCTCTTATCTGCTTCTTTTGTGTCATTACTGTGGTCATTCTGATATTTCATTAAAATAGATGCACTCCTGGATAATCATGATTACCCTGCCATAATTGCCATTACTTTTTTTTTTGAACTTTTATCATGTTTCCTATGCATCGATGTTCTTATTGTTTAAATCAATAAAACTTTTACTCAAATGATTGTAAAGTTACATGCATCCTTCCATAAATTAGGCAGAATTCATTTTTTAGATTCACGTTAATTACAGCATAAGTTAATCTGTACTTAAGAGCATATTGTATGACTTAAGTTGTAATAACAGGTCTAAATAGTGATTATTGTTGTCCTTTGCTTTGTTATCAGTTAATTGTAGACAGATGCCCCAACATTCACACAAGAACCCCTTTATAACAATTTGGAGATCATTAATGTTATCCCCATCATGTTTTCTTGTTTAAACTTGTGCAAAATTGAACGATGTCTTTATGAGTTGTAGCATTGTGATTTGTGAGCTTTAGTACAAATATAATTGTAATGTATTGAGTGTTCTGGACTTCTTGTGGTGTATGTTTCTCTCATTCTGGCATGACTTCTACTAAGATTATTTTTGCAGCCACTCTGTAGGAGCGATCCAATGCTTGTTCTAGAATTCTCCATGCATGTCCTTGAAAGCTGCCCAACAGAGACTATTGAGCTCTTTCTGTCTGGAAATGTTCCAGCAGATTTGGTAAATTCATACTTGAAACAGCATGCTCCAAACATGCAGTCTACGTATTTAGAGCTTATGCTTTCTATGAGTGAAAATGGTATCAACACAGATCTGCAAAATGAACTGGTATGTATTTCTCCCGACTCCTTGTACTTATTCTGATGTATATATTTATTTGAAATGGCTGAGTGTTCTATTATTCATCAATACTTGGCAGGTGCAAATCTACCTTTCAGAAGTATTAGATTGGTACAGGGATCTCAAGGAACAACAGAACTGGGATGAGAAAACGTACTCCTCAACTCGCAGGAAGTTGTTGACTGCTTTGGAAAGTATTTCAGGTTATAATGCAGAGGCTCTGTTAAAGCGTCTTCCATTAGATGGTCTCTATGAGGAGCATGCAATATTGCTTGGGAAAATGAATCAGCATCAGCTTGCCTTGTCTCTCTATGTTCATAGGGTATTTGCCTTCACAAAATGAACTTCTTTGCTGGAATTTATCATCAAAAAAAGTAGGCAAAAAGTTCAGGAGTTGAGAAAAGTATTTGTGGCAGAAAGAAAATTCATGCATAATAAATCTGAAATTCTGATCTTGATTGAGTTTACAGTATCATGTCATACTATCACATTGCTTCAATACCTTTCTAGTTTTTTCATAACCAGTGCTAATCTGAAATGAAATGCTTTCGTATAACTCTCCTTTTTTTTTGAATTATACAGCTTCATTTACCTGCACTAGCACTTGCATATTGTGATCGGGTTTATGCGACAGGACTGCATCAACCTTCAAGATCATATGCTAATATTTATCTTACTCTACTACAAATTTATCTTAATCCACAAAGGACAATTAAGGAATTTGAACAAAGAACTACAAATCCGGTACCTTCCCAGAATATGGGGACCCAGAGAATTGGTTCTGTTAAAGTCAAGGGTCGCATGGCTAAAAAAATTGCTGAGATTGAGGTGGCAGATGACAATCGTGTCAGCCTTAGCAGCACCGACAGTGGACGAAGTGACGGTGATGGTGATGGAGATGAGATGACTGAAGGTGGAGGTCCTATCATGTTGAATGATGCACTTGATTTGCTGAGCCAGAGATGGGATAGGATCAATGGTGCGCAGGCACTTAGACTACTACCAAGAGAGACAAAGCTCCAGGTATTGGAGAAAAACATTAGTGGCTAGACTTTACCGTTGGAGCTTAGATGATAGAATGTTGTTTGAGCTATTACATGATTTATAGCAATATGTACCCAAATCTATCATTTATTAATTGAAATTCTCATGGTTATACTTGGTTAATATGTCATCCTCTGCAAACAGGGAGATGTAACGGAAAAGATGAGATAGGAATATCAGATTTTGTTTGGTAGATCCATATGTAAATGACCAATTATACAACAATAACACTTCAATTCTGCCAGGCATTAATTAAAAAATTATGAATGTTGGTCGTTAGATCATGACTTGAATGTTAAAAAAGATGACATATAGAAACATCAGTATGAAGTTGCTGGTATAGTAAACCTGCTAGTAGTAGGTTAGCTCAGACTTACATATACATGAGTTTCAATCAATGGACAGATTTTTTTTCCATCTGTTTACTCTAATTTATGTCTTCTTAAGATTATTGTATGCCAATCTTCTGTGTGCTAGCAAGGCCCCCTCTCTGGTTTTTCATATATAATTTATTCTTTTGTTCATACATTTCATATTGTATTTTTATTGCTAGTAACTTCTACATGGTGGGTTTTTCTGAATTCTATATTTCATTGACTCGATGCCTGAACCAGGAAGTTGGGTTCGAGATCAATTTACTAAGGACAAAATTTGTATTTTAATGTAAATTTGTTAATTTTCTGGACATCAAGGCATATTTTGCAAAGAAAGTTTGTGGAACCTTGCAAATATCATGTGAACAAAGAAAAAATATAGATGACTTACTTGAAATGTCCACTATTTGCTTTTCTTCCATAAGTTATATTAAAAGTGTAAAAAGCTTTCACAAAGGTTATGGAGAATATTTCATTAATTTGGAGGTTTGTTTTTCACACAGTTGCAGCTTATATATATATATTTAATAATTTGTTTTGCATTGATCTTGACAGAGCTTGCTTCCATTTCTGGAACCCCTTCTAAAGAAATCTAGTGAAGGCCGCCGAAATTATTCAGTGGTGAAGAGCTTGAGATATAGTGAAAATTTGCAGGTTTGTATCTATGCTGAATGCAATTTTTAAGTTTGTTGGTGGTAGCATTGTTACCATAGTCAAAATCGTGATAAAACAGGATATAATCTTCAAACAAGAAGAGAAAATGCTTTTCCATCAGTACTTTCCTGTTTCCCGAGTTTATATATATATATATCGTTTTATCTTGATACTGAAATTATAATTATGTTTCCAAAAAAAAAAATAATTGGCTTGGCTGGTATTCTAGGAATCAAATTTGTTAGTGCTGTACATGCTGGATCTATAATTGTTACAGTGATAAATGCTCACTGTCCTCGTTATTTACCTGTTATTTGTTCTGTGTTATAGGTAAAACAGGAGCTTTATAAGTATCGGCAAACTGCTGTAAAGATTGATGGTGATAGCACATGTTCGCTTTGCCGTAAACGGATAGGGGGTAGTGTGTTTGCAGTTTATCCCAATGGCAAGACACTCGTTCATTTTGTTTGCTTTAGAGACTCTCAGAATATAAAGGCTGTGAGAGGTGCACCTAGAAAGCAATTGTAGTCTGTTCTTACTCCAAGCATGATCAATCCCATTTTGTTTGCTTTAGAGACACTCGTTCCAGTCGGAGAGAAATCGAAGATAGCCATGCATAGTTATGTTTTCTACTCAGCATTTTTTTTTTTTTTACTGCTATTTTTGTTGGCATCATCAAGATTGTTACATAGAACTCGATTAATTTGAAGAAGTTTTGATTCTTTAGTTGCTTTGCAGATTATGAATCACCACAATCCTATGTTGTAAAATACTGTTGACCAGTTTTATTGTTAAAAGTCGATGTCCATGTGGTCGGAATGCAAGATCACTGTAGTAAAGCAATTGTCCAACCTGAATTAGATTGCGACGGATAGGATAGCCTGGTCTCCCCAGCAAATTTTTTGAGAGGAGACCATTTTGTTGTTGTTGCTGCCAATTCATGTGGGAAGTATTGATTCACCGGAGTATGATACCACTTGAGCCGGCCGTTCAGCACAGAAGCAACAGACGCGGATTTAGAGATGGTGTCTACGATGGTGGTAACATGAAGCCTTGAGACTGCCAATCGGAAGAATCCACCCATCATTCAAAAACTGAGGCATTGGCACCATTTCCTATAGCTTGTCAAATACTGTTCTGCAATTGGTTTAGTTGAATTGCAAACTCGCCTTCAACCAAAGTCCGGGAGCCATCTACAGGGATGTGTGAATATCATGAAAAGATGAATAGGAGAGGCAGCTTTTGGAAATATATTACTCAAAGAGTTGTGTCACCCAGACTTGGATCTCTGATCTTTGATTGGACCAGTTATATAATTAATCCGATCAAATTGAATGAACCAACAGCTGACTTTTTTCTATTGATGGATAAATTTCTTCATATTCTTTAAAATATTTTTAACCAATATAATTTAAATATCATTGTTGTTTTTTAGAATTTTTTTTTTTCATTTTTCAAGGCTTAAATCTCTCTTTTCACTTCATTAATGGTTAACCTCTCTCTCTCTCTCTCTCTCTCTCTCTCTCTCTCTCTCGCTCGCGCGCGATATATAAAGAATTTCAGTTATTAATGTGTATTGTAGTTTAAATAACATAATAATTTAAAGCTATCAAATTAGGTGAGTAGGTGAGTTTTATAGAAAAATTATTTTTATTTATTATTATAGATTATTTTTTAAAAATTTTATTATATTTTAATTATTTAAGTAATTAAAACATTATTTTAATGGTTCGATATTTGGACTATTGAATCATTGACCTAGTCTCAGGATCGGATTGATGTGCAGTCCTGTTCTGATAATTATGGCATTACTTGGCATGGGAGGTCTCCAGTGGGATGCCAAGGTACCTCTCAAGTTTTGCTGTGGACTAGACCTCTCAAGTTTTGCTGTGGATTAGACGTCGAGGATAATAATAATTAGTTCGTTGCAAATGCTTGGTAGGCATTTTTGGACTGAACTGAATCAACAACTTAAAAGAGTTTTCAGTGACTGCTCGATTGAGTAGATTAGGAGATTAGCTTCCTTTGATTTCAATATAGGTCCTATTTGTACCCTGAGAATGAACTTCTCAGGCCCTTTTTTCCTTGGTTGATAACTAAAAAGCTTATCTACTTCGATCCATCTCAGGGAGTGTTTAGTTTACTTTACGTAGGCTAGATCGAGCCTTTTCTTTATTAAATTGGGCCAGCAGAAGCTCTATTCAGCTCCATTTTGGGCTGATCAAACATCTTAAGTGGTTAAGGACGGGCAACCAAGCAGGCTCGCGCATTGGGGCAGCGGCTCTATGCACTGGGTGAATAGGATGGCAAGAGGCAACCTTACCGAGTACCTACCCTTAACTGAGGCAACCTTGACCTGATGAATATCCTCTCCTCACCGCACCCTTCTTTGGAAATTGATACCCCGATCTGAAAGAAGTCAGCCTTAGGGACATTTTCAGTTAAATCTTTCTATAAATTCCTTAATTCAAGTGGAGTTAGATGGCCATTCCACAAAGCTATTTGGAAGGCTGATGCTCCGCTTAAGGTTTGCATTTTCATATGGCTAATGCTCAAAGATAGGCTCCAAATTGATGACCATTTGCTTAAGAAGAGTTGGGCAGTTAGTAGAGACTGTTGTTTCTGCCATGAACATATGGAATCCATCTCTCATCTCCTCCTTCAGTGCCCTTTCGCCTCCTCGATCTAATCCTTGATCTCCTCTAAAATCAATATTCAGGTTTGCCCTTCTAACCTTTCCCTCATGTGGTCTTCTCGGAGAGCATCTCATGTCCTACAGCAGTGGAGGAATGCATGGGATAAGCTTGCAATGTACATGCTAGCACATATGGAAGAAAAGAAATACCAAAATCTTCTCTTCTTCATCTATCTTTCGAACCATCCTCTTTAGAAAAGTTCTCCTAAACTTTGACTACTAGAAGGTCCTCTCTCAAGGAAGGTCTGCTCAAGCTCATCTCTTTTTTAAAAATCTCCTTTTCGATGTCTAACTGCCTCATCCCTATATAGTTTCCCTTTTGTATAATTCCCTGTATGCCTCCTAATTTCGATAAAAAAAAAAAAACCTTGCCAAGCACCCTTGTCTAGTTGAACCATGTCGATGTGCTCGTTGATTAGAATGGCAAACCTTAGGCTCTTCACACGTATCATGATCCAAGTGTTGAATTATTGGCAGAATCGAAGTTCTCAAGACTACTTCTAAGTACCCCTAATCTCGTTGGTCATGCATGCACTCCAAGTCCAATTTGATTGTAATAAAGCCTCCTCTAGGAGATGCAATTTCGAGTAAGTGAATGCTTTTTTAATTTGCTTACAACTACCGGATGCTTTTGGGATACCATCGTGTTCACATCC
This sequence comes from Metroxylon sagu, assembly GCA_017589505.3. Lineage (NCBI taxonomy): Eukaryota > Viridiplantae > Streptophyta > Magnoliopsida > Arecales > Arecaceae > Metroxylon > Metroxylon sagu. The sequence goes on along the minus strand of JACVBY030000520.1, from coordinate 706,863 downwards.
TACTTTAGATGGTTTGCAACTGGTTTTGCCATGACCTTACAAGGTCATTTTGCAAAGGTGGCTTTGGTTTGACTAGTAAATGATAGTTGCAGAAGTGTTAGTTTGTAATACAGCTGGCAATGTATGAGTCAAATCAAGTTTTAGGTCTAGTCAAATTAGATTAGGTAAAAAAAAATAATAATCTAGGTGCAAAGTAGTGATTTGATACATTTAAAAGAAAAAAGAGATAGAAATAAAATAAAATTACATAGAAAGAAGTACTAATAAAAGGTTTAAAATCTCTACATCTTATAGAAAATATGATTCAAATCAAGTAGAATTGAGAAAAAAGATTTATATAATCGATCCTAACTAATTTTTGATTAAGACTTTGCCAATGTTGCTATTCTCAAAAAAATAAAAAAAAATAAAAAAAACTCTCAACCCTATATGACTCATTTGTAATCAGCATTGCAAGTTTATGATACATTTATTTTATCTAGACCTATTTAATCAACCAATCCAATAAGTGCTCGCATGTTAATTACATAATATCTTAATAAATGAAAATAAAATATTGTTAAAAATAGAAGATATAGGACTAACAAGTGACAAAAATAAAGCAAGTGGAGAAAACATGATACATTTTAAATGCATCTTCCTTCCAATTTTCTTTTTAGTAATTTTTATTTTATTTCCTTCACTATTGATTATGGAGCCTTTTAATCACCAATCATGGTGCAAGCCATAGCTTCTTACTATGTTGAATCTTAAAGTTTTGTTCAAAGTTATGGTTATAGATCTTGCCTAAGGGGCAAAACTATACCTAAAGTCATTAGCAAACAAGATGTTAGTTAACACATACCTAACCTAGGTATGAAAAATCCTCTTCCAAATCCTTTTATTTTAACTCGATTCAGGTTAAGGGTGGTAAATCATGTCAACAAGTCATAAATGGTTCGAGTTAACTTCAAGTATAATGACTAACAGATCAATTCAAATCTGATCCGTTTATTAATCGAGTTAAAAACCAAACTTAACCTGTGTATTACATGAGTTACATGACATAACCCATGTACCTAGTTTAATAATCAAGTCATGCTTGAATTGATACGAATACATGATCCATGTGACCTATGTAACTCATATAACTTGTATAACCTGTTTAATACATATATGACATATATATATATATATATATATATATATATATGTGTGTGTGTGTGTGTGTGTGTGTGTGTGTGCGCGTGCGCGCATTATCTATTATATTTTTAGTTTTGAGAATTAAGGTTTTAATTATGAATTGTGATGATATATCCATCTAACATAATTTTAATTAATCGAGATGAATACACTTTACCCACATGAGCTATAGCTCAATTTTACTTAGTCTACTCATGGTTTGTAAAGTAGCACTTAGTCTACTTGAGGTAAGCTCTGCCTGAATCTATTACATTTGTTACCCACTTAAGGGTTCAAAGCACTGATGTTTATCTTTTTTTCCCAAATTCAAAAAATGAAATCCTCTTAAGTTAAGAAAGAGTTATTTTTCCCCACTTTTGAACCAATTTTTCTCCTCATTTCAAGAAATTGAGACTCCTTTCACTGCACTCAACGGATCTAGTAGGATATATTGCAATTTTTGTTTGAACGTGAAATATTTTGATAGATTTTTATGGATTACTTATAAATTTTTATGGATTGAAGCAATGTAGGTGCAATTTGAATTATGTTTTTAAGTATATCAAGAAAATCTTCATTCCATAAATGTATTTTGATGATTTTAAAGTCTAACAAAATTTAAGATTCAAATATAATATTTATCTTGAATCGAAAACCAAGTTTTTGAACTACATACTTAATGCCAATTAATCTGGTGAAAATAGACATCGAATGATGCAATAATCCAATGATTTCTCAAAGAAAATTCAAGTAAAATTGATCCTTGGATCCTTTTCTTTGTCTCTTTTCTTGCATTATCTCATTTTTCTCTCTTTTTTTTTCTTTTTTTCTTGAGCATCTCGCATCAGATAAATCATTAGGTGGGTAATGAAATGTAATAGACTCAGACTCAGATGGAACTTGCCTCAAACGGTTAAGTGCTAATTTTTAAACCGCGGGTAGGCTAAGTGAAATCAAGCTATACCTCATATAAGCAAAGTGTATTTCTATCTAATTAATTAAAGGATAATATTAACTTGGATAAATAGATCTAACGGATCATATATGGATTGATGGATTGAACCTCGTTTAATAATTGGATCAATTATGGATCAATCGAAGATTCAACTTATTTATTAATCATTTTTAACAAATCAATCTGATTTCGATCCAAACTTGTTTATACTCAACCTAAACCCATTAACTTCAGTTGTATTCAAAATTGCCACCTCTAATATAAGCGTATTGGTAGATCTGCATCCTAATTTGCAAGAATATATCAACTGCAATATAAATATATACTCTCTTATTGTAATTATTATTATTATACTTTGTTTGACATAACCCATGTTCTTACTTTTGATATCAAACTAAACAACACTATTAGAATAGTGTTTCCATGCGATATATAGTGATTATAATATCAAGCAACGCGGCACCACTGGAGTGGAGTTTTCTTATATATAATGCATATAGTGATTAGGAGACAAAACAAATCTAAGTGGAGCTACTAATCCTATAGTCCAAATTCTTGAAACCCTTTGACTACTAAGACTATCTGCTCAGGGGGCCGTTTTCTTTCCAACCCAATTGAGGACAACAAAAAGAATGTGAGACATCAAGGTATCAAAGGCATCCTTCGGCTTCATGAATCAGAGCTCTAACGGCCAAGAGCTGCACCTCCACATGCTATGTCCTCTTCCCATGATCTCTTCAAAGATTTCATTCCATGCCTTATTTCTTAAGTTCAAGATTAGCAAATAAATTAAAAGTTGGTAATATAACTAAAATTAGCAAGTGAAGTACATAAAAACAAGAAGAAAAATAAAGAAGGAAAGGAAGAAGAAGAGACTAAAGGTCTTTGGGCTTAATAACATAATATTGTGATAATAGATAATCTAAACTTTTTATGGTGGCGTTCAGATTTGATGAGATGATAGATAATCTAAACTTCTAAGGTTATATGATGGAGTTCGGATTTGATAGGTAGAAGGTTAAGAGTTCTAATGAAAGTATAATGATCGGGGAAGAAATAAGGAATTCTAAAATTAAAGCCAAGGCATGTGAAAATTTTAAGACTTATTTACCAAAAAGAAAGATCTTAAGATTTGGATTTCTTTCGTCATGAATAGAGGAGTTCATATAGAGGGATTTATGATTTAATTCACCATTTGTACGAAGAATTAGATAAGGGAGAAAAGTTAATATATGTATTAAGGGGTTTCATTGATACAATGGTAAGATTGGCTCAAACTCATCCAAGTAGATGGCATTAAAAAGCCCTAGCTAGAACGGTTGCTATTTTATGTGGTCGCTCAATCCTCTGGACTCCTTATCCGTCTTGCAAATTCATAATCTGTTGTTATTTTACTCCATGGAATGTATTTAAACAAGTGGTTTGGTACATCCATCTCAAAGATAAAATAAAATAAAATGAAATGAAATAAAAAATGAGTATTTTTTAGAAGACAAAAAGTTTAGAAGGGTGTGGATGCGTGGACAAATCTATGGAATGGTCATAGAAATGATGTTGATTCTGCTAACTAGAAGAAAGTGTGAATAGATTTTACTCGTTAATTTGAAATGAGAACTGGAGATAAAATGATATGAGCTAGTCTTTTTGACCTAAGATAAATTTAGAGAGCTTCTAGCAATAGATTAGAAGGATACGTAGAGAAAAGAATATATAGGAGGCTTAGAAATGAAGGATAAAAAGATATATAAATGTCATTGGTGCTTGGATGACGTGAAACTTAAATAAGGCTAGCTAGAAGGGGCTATTCCCCATCGTTTCTATCCGATACCCATCCAACGCTTGGGTGCTAACTTCAACTGAAGTCTGAACCCCTGGCCTCTTGTCCAAGTATTTGCCTGGTGGCAGGCAAGCAAATACTTAGTGGCAGGCATATATCTGATGCTAGCACATGAAGGTTTTGTCTTGGACTCTCCGTGAGTTAAGCGACAGACTCTATGGTTCTCAAATGACATAGATATATTAAAGTCCTGAAAGCCTGTCATCAATCACACTATTAAATCCTGAAAGCTTGTCATTATCTAAGATGGATTCATCATGCTATCAAAGTCCTGCAAGTTTGAGCAAACTTGCTCGAAGGAAATCTTCTACGATAGTTTCTTGCATCAAGGAGCGGAAGATCAGGAGGAGTACAACTCCCTCCCTCTTCAATTCTTGATCACACCATACATACGGTTACCACCTATGTAATGGACTTGCAAAGAGTCTCTCTCTCTCTCTCTCTCTCTCTCTCTCTCTCTCTCTGTCTCTCTCTCTCTTCCCTTTTCTTTGTAACAGTAAAAGATTTCTCTTTAATAACCTAAAGAATCCAAAAAAACCAAAAAGAAAAACAGAAACAAATGCTCTTCTTATCTCTAGATGACGAAGATACATCCAACGGACAGACAGAAGGATAGCATTGACCAGCCCGGCACAGACAAGAAGGAAAAGAGAGGAAGAAGGGCGACTCACGTGCAATGCCCCGACAAGAAACAAAGCAAGCCCACGTTGACAAGCAAGGGAAACGCCCGCAGCCTTGGATGACAACAAAACTGCTACCAAATGACCGAAATACGCTCCATCTTCCACAAATTTCTCTCATACTTCCCAAACTTACCCCTATGAGCGCGGCGCCGGAGGAGAACATTTTGGACCCCACAACGTACCAATCAACAATCCGGCGGGGGCGGACGGACGCCTCCGTCGAGAGACCCCGACGGCCAGATCCAGCGTGGGCACCAAAATCTCTGCGGCCTTCTCTCCAAAGACCACCGCCAGATAGCCATTGCACCGCCCACGCAACGCATCCCTATGATACATGACCACCGTTTGGTGGACCACAAACCATCCCCATCCAACGATCTAAAAATCATCATCATATCATAACACGCACCAAGGAAAGGAAGGGCGGACCCTCTCCAACCCGTAGCCCGCCGCTTTCCGGTTTTCTCCTGCCACCACGACCGGCCCCGCCAAACCGGCGACAGAGATCGCCAGGACGACGCCTCCGGTTCTCTGTTGGATGGACCCACATCGCCCATATAATAAATCATGTAACCAACCAATGTGATAAGCCACCAACATTAATTATCCGAACAGAAGTTAACCAGATACCAACGCAGACCATTCGAGAGAATTATTAACAACAGCAACAAGAAAAGATGTCGAATTATAAGTTTGGACATGGTTTCAACAACAAGACGACCCCACCGCGCTGATGCTGTACAACCACATCACGCGCACACGGCCGGGCCCACCAGAAGACTGAATGGCTAGCAGACTCCATTCGCTGACACATAGTTAAGTGAATAAGTTTGGACATAGTTTATTATGGACTGTTTTGAGAAGAGGGAAGGTCCCAGTGCCAGGACTTCAGAGCTCAGAACATGGGGGCCCGCCGGGGGATTCCCTTCCTCCGGTGAATGGTGGCCTTGCGAGCTAACGCAACCTTGCTGCGGCTGTGGCTCCCCTCGCTGGAGCTGGAAGACATGTCGTAGGTCTCGATGCCCGATGTCAGTTGCTCGAAGAGCAACTCCGCTTGGTTGCCTCGCGTTGCACCCGCACCATCAGCACCAGCCGACGAACTGGCACCATCCACCACTTGAGATACCTGAAAATAAATGGCTATATATAAGTATTATAATTTTATGCTTGTCGTGAGTTCAATAAAATAGATGATCGTGCGGCACGGAGATATATAGAAAGGCCAAAGTGCCTACGAAGAGAGGAAGATGAGAGATAAGGTGAGATTAGACCTTGCAGGCAAGCGAGCAGTAGCGATTGGAAGAGGTGAGGGTCCAGCCGCACTCCACGCAGATGGCGCCGCCGGGGTGCATCCTGCTTGGCTTGCAGTTCTTCCTGGGGTTGAGAAGCAGCACCTTGGCGCTATTCACAGTATACGGCTAGAAAACGGAGCACGTAAAAAAAAAAATAAAGGCATAATTATATAATATCATTAAAATAATCATTACCTTAAATTTATTAAAGTACTCATTACTTTCCGTTTTTTTATCCTTTTTTTATTGAAGATATCCTGTCAGAAGTGCCTTTAAAGAATGTCGGAACATGACTGCGAGAACTCGTGAACTCAAGGAGTTCTCGATCTTCTTGGAGAAACAAAAGCCAAGAATTATAAAAATAATATTATAATTGTAAAAAAATTGCAGATACTTCTTTTTTCTTTTTTTTTAATAGTAGGAGATATCCCAGCAAGCCAAAACAAGAACTTTTTATTTTGTTGAGTTGGAGAAATCCAGAAGGAAACGAGCAATTCACTGTTCAAAAGCAGACTCACTCAGCTGCAAAAGAAATCAATCTTCAGAAGAGATCAACATTTCTATTTTTTGGAATTAAAAGATCGAAGAAAACTAGAATTAATGCTGCACTAAAGATTAAGAAACCTTAAAAAAAAAAACCAAATCATTCAAGAGAGAAAGGAATTACTGATCTATATTTATATTAGATTGGATGCAATGAGATCACCTGGACTTTGGAGCAGTCCATGAGCTTGTGCATGTCAGCGATGCGGATCACGTCCTGGTAGACATAGCGGCGGATCTGAAGGAGGCGGTGGCCTTGGTGGGTGGAGGAGGCCGCGAGGCAGTGGGGACACATGCACTGGTTGCATTCGATGCAGTAAGTATTCTCCTCGCTCTTCTTGAGTTCCTTGTGAGCCTCGCACGACCCGAAGTACTTAGTGCTCAGCAGCAGCTCCAGCCACGAAGGTTTCATCCACTCCCTACCTCTCTTCTTGTTCTCCATATTGTTCTTGTTCTGGGACACATGCCCCACCTTCAGATCCATCATCATCACCAAAGATTAGATCACAAATAATAACAGTATCAAATAGAAGAATAATTTTGTTCTATGATTCATAGATCAGATGAGAAGACTTTATAACAAGGATTTGAGATCAGAATAATTGATCCATTATTCATGAGAGAGAACCTAGATTAAAAGTGAAAATAAGAAACAGAATAAGAAATAGGAATTCAGGAATAGATTAGATGAACAACCCAGCAGAAGTTTTGTTAAAAATTGACAGGAAAAAAAAATATATACTAAGCAATGGAGATTAGAAAACTCACCACTTCTTCTGCATCACGCAACGGACAAGACTGAACGAGAAAAAGGAAACAAACAGTAAGCAAGTGAATGAAATAGAAAGTAGTTCAGACTAAAATTTTGTTCAAGATGGCCAGAAATATATATATATATATATATATATATATATATATATATAATAAGCAACTGAGGTGTAAAAAAAAACCCTGTCATTTCTCCACCTTCAAAAAATGATCGAGATCAAAACCAAAAAAAAAAAAAAAAAGCATGAGCAACTGAACAAAAAAATAACGTCAAAAAGAAGCTGGATGAAAAATTAGATCAAAAATAATAAGCAACAGAGGAGTAAAAAAAACCATTATTTCTCCACCTTCAAGAAATGATCGAGATTAAAATTAAAAAAAAAAAAAAGCATGAGCAATTGAAAAAAAAAAAAAAAAACTAAAAAGAAGCTGGATAAAAATTTGATAAAAAATTGTTCATAAAATCATGATCAACGGCTGAAACAGCTTCACCATTCTACTCCTTCAAGAGACGGACAAGAGCTCACACACTGATCATAACTAAGCATGACGGACAAGGGCTCACACACTGATCATAACTAAGCATGACGAAAATTAGAGAAGAAATCAAAGTATGAACAAACAAAAGCATAAAGCTGATGAGAAATTTGGGAGAAAGACGAGCGATGACCATTTTTTTCCCTCTTCCCCTTATCGCTGGACGCCACAGCGAGGAGAAGACGAGGAGAGAGCAAAAAGCCGAGACACGGCCTCGGAACTTAAAACCTGGCGAGGGGGAACATAATAAAGGGGAGCGGGAATGCCGAATTATCCGGGCCGTCCATCCCGGCCCCCTAGTTGTCCGACGTCTGTGAAGAATCCCCACCGTTGGTCAAAAAAAAAAAAAAAAAAAGCGAAGACGAGAGCCGTCGGATGGCGGGCTGCGGATCCCACGTGGGGCGTCGGAAGCCCTAGAAAGGATATCCACACGTGTCGCCGCTGCAACGCTGGCTCGTCGTTTCCTGCCATTCCGAGCGGAATTTGCGCGGTCCAAAGGCGTTACTGAGCGCGCTGGAGGCGCCGTACCTGGGGGCCAAGTCACACCCGACGTCACTCTCCCTCTCTTTGTAACCCCTAGCGAGCAGTTGAGCCTTGGCAGCTTCCATTAATCACCTGCAAACAGAACAAGTGCCCGTTGGGGCTTGGGGTGCCATGTTTACCCATTTAAAACTTGTATGGTGTTTTTGAAATTCAAAACAGCATTTTTCTTATTTTAAATATAATGTAAATATTCATCATAAGTATATTCAATGTACTTGGACCAAACATATCCTCTTGCGGATGCATAAAAGACCAATAAGACTACAAAGCAGATATCCCAAGAAAAATGCCCTTCAATTTAGAGTTAATCACAGAGGTTTGGTAACTGACAAGGTCCACCTATTCTATGATGCATGTATGGCTGCCTCTCTATAGTTTTCATGGACTAATCTAAATAAATAACCTATTGGGATAATCATCGATTTGAGTTAAACTAAAAAGGTTCATTAAATGAGAAGATTCATTTATTAGACGTCTGATTAAGATGCTTTCCAATTTAAGGTTAAAATGGAGTTTCGATAATGAGGAGGTTAATCTATTCTATGATGGATGGATAATCCCTATCCATATTTACCATAGATTGGCTTAAAAAATAAATGTCCAATTATAATACTTTCAAGTCAAATTGGAGGGGTTCAATGAGCAAGGGATTATGTCTATTCTCCAGGATGTGCAAGGCCTTCCCTCCGTATTTATTATAAGCTACCCTAAATAAATATCCAATCGGGATGCTCTTGGATTAAGGTTAAACTAGAGAGCTTCGGTAATTGAAGGAGGCTCATCCATTCATCGGTATATAGACACTAGCCTTTCCATACTTACCGATTGTTTCCTAACATTTAGAGAACATATAATTTCAAATTAAGCTTATTTATTTCAATCATGAGCTAAAGGGATTAAAAACTCATAAATATTTATTAAGATAAAAGTATGGACATATTACAGTTTTGCTACACAAACATTAGTTTACAAAAATATTCCAATGCTTGTCATATGGACTTTATACTTGTATGACTCAAATATATCTTATATGTTTTCACAAATATTCTTGGTTTGATGGTTAATACAAAAATATATCTAAGTCTATAAATATTATCATGACTTTCTAAAAGATCTTAGCTATTGTTATTTAAAGAAATATTCTAGTAATTGTCATATCCAGGTGAAAGTACATTTTATTTGCCGTATCCCATGTATATACTTAATTTTATATGAGAAGGAGGACTTAAAAAAAAAAGAGACAAGCGAGACTACATAAATTATTCAATATAAAAATATGGAGGAAAAAAAAAAGAGACCCCCCACATAAATATTATCTATTATAAGTTTATAGAAATATGCTAATAAGTATCATATTTTCCTTATATACAACCTCAATACATCTCATTTGTCATGTTTGCTAGCATTAATATAATTAGTCTCTTAAGGATTTTGAGTTTTAAGATAGATATGTTATTTTGTCATTTCAAACGTTATTTGGATTATTTTTTCATATAGATTAGCCTATGTAAATGTAATTTCTAATTAAGTAATAATAACTTAAATGATTGACACATTTGTACATGTAAATCATGCATGTGTTAATGTCAGGACCTCTCCCCGACACATGCCAACTTATAGAAATTTGGCTAGAGTTCTACTAGTCTTATGGTATGGACTATAAGGCACACGTGAACCCTATCAAATTCCCATAAGTTACATGCTTATCATATAAATCCTGTCAATAACATTTAACCTGCTCAGTTAAATCACATATGTCATCAAACAACAACAGCTAATTTATTTGATCCTGCTCAGTTTATAACATCTTATACATACATATCACTATTCATCTCCAGGCCAAGTTTGATATTTACATCATATAATTACAACTTCACAGATATAAATATACATATATCATCATCTCAATCACCACTCTTAATATACAAAAATATACCTTACAATTACTTTTTACATCCACCAACTCTCTCCCCAAGCACTAATAACACATACAAAAATTTTTGGTACTGAAACTAAGATGCTAAGCCCACCTTCTTAGTCTTTGAATATTTTAAACTCAGCTGCTAGCCCCGAAAAATTTTTAGCACTGATCTGAAATAAAAATGCGAACATAAGAGGGGTTAGACCTAAGTCTCAGTGACTGGATAACCATCTAACTATGAAAAGAAGTTGAGAATCACGTTATAAGCTCATAAGTATATCAGCGCAACATATCGCAATCGATACATAAATTTTTATAAATGAGATAAGTTAACTTATAAGTTAGCTTATGCTTCCAATAATATAATTTAAATAAAGAATTATCACATTTACAAAATTTCCTGATGATGGGCTGAGTGTGCTACCACTAAGGTACATTCCTATAGTCGCCCTCCTGCAGGTGTACTCTCGGTGGGTGAGTGTACTAAGCGCCGAGGATCCCCGCACCACATGGCACCTCTCGCATGTGCGGTTCACCCTAGGTGTAAACTTGCCCCTTTTCCCTGGGCCTCCTGGTTGCCCCTCCCTTGGGCTAATATCTCTGAGCCACCTTGGCTCGTATAGTACCCTAACTCTTTACTGAGCTGAAACTCATGCTTTATCTGAAACTCATATCTTACTTTTAAACATGCTGTAAATCCATACTTATTCTTTAAACTCATGCCTTGCTTTTAAACATGCTTTACAAACATAATAACATTATAACCGGTTTCTTATTTCCCATATTTGATTTCTGAAGATACTATACTTAGTAAAATATACTCATTTGTAGTAAAATATCACTATACTATTATGAAACATTCCACGAGATAGATGAGAAACCCACTCACCTGCTATTTCTTCTTTTCCACAGTTGCTATCCCTCTTGAAAAGGTTCCTTTACTTGATTTTCTTGACCTATATTGCCATATATAAATTTATTTAGGCGACAAATACCTAAGTTTTTTCATGAAACATGCATGCATGCCCCTTAAATGCATACCAAAATTCTCTACCTTTTCCTCTATCAAACATAAATCCTCATCATTTTCATAACATGAAATCCTCTCTTATTTCTTTTCCTTTTCTCTCTAACACATGATTTTATCATTTATCTAAAACCTTAGAAGGTTTAGGGTTTACCTTAAGGATGACAAGAAGAGAAGACACCAAGCTTTCTCCCTTTCTCTTCCTCCTTTCTTCTTCTTCTTCTTCCTTTCTTTTTCTTTTTCTTCTTTCTTTCTTCTTCCCCACGGCTGAAATTTTCTCTCCTCTTCCACCGCCCTCTTCTCCCTCACTCTTGATTTTTCTTACGATGGATGAAGGGAAGGATTAAGGGGTTTTTAAATGCCTTGGCAAATCCCCAATTTACCCTCAAACAAATCTCCAAAATGCCCTTTTAAAGTCCACATGGCATACCTCTTCACCATGCATTTTTACCCTTCTCCACTCATGAAAAAGCCCTTGATAAATTTCCTCTTTACCCTTGGAGAAATTTGCGAATGACGGCAGGATCCTTTTTTCCACTTTACCCTTAATCAGATTTTCAAATGGCTTTGGTATCCTTTCCCTTTATACCCCTCACCAATTGTTCAAATGACATTGATAAAATTTCAAAAGTACCCTTTCATTCATGATAAATTTTATGCTTCAAGATTAGGATACTGCTTTGAGATTCAGGATGTTACAATCCTTCCCTCCTAAAAGAAATTTCGTCCCCAAAATTTAGCTATCTTCCAATTAGAATAAATGAGGGTACTTCAATCTCATCTCATCCTCTCTCTCCCATGTAGCTTCCTCCTTCTGGTGATTCTGCCACTGCACTTTAACTAGAGGAATTTTCTTACTATGGAGCTGCTTAACCTCATAGCTCAAGATTTGCACTAGCTCTACTACATAAGATAGATCTTTTTGCAACTTTACTGGCTCTGACTGAATTACATGGAAAACGTTTGATACATACTTTCGGCACATTGAAATATGGAATACATTATGTATCTGAGAGAGTTCTGGTGGCAAGGCTAATCTGTAAGCAAGTGTTCCAATCTTCTCAATAATCTCATAGGGTCCAATGTATCTGGGACTCAACTTTTCCTTCTTTCCAAACCTCATTATTCCCTTCCAAGGGGATACCTTCAAAAATACTCTATCCCCTACTTCAAATTTGACTTCTCTATGCTTCTTATCTGCATAGCTTTTCTATCTATCCTGAGCTACCTTTAACTTTGCTCTAATAATCTTAACTTGGTCTGCTGTGAGCTGCACTAACTCTGGACCCAACAGCCTTCTCTCACCTTCCTCATCCCAACACACTGGGGTTCTACATTTTCTTCCATATAAAGCTTCATAAGGTGCCATATCAATGCTAGAATGATAACTATTATTATATGCAAACTCTATCAATGGTAAGTGTTCATCCCAGCTTCCTGTAAACTCAATGACACATGCTCTCAGCATATCCTCCAGTGTCTGGATGGTCCTCTCTGACTGCCCATCAGTTTGGGGGTGAAAAGCTGTACTAAATCTCAGCTTAGTGCCTAAAGCTTTCTGCAGCTCTACCCAAAAATGAGAGGAAAACCTTGGATCTCTATCTGATACAATAGATACCGGTACTCCATGTCTACTTACAATTTCATCTACATATAGTTTTGCTAATCTATCCAAGATAAATAAAATCTGGATAGGTAAAAGTGAGCAGACTTAGTCAGCCTATCTACTATCACCCAAATAAAATCATTGCCTCTCCTTGTCTTTGGGAGACCTATAACAAAGTCCATAGTAATGTGCTCCCACTTCCATTCTGGCACAAATAATGGTTGTATTTTGCCAGCTGGGCTTTGATGTTCTGCTTTAATTTGCTGGCACACTAAACATTTAGAAACAAACCCAGCTATCTCCTTTTTCATCCCATTCCACCAATAACTTTGCTTAATAGTCCTATACATCTTAGTACTTCACAGGTGCATTGCATAGGCCGAACTATTGGCTTCCTCCAAAATTTGCTCTCTCGGGGATTACGCTCGGCACACATATTCGGCCCTTGAATAATATCATACCATCATCCCCGATTGAAAATTCTGATTGGGATCCATTCTGCACTAGTTCCTTAGCTTTCTGTAACTGCGGATCCTTTACCTGAACCTCCCTTATTTCCTCAAGTATCCTTGGTCTAACTCTGAAATTTGCTAGCAAAGCCCCTGAATTATCTACTGTCAACTCTGTATCTAACTCCCTTAATTCTATCATCAGAGGTAGCTGCACTGCTCTAATGGAAGCTAGAGTTGCTGTGGACTTTCTTCTCAAAGCATCAGCCACTACATTGGCCTTCCCTGGGTGATACTCTATAGTGCAGTCATAATCCTTTATCAATTCAATCCATCTCCTTTGCCTAAGATTCAGCTTCTTTACGGGTTAGGATATACTTAAGGCTCTTGTGATCAGTAAATGTCTGGCATCTTCTCCCATAAAGATAGTATCTCCATACCTTTAAGGCAAACACTACTGCTGCTAATTCTAAATCATGAGTGGGATAATTCTCTTCATGAGATCTTAGCTGTCTAGAAATGTAGGCAATCACCTTCCCATTCTGCATCAACACACACCCCAACCCTTTAAGAGATGCATCACTATATATCACATAATCACTGCTACTGTCTGGGAGTGTAAGTACTGGAGCTGATGTCAACTTCCCTTTCAATTCATTCATACTTTCCTGACACTCACTGGACCATTCAAATATGGTATTCTTTCTTAGCAGTTTAGTCATGGGTGAGGCTATGATAGAGAAATTTTCTATAAATCTTCTATAATATCCTGCTAAGCCCAAGAAACTCCTCACTTCTGTTTGATTAGTAGGTGCTTCCCAATTCATTATGGCCTCTACTTTTTGGGGATCTACCATAATACCCTGAACTGAAATTACATGCCCCAAAAAGTTCACTTTATCTAGCCAGAATTCACTCTTACTCAACTTAGCATACAATTGCTTCTCTCTTAAAATCTGCAACACTGTCCTCAGATGCTGCTCATGTTCTTCTTCATTTCTAGAATAAATTAGGATATCATCAATGAACACTATCACAAATTTATCTAGAAATTTCTGAAACACCTGATTCATCAAACCCATAAAGGCAGCTGGGGCATTAGTCAAACCAAAAGGCATCACTAAAAATTCATAATGACCGTATCTGATTCTAAAAGCAGTCTTTGGCACATCTTCCTTCTTTATTTTCAATTGATGATACCCAGATCTGAGGTCAATCTTTGAAAACACTGCTGCCCTCTGAAGCTGATCAAATAGATCATCTATCCTTGGCAATGGATAATTATTTCTAATGGTTACCTTGTTAAGCTATCTATAATATATACACAATCTCAAGGTACCATCCTTTTTCTTTACAAACAACACTGGTGCACCCCAAGGAGAATCACTGGGTTTAATAAACCCCTTAGTAAGCAATTCCTGAAGCTAAACCTTTAATTCTTTTAACTCTGCTGGAGCCATTCTATAAGGTGCCCTGGCTATAGATCTGGCATCTGAGATTAGATCTATACTGAACTCCATCTCTTTATCTGGTGGTACCCCGGGTAATTCCTCGAGAAAATACATCGGAATTCACATGCTACGGGATATTCACCAACTGCGGGCCATTACCCTCTACATTCACTACACATGCTAGAAAGGCCTCATACCCCTTTCTCGACATTCTACCAGTTGTCAAGCGAAATCATACATGAGGGTAACACTCTTCTCTCACCTATAAAACATGCCTTCTTACCATCTGAGGCATGAAACACTACCTCCTTCTTTGAACAATCTACCTTGGCCCCATGCACGGATAGCCAATTCATCTCCAGAATAACATCAAACTCTTTTAGCTCTAATGGAATCAAATCTGCTGCCAGGTCTTGGCCCTCAACGAAATAACACGGTTCTATACACTTGGTCCGCAATGAAGGGTTTCCCTCTTGGCATAAATACTACTAGTCGACTATCCAACTTATTCACTTCTTTATTTAGATGCTTAGTGAAATCTACTGATATGAATGAGTGTGTGGATCCAGAGTCAATTAAAACATAAGCATTATGATCACAGATGGATAGCATACCTGTCGCCACATTTGAGATGACCTGAGCTTCCTGTCTGGTCATCGCAAAGACTCTAGCTTCAGCCCTTGAAGCACTAGGGATTGATCCCTGCCGACCGGCGACCTTTGGATCCCAATCGACCGCCGGAGCTAGTACATTACTATCTCCTCTTCGACCGACCGAGGCCCCCTAAGTGCAGGCGATCCCCGAGGGTAGTCACCGCTTTCATGTACTCTCCTAGGGCAATCCCTCTTCATGTGATCCATCCCCTGAGGCCCTTTCTACACTCCCCAGAATGCATCTTCCCACAGATACTACACTGAGGAACAGTTCTCCCGCTTCCAAAAGAGCAGCTCTGGTCCACTCTCTCCCCTGCTATTTTACTACCCCCAGCCTGAGACACTCCTTCCTAAATTTGTTTCCTGCGGGGGGGTACGGATATTGACATGAATGCGATCCCCTTCCAACTTCTACAGGAGCTCTATAGTTGGAACTAAATTATCCTACCCTTTGAGGTTTCTTAAACTGCTGAGTTCCTCCTGCACTTGAAGGAAAATTGGGTGCACTCCTTTTTGACCTCTCTAGTCTTCTACTGATGAACTCTTTCTCTATCTCTTCTGCCTTAAGTGCTCCTTGTACCAACTCTGAATAATTACCATAACAATGCATACTGGTCTTAGCCTTTATCTGGAGATTCAGCCCATCTTGAAATAATCTGCTCTTTTTCCTTTCATCCACTACTAGGGCTTCAGCAAAATGGGATAATTCAATAAAAGTAGCTTCATACTCAGCTACTGACATCTTCCCCTGGGTCAGGTTTAGGAATTCCCTCCTCTTCTGATCCCTATACACCTCTGAATAGTATTGTTGATAAAATTTCTTTTTAAAGTCCTCCCAAGTTATTTCTACCCCTTGTGGTTGCCTACTGCTGATAGACTTCCACCAGTTCTGGGCCCTACCCTCTAACAGAAAGGTTGCAATGCTCAACCATTGCTCCTCAGAGCATTTCATCACCTCAAAGACCCTCTCTGTTTTTTGAAGCCATGCATCAGCCTGAATGAGGTCAGTAGTCCCCTGAAACTCTATAGCCCCTAACTTCCTAGCTCTCTCTACATTTCTTTCTGCCTCAAGATTTTTAGACTGTAAACTGGAACTAGAGGCCACTGCTGCCATGACTGCCTAGGTAATCATTCCCACTAAGTCTGGCACACTCTGCCCTGAGGTCTGTGCCGAAGATGATCCTACTGGCATTGGAGTAGTGGACAGTGAAGGAGACTCATGCAGATGCTCTGGAGGTATATCCATCCCTGCATCATCAGATGGTGGATCACTAGAAAATACTCTACTGGGCTGGACTCCCCTACTCACCCATCTGGGTCTACCCCTACCTCTACCTCTCCCTGAGGACTGCTCTCCTTCCTTGCTTGTCCTTGTATTAACCATCCTACAAAACAATTCATTTAATCAGATTCATCATTCAGACTACACTCAACTATGCTAGACTCATAATTATACCCTTAAGACCTAATGGTTGCTCTGATACCAAAAACCTTGTCGGGACCTCTCCCCGACACATGCCAACTTATAAAAATTTGGCTAGAGTTCTACTAGTCTTATGGTATGGACCATAAGGCACACGTGAACCCTATCAAATTCTCATAAGTTACATGCTTATCATATATAATCCTATCAATAACATTTAACCTGCTCAGTTAAATCACATATGTCATCAAACAACAACAGCTAATTTATTTGATCCTGCTCAGTTTACAACATCTTATATATACATATCACTATTCATCTCCAGGCCAAGTTTGATATTTACATCATATAATTACAACTTCACAGATATAAATATACATATATCATCATCTCAATCACCACTCTTAATATACAAAAATATACCTTACAATCCCTTTTTACATCCACCAACTCTCTCCCCAAGCACTAATAACACATACAAAAATTTTTGGTACTGAAACTAAGATGCTAAGCCCACCTGCTTAGTCTTTGAATATTTTAAACTCAGCTGCTAGCCCCGAAGAATTTTTAGCACTGATCTGAAATAAAAATGTGAATATAAGAGGGGTGAGACCTAAGTCTCAGTGACTAGATAACCATCTAACTATGAAAAGAAGTTGAGAATCACATTATAAGCTCATAAGTATATCAGCGCAACATATCGCAATCGATACATAAATTTTTATAAATGAGATAAGTTAACTTATAAGTTAGCTTATGCTTCCAATAATATAATTTAAATAAAGAATTATCACATTTACAAAATTCCCTGATGATGGGCTGGGTGTGCTACCACTAAGGTACATTCCTACAGTCGCCCTCTTGCAGGTGTACTCTCGGTGGGTGAGTATACTGAGCGCCGAGGATCCCCGCACCACATGGCACCCCTCACATGTGCGGTTCACCCTAGGTGTGAACTTGCCCCTTTTCCCTGGGCCTCCTGGTTGCCCCTCCCTTGGGCTAATATCTCTGAGCCACCTTGGCTCGTATAGTACCCTAGCTCTTTACTGAGCTGTGATTCTTTGCCCCACTGGGCTGCTTGCAATCTGCCCCACTGGGCTGATCTAGCTTGTACTCCCCCCTGGCCTAGGGATCATAGTACGATCGAGTCGCAAGGAGGTGCCGGCTATAATAGTGTGTGCAATGCCCATGCTATGGCATAGTCTACAGGGTGATCAGCCCCATAGATGCCCCAATGCTATTTATGCTGTATGCTGTAAAAATACTCAAGTATAAGTTTATAATCCAATATACAATCAATTATAATTTCTTGAAACATTTCTATTCATGCATGCCCATGCATTACTTTGAAATATAACTCTGAAGGAAAATTTTCATGCTTTACTGAAACATATGTTTTATCCAAGAAATGCTTTTTCATGAAACTCTATACTTTGCTGAAACTCATGCTTTGTCTGAAACTCATATCTTGCTTTTAAATATGCTGTAAATCCATACTTATTCTTTAAACTCATGCCTTGCTTTTAAACATGCTTTACAAACATAATAACATTATAACCGGTTTCTTATTTCCCATATTTAATTTCTGAAGATACTATACTTAGTATAATGCACTCATTTGTAGCAAAATATCACTATACTATTATGAAACATTTCACGAGATAGATAAGAAACCCACTCACCTGCTATTTCTTCTTTTCCACAATCGCTATCCCTTTTGAAAAGGTTCCTTTACTTGATTTCCTTGACTTATATTACAACATATAAATTTATTTAGGCAACAAATACCTAGGTTTTTTCATGAAACATGCATGCATGCCCCTTAAATACATACCAAAATTCTCTACCTTTTCCTCTATCAAACATAAATCCTCATCATTTTTATAACATGAAATCCTCTCTTATTTCTTTTCCTTTTCTCTCTAACACATGATTTTATCATTTATCTAAAACCTTAGAAGGTTTAGGGTTTACCTTAAGGATGACAAGAAGAGAAGACACCAAGCTTTCTTCCTTTCTCTTCCTCCTTTCTTCTTCTTCTTCTTCCTTTCTTTTTCTTTTTCTTCTTTCTTTCTTCTTCCCTACGGCTGAAATTTTCTCTCCTCTTCCACCGCCCTCTTCCCCCTCACTCTTGATTTTTCTTACGATGGATGAAGGGAAGGATTAAGGGGTTTTTAAATGCCTTGGCAAATCCTCAATTTACC
Organism: Metroxylon sagu; assembly: GCA_017589505.3. Lineage (NCBI taxonomy): Eukaryota > Viridiplantae > Streptophyta > Magnoliopsida > Arecales > Arecaceae > Metroxylon > Metroxylon sagu. The sequence continues at coordinate 687,810 of JACVBY030000520.1, read as the reverse complement.
CTCAAACAAATCTCCAAAATGCCCTTTTAAAGTCCATATGGCATACCTCTTCACCATGCATTTTTACCCTTCTCCACTCATGAAAAAGCCCTTGACAAATTTTCTCTTTACCCTTGGAGAAATTTGCGAATGACGGTAGGATCCTTTTTTCCACTTTACCCTTAATCAGATTTTCAAATGGCTTTGGTATCCTTTCCCTTTATACCCCTCACCAATTATTCAAATGACATTGATAAAATTTCAAAAGTACCCTTTCATTCATGATAAATTTTATGCTTCAAGATTAGGATACTGCTTTGAGCTTTGGGATGTTACAGTTAACGTATATAGTCATAGTTTTATTTTGCTCAACCAAATATAAAGTTTCCATGAATCATGGTGCGATCACCTATTAGATCCATCTCCAATATGGCATCAGAGGATAGGTATAATTCACAAGATTTTAATAACCTTTTGAAAATAAATCTTCTATTTTAACTCTCTTTTGTCGAGTGCCATGTTAAATTGGATGAGATGGCAATGCTTGGTGTTTTCTTCCCAACAATTCTCTCTCCAATGTGGCATGAGGAGATTGGTGTAATTCATAAGATTTTAGTAGCTTTTTGAAAATAGATTTTCTATTTCAATCTACTTTTATCGGTTCCATATTAAATTAGATGATACGACAGTGCTCATTGTTTTCTTTCTAACGAATTCATGTCAGTCGATGCGACATGTCAGAACTACATAATCTATCATTAGATTATGAAATATCTCCACAATTATCGTATTTTTCATACAAATATATTTATATATTATTTATTATAAGTTTATAGAAATATCTAAATGATTGTCGTATCTCCTTTACATTTGACTCAATTATATCTGGTGGCATATTGATATGGCAGTGCTCGTTGTTTTTTTTCTAACGAATTCATGTCAATCGATGCGACATGTCACGACTACATAATCTCTCGTTAGATTATGAAAGTATCTCCACAATTATCGTATTTGTCATACAAATATATTTATATATTATTTATCATAAGTTTATAGAAATATCTAAATGATCATCGTTTCTCCCTTACATAGGACTCAATCATATCTAATGGCATATTGATATGGTAGTGCTCATATTAATACAACACTGCCATATTGATATGGCAGTGCTCATTATTTTCTTTCTAACGAACTTACGTCAGTCGATGCGACATGTTAGAACTACATAATCTGTTATTAGATTATTAGAATATCTCCACAATTGTCATATTTGTCATACAAATATATTTATATGTTATGTATCCTAAGTTTATAGAAATATCTAAATGATTGTCGTATCTCCTTTACATATGACTCAAATCATATCTAGCGGCATATCGATATGGCAGTGCTCATTGTTTGCTTTCTAACGAACTCATGTTAGTCGATGCGACATGTTAGGACTACATAATCTATCATTATATTATGAAAATATCTCCACAATTATCGTATTTGTCATATAAATATATTTATATATTATTTATCATAAGTTTATAGAAATATCTAAATGATTGTCGTATCTCCCTTACATATGACTCAATCATATCTCATCTATTATGCCTACTAACATGAATACATTTAACCCTACTAACATGAATACATTTAATCCTTTGATATTTTAATCATTAAGATGGGTACTTTTTTACAAATATTTTCGACACATGGTTAGCCTACCTTAATACGATTTATCATTAGTAAATGATAAATCTAAATATAAATGTGCTATATGTGCACATCAGGCATGTCTTATTTGTCCATGCATTGTATTATGCTTAATCAAGATCCCTATGTGGCCTAGCAAAGTCATTACGATTCATAAGTTTTTATGAACTTTTTAAGACAAATTTTCTATTTTAACCTTGTCATGCCATACCGCATCAAATCAGGGGATCAAATAGTACTCAAAAGTCCTTTTTTCAAGCCTATGTAAATGTTATCTATCAAAAATCTAGGAAAATATTGCATGATTGTCATATTTGCTTTTGTGCTTACAGCTTTTTTCCAACATAAATATATTTAATCCTATACGGGTTTTGATTTTTAAGATGAACATTTATGTTATTTCAAATACCATGCAAGTTTTTTTATACCTATATATATATATATATATATATATATATATATGTATGTATGTATGTATGTATGTATGCATGTATTTATTTATTTATTTATTTATGTATATATGTGTGTGTATATATATGTGTGAGTGTACGCATGCGCATAAAGAGAAGGAGAGGAAGACCCACCTGCAAAATAATTCCAAGTCAATTCATTATCTAAATAAATATTATTTATCATTAGCTAACAATAAGTCTAAGAGATTGCCATATATATATCGCAAATGCAAATCAAGCAACAATAACTCCAACTAGTTGAAGATTAAAGCTTTGTTATTATTATATTATATTATACTTTAATTGAATGCAAAATTTCTCTAATCTATGTCATCATCAACTTCTAGTTCCCTCTCCATTGTGGAACAAAGAGATTCATGAAATTTGCAAGGTCTTATTGGTTTTTTATGGACAATTTTTTTCATTTTAATCTTATCATGACAATATCACATCAAATTGAGTGACATGGCAATGCTTCTCTTTTTTTTTTTAAGAATATAATAGTTATTCATTGCCACGATTGGAAAAGGGTCCAGATTAAGCCAGCTTTTGTTGCCCCTTAGGCTAGGCCCTAGACTGTTAGGATCGGTCTTGGAACTAAACATGAGGTCGAAATAAATTTCAAGTCAAATTTGGTTGATGCCTAGCTTGACCCTGTCTAAACCTAACTTTTGGCCGAAACCCTGAGCTTAGAATTTAACTTGATCCTAAAATGAATTTTATTATTTAGTTCTTTTTCTAAGAGTCTTTTAGGTTGAGTATTTTGGACTAATCAAGTCAAAAATTTCAGATCAATTGGGCCAATTTGGCATGGAACTTACTTTTTAGGCTAAATTATTTGAGTCAATTTTGATCAAGCTTAAGCTCGGGTTGAGCTTGAGCTCAAGGTCAAGACTTAGGAAAGAAAATTAAAGATTATATCTAACTCAAAAAAGTTTACAGACCAAGATTGAGCAAGCATATACCAGCCCAACACATCTTTCCTATCACTCCAACCTAGGCTTGAAAGTAAATCCTCTTATCTTATAAAGAGAAAGTACTAAGTAGATAACAATTACGAGCTAAATATTTTCTTTACATAGAGTAAGTGCTAGCTACATAAATGTTAACTTTTACAAGTTTATAGAGAGATTTCGATTATTATTACATTTGCTTTATGTATGATTGAAATGCATTTGATCTGTTACATCTGTTAGCATAAATAAAGTTAATCTCTTAACGATTTCAATTTTTAGAATAGGTAAGTTTAGTCATTTTTGTTGAGGCATCTAAAGTTTCTTTTTAATTTGTATATATAACCAAGAAATAATGCACACAATTATGAAAATATAATCATGAAACATCAAGATTTAATGTGGAAAATCTTTCAATGTGAAGGGAGAAAAAATCACAAAAGCCAAACCAAAGAAATCTTTCATTATTTAGATCAATAATAAAGTTTCAAAAAATCCTTCTAGCAATGCCAAAGATTACCAAAAAAATTTATTTGTTCACCCAATATAGATGAATTTTAACAGAAGAATAGAATAAAGACACTCAAATTAGGACCAAGAAAAATACTATTTAGGATAAACGAAATCAGTATCTGACCACTGGATATGAAGAATACCTTACAAACAATTATCTTTTAAAATTTAACCTCGATCGAGGATTATATGGCTTTTCAATCAAAGAAACAAATTGCTGATAAAAGAATCTTTATTTTTCTTTTATCGACTACTTTTTCCTTTACACTTCTTTTTCTTTAATTCCTTTTTTTTCACGGGATTACTTAATTTTATTATTTTATTGAGTTAAATTCTATTATTTTATTAAATCATGAGCCCAAAAGAAAACAAGACTCAACCCAACAATTTCACTATACAATTTCCTTTCCATTTTCCATGGTGACATGAGTTGATTGGCATGATTCTTGAAGATTTAGTGTTTTTTAAGTTTTTTTTTAAAAAAAAAATTTGCTTTACTATGCCAATGTCGCGTTAGATTGAGAATTCTAGCATCATTCAAAATTTTTCTCTTTCCATGAAATCTGTGTAGCCTTAATAAGAACATGGAGGAAGGAAGCATAGCTGATCCTATATAAGTATCATCTATTATAACGTTTATTAAATCATCTTAGCCGTTATGATATCTATGATGAATAAATGTTTTTAATCATACGTTCATAGGACTATCTTGGCAAAAATTCTCTCTCTCTCTCTCTCTCTCTCTCTCTCTCTCTCTCTCTCTCTCTCTCTCTATATATATATATATATATATAGAAGTTTAGGACATGAAATTTATGTATACTTTTGAAGACAGTCTCACAATCTTCTGAAAAGACGCCATGCGTTTGGTTTGGTGGTTGAACATTTGGCATTTTATTATAGAAAATAGCAGCAACACGTGCATTGCTCTTATATCTGCGTCTTTTGGTCTGCTATACAATGGAAGTAAGTAGAACTCAGGCAATTCACGGGGCTCTGGTAGCACAAGTATAAAATTTAGTCTTGACAACATCAAGCATAAAATTTAGTCTTGACGACATCGAGCACTTTTTGACAAAATTTGAATGTTTTAACGTACCACACCAGAAAAGCGGAGAAGAGTATTTCTTCTTTGAATTAAAAAAAAGGTTTTAGTCGATTATGCGCGACACTAACCAGCTAACATCGTAGTGCAAACGTTTTTTTTTTTTAAAAAAAATAAAATAAAGAGAAATTAGGACGCGAAAATGGTCAGCAGTCTCCGGACCAGATAATTAGAATGGGAGTTCATCTTTCCTCCCAGGACCAAAGGAGGAGGACGAGGTCGGTTGGTGAAGAACGCGGGCATGCGGGATACGTCAGACTTCTCTTCCATAACTGTGTTATGTTGGTATAGCCCGTAACAAAAGTTATATCATGTCAACACGGTATGATAACCCTTAAGTTGTTCTTTTTAGCGAATCGTGCCAAGCCGGCACAATTGTTTAACACCTTTAATGATACCTTTTTGTTAGGGCAAACATTGGAAAGGATAGCTACAAAATGGCATCATCGGTCTTTTGCTTAGGTAACTATTTAAATCGAAGATTTAGTTTGCAACGGCCAAATATTTTTTACCAATTGAGCTATAAAAAAAAAATGGTTGATAAAGCTAATTCCATTAGAGCCTAATGTTTTAGCTTAAATAAATTTATTTAATTAGATTTGATTAACATTAGGTTAGGCTCAAACTTGTATTGAGGTATAAAGAAAATTTGAATCTAAATCTGATCTTAAAATTTATCAAAAAAAAATTCGAACATATTTGATACAAGCCAAACCTAATTCCAGCCCGATTTGCATCCGCAGCATATTCTAATTATAATGGCTCATAATCTAGATGCAACTCCTAACTCTTTAATGAAGAATTTTTTTTAAAGAAATTTCAAGGGTTGAAGAAGATAATCAAATTTACTCTTTTAGATTTATTTGAACAAAGCGCCTGTAACGAAATTTTTTGCTTCCAAAATTCTTGAACAAAAATGCCTATCAGTTTAAATTACACGGAAGCAGTTTCCTCCTTGGTTGGCGGCAAAAGACGCGCTGTCTGAGTATCAAAGACATCAGAAGGGCCTGCTTCCTCCACTCCCCAGCGCGCCTCGCCCGCCCCCCCGGTTGCTTTTTCTTTTTTTTCTGGAATCAGGTTCCAGGTTTATCGATGCCTTCCATGGCCTTCTCCACCGTCCCTCGATCTCTCTTCTCCTCCCTTCCTAACTCCCTCGAAACCACCTTCCTCTCCCTCGCCCTCCTCCCTCGCCTCCTCTCCACCGCCGCCGCCGAATTCTGTCACCTTCTCCGCTCGAACTCCTCCCTTCCAAACCTCGAAAGAGTCCTCTCCCGCTCCCAGTCTAAGCTCGATCCCTCCATCGTCCGATCCGTCCTCCGTCGATCCTCAGACCGCACTTTGGCGCTCCGCTTCTTCGTGTGGGCCGGCCTCCAGCCCGGCCACCACCACTCCGCCGCCGCCTACTCCGCCGCATCCGACTTCCTCCAGATCCCCCGTCATCCCCAGGCGCTTACCCACCTCCTCGACTCCTACCGCGCCGCTGACGCCCCCGTCTCTCTCAAAACCTTCAAAATTCTCCTCAATCTCTGCCGCCACGCCAACCTCCCCGACGAGGCCCTCGCTCTCCTCCGCCGCATGCCTGTCTTCGATTGCCGCCCCGATACCTTCTCTTACAACACCGTCCTCCGCCTCTTAGCCGACAACGGCCGCGGCGAGACCGGAGCTGCTCTCTTGGAGGAGATGGCCATGGCTAGGGTGAGCCCAGACATGGTCACTTATGTGACAGCGGTGCGGAGTCTCTGCGCCGTGGCTAAGATTGAGGCCGCCCAGGGCCTCGTAGCCCGAATGCGGGCAAATGGGTGCGTGCCCAATGTGGTTGTTTACTCTGCACTGATTGATGGCGCTTGTAGATGTGGTGATCTCGTTGCAGCGATGCGGCTTTTGGATGAGATGGAGAGTGAATTGGAAGACGGGTGCGCGCCGAATGTTGTGACATACACTTGTTTGATCAAATGCCTGTGTGAGAAGAACCGGGTGGAGGAAGCACTGGGGATCTTGGACCGGATGGGGAGGCTGGGGTGCCGCCCCAACCGGGTCACGGTCAGTACTCTCGTGAGCGGGTTCTGTGCCGAAGGGAAAGTCGGCGGGGCTTATGAGCTGATTGAAAGAGTGGTGGGGGAGGGGAGTGTTTCAAGCGAGGACTGTTATAGTTTGCTTGTGGTGTGTTTGTTGCGAGTTGGGAATGTAGAGGAGGCAGAAGGGCTTATGACGAGGATGCTGGAAAAGGGTATCAGTCCAAGTGGGATGGCATGCAATTCTTTGTTGAGGGAGCTCTGCAATCGGAGGCAGTTCATGGATGGGTATAATTGGTTTGGAAAGATGGAAGAGAAGGGGTTGACATGTGTTGATTCAGATGTCTGTGCTGTTCTTTTGGTAGGGCTTCATGAAGAGGGTCATTCAACAGAGACATCAATATTAGCAAGGCAGATTGTTGAGAGGGGTATTCCAGTGGAGGCTTTTAGTGTTGATGGCATAGTGGAGGTGTTGCAGAAGTTTGGTGAAGGTGACTTGACTACAAAAAGTATGAGAACGAGAGAGCCACGGTAGCTGCAGTTTTGAGTTGATGCAGCAGGTAATTTAGATTCACCTGTGTACTTTGTCCTCCCAATAGTTCTAAAAGCACATCAAACATATAGCAGTCAGTATCATTCAGATTCAGTTGATCATTGTCTGCTCATCTCTTGGTAATATTGATTTGGTAGAAAATGAATTTCATTTTTTTATCATGTTGATGCTCTTGTATACTGCTTCATTTCTTTCCAAACTCTAATTGCAGATGTGCCTGTTAAGTGGAAACAAGTTTTCATATATTTTTGTCGATTGTGTAGTGGATATTTCTGATTTTCACTGTGGGAATTAAATGAATTGGTATTATTATAATTTTATCCTCTATAATACGAAAGTCAAATGACAATCACCCCGCACCATAAGAAAGTTGTCCTTTTCATTTGCTCTGGGCATATTCATGTCCAAATTATCACCTTCTAGAAATTGAATCAGCCTCTTGCATTATGGGAAATCATTAGATCTTCAGATATGTATGGTTGTTTTTAATAGTACTACCAGACTGATCCATAATGTCATGATATTCTGAGTTAAAGAAACTTCTCATTGCAGTTTTGTACCATTTCAGTATTTGAAATATCATCTGATGCAGTTATTATAAGTTTCGTATATGATGCATGCTCACTTATTAACTTCTGCAAAACACTGATAAATTGTGTATTTTCTTGTTAAATCCTTCCATATATTCACCATAAATCATTGGCAACCTGTACGTATCGTATTTTTCGGCACTAGATTGTGACATAGGTCCAAAGTTTGCTCATCTTACTGCTCTAAATGATATTTACACTTGGGGCCATTTGTTCCTTTGTTTTGACTTTTAAGTAAGTTGCTGAACCAGTGCATATGTAAAATTTAAGATAGTGGATTGCATACTGGTCAAACATGAGAGCATGAAGTTGGTATTGCACAAGGAGGAAAAATAAGAATATTAAAAGATGGATTTGTACCTTGAAAAGAAAGAGCCAATGGTCAGGCACAAGGGCGAAACCAAGTAAATGAGAACAAGTATTCAAGGCAAATTTTTAGTAGTATCTTAGTCATAGGGTAAATTTACCTATAGGATGACTTGAAATTAGTTCTCATAAAGGGAGATGAGCATAGAATGGGACCACTACTGGAAATGCTACTGAAGTTAACTTGCATTTTTGGGACACCTTCTCATTAAATATGTTTGTGTAGCAAAGAGGTGTTGTGGTGCCCCTTTCACACCAACTTTGGAATGTCGTAATGTATGTGCCGAGCATCATCTCCTTTTATATTTTTTTCCTTGAATATTTGAATTGACCTATGAAAGAGGCAAAGTCTTTTAAGAATTTAAATTTGTCATTATTGATTTATTTATTTGTTTTTAGAGAAAGATTGGGCATAATCCAATAAATTTGTTAAGATAATAATTTTCATGAGCTCAATCTATTGATTGAGTTACAGTTTTCAAGTCAGAAACATCATATCAGAGCCCCCCTTGCACGGTGCTGCACAGGTTTTTAAGCATTGTTCTAATAAAATCTTTTAGTTCACATGTTGATGCCCATTGGATGAGCTCATGCATTGTGAAGTGGCAACAACCCTTGTGATCAGGCCACTCCCATGAGTAGTTTTCAGAGGCCACTTGGTTATGCTCCACACCATCTAGGCTCTTATTAGAATCAAGATGCTCTGCATTATGCCACATAAACCAGTTATGATTGTATTGAATAAGTTAAGTCCCCCTTTTGGCCCTACAAATTATTGTACATATCCACATATAATGAGGAGTCACCACATTTACCTGCCAGCAGTCAACTTTATTGATCGATAACCATGTATATCATGATCTTCTAGTCGATATGGTACAATCTTGATGTTATTGTTCCGCATTCTCAGCAAGTAACAAGGTTCAAGAAAATCATGACTATTCAAGTTGGCACAAAAGCCATTATTTTCAACCCCCAAATTCTCTTTAACCAATTGGATCATTCTTGATTTGAAGTAGACTGAAATTATCTTGCTAATTCAACTTGGAACTCATTGATACTTCATGCTACTTGATATATAAACTGAAGTGCTATGGCAGGAATCTCAAGCTATAGAGCCAAATAATCGACTCATCCTCTTTCATTTTGACCAGAACTGAAATTTAAAATCATGGAAGAAAGCTCTGGGGGATCAGGGTCCATGGAAACAGGCCAAAACTATAGACTAGCATGTGCATTATAATTAAAATTAAGATCTTAGCCGAAACTTGACATTGGTGAATCCTTACAGAAGGCTTTTGGCAATGCTTGGAGCATTGCTTGTGGTTATTGGAATGATTGTGGTTTTTGAATTGCGGTTCAGTAGCTGGAAAGAAGCTCACCATAAGTTTTTGCTGTCATAGGAGAAACGAAGGCATGCTTGACTTTAGTTCATATAACGTCATGGTGGACAATAACCGTCGTGGTTATTGGAACCACTGGTGCACCTTGAAGATCCTGTGGGTGGCACCGGGCCTTTTGGTAGGGACTTAGCTGTACGGGGGCTGTGAACTTGCCATCATCAAGACGAGAAGCATGAATCCCACTCACTGTTCTCCTCTGCGATGATTTGTCTTTTGTAAGCTTATACGTCCTGAGAGTTTAATGGTCCTTTCCTTTTGTCTTCTGTTGTTTGCGTTGATTGCATTTCTCTTTAAGAAGTTGTGGCTCATATGAAAACCAGGTATATCTAGGGGCATTTGCATCACGCGCTGTTCCAAGTTCGTGAGTGAACTCGCGAGATGTTCTTACTTACAACCGCAAGAAACTGCTATCCCACTTCCCAGGAATTACTATGCCGCAGCTATAGGAAATTTCTATCCCACTTCCAAGCTCTTTAAGCTCTGCTGTACATATTGTTTAGGCGTTAAGTCATTGATTTTGCTGAACCATTAAATCCTTATAATTGATTTATAAGAGAGATCTTAATGCTTCAAATTCAAAAGGAATGATATATCATTGCCAAATACTTCTACATGTAAGTATCATAGAGTAAGACAACAACTTGTACTTTAGGATCATCAAATCAAATCATATGGGATATTTTGAAGGAAAAAAAGCCACATAGTTTCCAAAATTTGTAGAAAAGAGCGCGTTCATTTATTTTGTAAAAATGGTCCGTTCTGAATTTATTTGGACCACTACATCTTTGCTCTCAAATTACTTATAGAAACATTTTCAGTTGTGCATCTGACTTCCATCATCCATGCTTCCATTTTCAATTCGTGCGCATCGATTTACATAAATTTACGCATTAATCTACTGATAGGAGAATAATGGCCCATTAAAGCCCCAAACAAACTATTTGTGTGTAAAAAATTACTTTATGACTTTCCTCATATCAAATAAAAGCATTTTTTTCTTTCTTTTTTTTTTTAAAGAAACAAAGCCCTAAAGTACAATATAATTGGCGATTTTTGCAATAGGAGCTTGCTTGCTGCTGATTCTTCTTCTTGTTTTTTATTTTTTTAGTAGTATTATTATTATTATTATTATTAAGGCCATCCAACAGCAGTAAGATTTAAGATCGGTACACAATAGGTTGCAAAAACATGCTCACTCCTTTGGACCGGAAATGGAACCTGATGTTAGAGGGAGGTGTCGCTGCGGTTGGGTGGAAAAACCTGTCAGCATAAATAACAAATCTTCTGTCACATCACAGGTTACCAACCTCTCAGCATGAATAACAAATCTTCGCATCACAAGTTACAGTCCTCTCACCGCACCTTCTATTTTATTTTATTTTTTAATACCTACTTCTGATATAATTTACATGGAAGCAAACGAGACGAACAATTAATTTATTCTCTTGCGACAATACTTGTTAAAAATTTTAGATGATCATAATTTGCATTTTTCCATGCCGCCGAACACAGAGATGAAAACTAGAAAACTCGAAAGAAAGAAGCAACTGGGTTTGTATTTGCACCATTAGGTTATAAAAATAACCTAATTGCTTTTTCTCATACATATCAGCTCCCTTTCTTTATAATCTGAATGAAATTAGCAGCCCCTCTCCCCCATCTCTCTTCTATTAAAGAAAAGAAAAAGTAGTGCACTCTAGATACCTGCTACATCGTTCTCAAGGACACCAAATTTGACCGTAGAGAAATGACTCAATGAGGCGGTGGTGGGCAAGGACCCTTGTGAATTTTGGGACCACTCGAGCACGATGATGATGTTGAGGAAGGCGTAGGGCCTTGTGACAGGGACCGTAACGCCAGACCGCTAATGCTGAGCCTCCTCCGCATGTCCAATGGCCTCCCTGCGTAAAGAGGCTGCAGACTGGCAGCCACCATGAGAAGAAATATCAGTACCCCAAACAGCTCTCTTCTGCTTAAACTCACCATCGCACTTGAGTACTTCGCAAAGATTTCTATGACTCAAAGAAATCAGCTGTTTCCATAAATATATATACACACACCCGCACATTACCAGAGGTATAGAATTTCATTCCATTTTCAGCAAGTCTAAGAAATTTCGTAGCAGGACCTAGGAAAGTCTTTAAGAGATTTCCCTGCCCTTTCCCCTAGGAAATTACAGTTGTTGGGATAACATGCTCTTAGATGTCAAACTAATCTATTTAACATACGTCTCGCTTCGTGCTCCCAGGGTGGACGCAATTGTTAGAAATCACGAGGCATTGCTGATTTTATTATTATTATTAGTAGTAGTAGTGGTGGTGGTTTAGCCTTCTTTCCGTTGCTGCATTGAAGACTGAATGGACGGATAATAAAGCTTCCCGGCAAAGATTGCGCAGGTCCCAGCGATTTACAGTGCAACTCCTCAGGGGCCGTACACCTTGAGACGATTCCACACGCCTTGCACTCTGAAATTTACACGGCCATGGCGATTGAAAGCCAGATTCTTTGTAATGCAAGTTTTCGTAAAAGATGGGGTCTATACCATAAACGGCAACTTCGGGCACAATCCCTCGAGGCCATGGACCTTGAAAGTCCCAACCACCGAAAGTCAAGATTTGGAGTATAAAGTGATGGATGGATGTAATCCTTGTGCCTGGAAAAGTTCTGAACACCAGCATAGAATTTAGCTGATCATTTTGATTACAGCTGTCGCTCCTGAAGCCCTTGTGACCTTCGCCTTTACCGCTTGGCTTTTCACGTTGTCGGCGAAAATACTTTGTCCCATGACCAACTTGTCTCGGCTGGCACACCCAATAATGCATTTTCGGTGAAGTCGTTTAAAATCATCAACACCCGTCATCCACCTGCATGCCAGAAGATTATGCTATTCTCTCGTTCACTCTTGCAAGCTGAGGATCCGAGGGAGAATGGAGAAAAATCATGTACTGTAATTCTTGGCAGAATTATGAGTAACATGAGGGCTCTAATGCCTCAAAGAATGAGTGAGCTGAATGGATTCGGTCAGTACGCGTGCCTTGAAACTAGGCCAAGAACCAAAGATGACCATATAGGTTATATCAACAGGAGACAGCACTAAACTAATATGGCTAGTTGAAAATATTTATTTGATGGACACGCTTAGGTATTATCGCAATGCACAATGTCATGCGAGCGGCCTATGGACCTCAAATATGGATGGTATGGATGTGAATCATAGGGGTCAAGGCAGTGCAAAGCTATGTGAGAACAAGCCATAAATATTATCATGTAGTATGATCAGGAAGGGAAAGTATGTTAAGGCTACAAGATTTAAGAGTGGTATGCAAGATATCAAAATATTATAGAGAGCGAGGACTAGAAGAGTCTGAGCATGCACAATCAACCATAACTTCAAGAGCTATAGGGTGCACCAACTTGGTGGTTTGATTGAATGTTATCGATGGAAGAACTTGTCTCAGCCTCATCCACTGCAATGGCATTATATGGCCCTTCTGATGGGTTGATCGAAATGGAGATGAGGCTTGGGTGAATTAGTTAGTCTTACCATTCAAACTTAATTAAGGGTGATTTAGGGCCATTTAGCGGAAGATAAACTCAGGGTGCTTTTTAGGATAAGAGCTAAGAAAGTAGAAAAAAATAAGAAGACGGCAGGCCATTATCATCATGCTTTGGAAACTGCTAAAGAAAACATGGAGAGGTATCTACCATTGAGGACCTCAATAAAAGAGGACGCACTCAAGGAAGCAACGGCTTGTCTTCAACAAACCATTCTACATGCAGTCAGTCATCCTAGTCAAACTTCTTTTCGTCATTCAGCTTATGATTTATTTTCGAAAAGAAGCTTGTCCAGTCAAGTTTGATAAAACTCACCGCTGGCCTTCCAGTCATTGCTATTAATGTTTCCTTAGTTGTGTATGATTTTCCAATCTAGTCTCGTTGTAATCTATCATGGTTATGATGAGATTGTCTCTACCTTTTGTAAATAAAAATTGATACTTTCCACATGCATTTCAGCCAATTAACTTCCAAGTCCATTTCTTTAATAAGGCAAAAGGATCTCAATTAAAAAGGAATACTCCATCTTCTAAATTAATTGTCTGATTTTATTCACATTATCTTTTCATGATTAAGTTATTGGTTGATCAATCCATTTGTTTGTCGACCAGGTTCTTTAGTATCATCCAGTGTTCAGAATAATGGTTGGCACACGCCACATGCTTGAAATGCGTGGTAGAAATATAGTGGCAACAGTAACTTTGTGATGAATCCAATGAGATTGCATTTACAGCAACTAAAAAGTTGGGAAACAAATGAGCTCACCAATTTCAATCTTATTCATGGTCCATTACAAATGTTTCTTCTATTGAGTAAAATCCTTTGTGCATCACAAATCAGGAATATACATCAACCGCTTCAATGAAAATTAATAGAATCAGAAACTTCAAGGCCTATTTTCATTGTTATGCGATTTCTATAATCATACATCACTCTAGGACATCGAAGGATGAGGTCATAGGAGAGAAAATTATCAGGCTACTCACCACTCATGGTTGTGTCAGAAACTGCAGCAGGATCAGAATGGGCATCTTCTGTACTTGAAAGCTTGACAACATGTGATGGTTCAATGGCAGATGTAAATCTGAAATCTTCTGATTTCTCAAGCGGCTGCAAGATTTAAAGAATACTTTCCAGTCACAAAATGTACAGGAAACTGATCCATGTAATATGAACAGCCAAATAGAAGAACAAAGAAAAACCAAGACCAATACCATATATGAAGCACATTATGAAATCATAGTAGCCGCATGTCTGTTGCCATTGCAAGAACTAGAAAGAGAAAAGGCTAATAAAGCAGAACTCATACTCGAAAATTTTTCTGAAGCAAACTTGGAGGTGGGGGTGGCAGCTCTTCCTTCTTAGGGACCAGTGTGGAGTCTGTGGAATCCACTGCTGGTGAGCTGTCACCAAAGATCAGCACAATTGGGCCAACGTTTTAGTTAATGAGCTAATAAAGCCATAGGATAGAAGATTAAACACTATAAGAGCAAGTCCAAAGCTAAGGTAAACCAAGTCCATTGTCCAATGGACTAAGTGAAGCCAAGCTAAAAATCAATACTAGTTTTACCTTTTATCAATCAATTTTGATGTTCCAAAAAGATTCTCTATAAACACAACATCTTTCGGATGGGCAAGCTTAACTCCCACCTAGAATGATAATGAAACAAGTCAGAACATGTTCTTGCATCTTCAACCATAGAAGAGATTGGAAGTTCCATTATGACATGAAAATGTAATCAACAGAAAAATAAATAAACAAATAAAATTTAAGAAGGCTGCTATGATTATTATTAGGCATATTCACTGTTGGCCACAAATGAATAGTAAAATATTTGCCAAATACAAAAAGAATCCACTCCATCTGCATATAAAAATAAAAATAAAAATAACCGATTTCAGCCATAGATGCCTGAAAATCTCAGTCTGTTTTAGCAGATGATTGCAATCTCACCAAAATTCTAAGAGATGTCAGTTTCATGTAGCAAATTAGTGTTGATTACAATATTTAAAAGGAGACATCAGTGACATCAAATTTCTAGGTGGGTACGATACATAGGCATTTTACACAACAAGGTGTGTACAGCATGAAAAATCTTGAGTCAAAATTAAAGTGGACAAAATATCCAAAGAGAGGGCTTCAACAACCATCCAGCAGTTTAATTCACAATCAGCATACCTCATCCAAAAAATGTCAATACCTTCTCTATTCCCAGCGATGCAAGGCACATCATCAGTGGAACTACATTAGCAACAAGCATTATCACATCTGTCTGAGGTAGTAGTAAAATTTTTGTGTCCACATCCAGATTCAAAAATGAATCACAGAGATGTATTGGGACAGAGATTATGGTGCCATACCATATCCTCATGTTTATACATTAGCTGTACATATGTATGTTTCATGCAGGAATGCTAGCCCATCTTAATTGTACAACTAAGGTTATTACCCTCACCAATAGAGAAAATATTGCACCATGTATTATAATTTAGCATGTGTTTCTCTAACCTTAGCATATGTAGAGACTGGAATCATCATCCTAAACTAACAGAGAAAGCTTTGGACTTAAATATGGAGTTATCAAATTTTGGATGGTTTGCTTACGTTTGCCTGATGAACCATATCCAGCCATCCTGGGATAGTGACCACTGACCAGTCATAAGAATAGCTCAAAACAGCAAGTTTTTAAGTGGGCGGGCCTAAGAAGGCACAATACCTGATGAATTGACTTATTTTCTTAATGAATTGATAGGTTTCTATCTTTTTTTCAAAGAAATAAAAGGGAACATTACTCACATTCAGCCTACTCTCTCACTGCCTCATGGCAAGAAGCACCGCCAAATAGTGACTACTAGAAAATTTCTTGATGACTCGATGACTCCTTACATCATTAACATCATGATATGCCATACTAATGTGTACCACCTCATAACAAGCATACTGTACTATACTGGTATCAAATTGAGACTCAATATCAATGCATATCAAATCTCAATATGCTGAACCGATCCTTGTACTAGGTATACCGATACTATACCGGTATGGTACTAGTATGGGGTCTGGTACTGAGACAACGAACTTTTGTTGACATCAATTAACCTAGAATTTATTGCGGAAGTATTTCTCTAATACTAAAAGTGTGAATTACCCCATATCCCCTATTTTGTATGGATGGTTAAACTCAACAGCCCTATTTTTGCTATTTGAGACATGTTTTCATCTCTTATACCCTGTAAAACCTTTTTTATATGCACATTATCCATTCTCCTCCCTCCTTTTTGTGCCTTTTCTCTTAATTTACAAGTGTTTTGTGGTTTTTCTTGTCTCCAATTTTTGTCTTAACACCTCTTTATAAGTCAGCCTTCAAAATATCTCAGTTTATTACTATTATTTTATAATATGAGTTTTCAGCATGCTTGACCCAAATTTCAGAACTTTCTCAGAGTTTATATCTCTTGCATGGTAGAAAAGATATGGGATGACTACTAGTGGTTGTGCAGTGGAGACCAAAAACAAAGGTGCATAGATCATGTTTGCAGGTTGCCTAATGACAAAGCTGAGACATGTTGAGATTTCCAATATTGTTTAATTATGTTTATCTCCATATCATCTTCCTACTTCGTATAAACATAATTTAATGTCATTTGCGAGCATAACTATGCGTAATTCATTATTTTAACAAGTTATGCCATTAAATTTAATGCAAAAATTACCTTCCTTTCGTTAGAAAACTTTTTGAGCATCAGAAAAGCATAACCATGTATAAACACAAAATTGCTTTTGCAACCACTGAATAAAACTATGGGGTATTAAAAAATAAAAATAATGAACTCACATTCCAGTTGCAACAGCCAATATCATCATCATAAAAGATGATTGTTACTAAACCAAATTCTTAAGTATATAGGGAACCAAACATATGACATCTGACAGTTCTGCATTTTAAGCATGGATGAAACATCCTCAAAAGCAGAAGGGTTTTGTTTTCAAGTCTCGGTGCACTTTGTGTACTATGTGTGGGGAATGTTTCATTAATCTAATGCATTGAAATGACATGAGGTATGGAAATATGTCAATGGCAACAAAAAGTCAACAATCTGGACTGAGCATTGCAAATTTCACAATTAGACAAGCTTCTAGAAAGAAACATTCTATTATTTACCTTGGACTGGGTCTCCTTTGATGGGTATCCTGTATTTTCTTCAGAAAAGAATTGAAAAAGCTCGAGGGTTCCATCTATTCCAAATTCCTGTCAAAACAGTGCGTTGAGTAATGGAACCTGACACAAGGACCACAGATGAACAATCAAACTCAAGTCATAAAAGTACATACTCTACCCAACCCTCCATTAACTAACAACTTTGTTGGAAGCTCGGGATCAGTTCCATCGTTCTTATATTGAAATAAAGGTTGAAAGTCCCTTTCACTGATACAACTTGAGGGATACTGTGATGGTGATGTGATGGTTACTGCTTGCTCTGAGCAAGATATGGCATCGATCTTAGCCTACAAAATGCAGCAAATTGCAAGATACATGACTTGTCGGATTGGTTAATGCAATTAGACATTACTAAGTGAAGTGAAGGAAGCCAAAACGAAGACAAATATGTATTTATGCAGATGATTTTATTAGTTTATGTAAATAAAAGAAAGAAAGAAAAAAAGAGGTTTCCCCAAGACATCTACATGAAAGGCTAATATGCTGATTAGTTTGGTCAATCCATACTGAAGTAAATATATCATTGCAGAGCACCACAAACAAGTGGTAGTTGTATATCTTAAAAGACTATGAAGTTGCATAGGCAAAGATTAGTGGCGGATTTGCCAAATTTCCTAGGTGGCCACCTAGAGATGAAAGATAGAACAAAATGGCATGTTCTCTATTACACAATGAACCCAGATTATGCGATGGTTGGACTCTTCAGGCAGTATTGGTGTAAGGCCCAACTGAACTGGAACTGGTCCATTTGACCAGTCCGGATCAGCCAAAAGTAGTGGAAGCATTTCATGGAGGGAGTGGCAGCATATTGGGAGGAAGACATTACACCGCCACCTCCATGAGTGCCTGTGACCCCGTGATTCTCGATCAACCGTGGAGCGGGGTGATTTTAAATCACTCTTAAACTCCTTCTTCCCTATCATCAGCTAGTGGATTGAACTTGGGATCGAAGCCTTTGAAGACTCGATGGTGAGGACCAAGGAAAGGCAGGGAGGAGAATAACCTTCTTCCCTTGAATTTGATCCTCCCCATTTAGGTAATCTTAGAGAGTTAATCCTTTCATCCTCTCCTTCAATGCACAAATTAATTAGGATGAAATTGATGATGATTTAGCAATGGTTTTAAGACTTTATCTTAATTGGGTTGCCTCTGTTTCAGGATAAAACAGAGGATTCGTGGCTGTCTTTGGCAACTTCCTCCTCTACTCCAGCAGCAACTCCGGCAAGGTAAACCCCATCCTTTCTTTTCTTGATTCATGGTCTTGCTTTAGGATGATGGGATGTAGGATTGGTCGCTGGCAATAACTGAAGTTTGGAGAGAAAAAGGGACTTGCTACTCTGTTCTTGGAAAGGAAGAATGTTGTTGCAGTGCTATGAATCTGTGCCTAGGATCCATCGAATCCTCACCAGAGTTAGTCCAACAAGGATCAAGGTTGAGGTAGCCCAAAGCCATTGGACCTTCTTTGGATTCGTGAACTAGAGGTCAAGTCCTGGGGAGGAAGTTTCTTCTTCTGTGATTCTGGTTCACCTGGTGAACCAGAATGATTTAGGCTCTCACCTATTTGGGTTCAACCTATTTTGAGCCTGATAATTAGCTTGTTTAAAGTCAAATTGAATTGGAATTTTGTTAGTGGATTGTTTTAAATCTAAACTAGTTATGAGTAGGGTTGAGTTTGGGTTAGTATTTAACTATTAAGTTTAGATAACCCTTGACCTAAACCAAGTGATTTAAAGTAGGTTTAGATTCTAAGCTAGGTTGAGACCCAAGTAATATTAGACTTTAACCCAAGATTTGGTCCAGCCAAGTTTGAATGTGTTGAGTGCTGGGTCCAGACTTAGGTTTGATAGGAATTTAAAATTAATTGTTATGATTTTAATTGTAAGAATTAAAAAGATTAAATACGGTCATGTAAGTGACCAGCAACCAAGTTGACTTGACCTTTTTGTAGATTAGCAAGTGAGGTAAGTAGGCTAATTATAAATTAATAATTTTATTAAATTACTTAATTCTAAATTTTTTATATAATTTCTGATTAATTGTTAATGTTTAAATATGCATTGTTAGTTGGAATGTGAATCATTATTACACTATTATCATTTTGCATATTTCGATTTTCTTACTTTATTATGTGCAGAAAAATATTAAATTATAATGCGTACTTTTTATTGATTAATTGGTGCATAATTATTTATTAAATAATAATAATAAATAAATAATATAAAGTTAAAAATTTGTACAATTATGAGAACACAAATAATAAAATGAAGATAATAAAACTAATATATATATTGTTATATAAGAAATTTCATAAATAATTAAATAATTAAGTAGAAATAAAAATAGAATGATAAATGACTTGATAATTTGATGACTAATATTGGGATCTACCTCCATAGGGGATATATATGAAGGATACAACCCAATTAAAAGGTTAAATGTGGTGCTCTGATTCTGTCACGAGGATATATTTGACCGTAGTTCGTGATTGTGGCGTATTCATAACAACATGGCATACAAACTTAAAATAATGATTAAAGATAATGACATAATAATGATAACACGTAAAATTTAACAAGTGAAGACATGTACATCTAATATGAGAGTCTGAAATAAAGACAGTATATTACAGAAACTAGTAAAAATCATAAGTTTTTTAAGTTTACAATTAAGATATATTTGCTCTTGAAAGTTTTAAAAATATTAATCTCTGGAATAACAAGTTTATAATTAGTCTTATTTACTGAGTATGAATTCATTAAATTATCTTTGTTATTTCTCAAAGTCCAAGAAATAGAGAGACCTGGGTAGAAAGTAGTACATGTCAACTTGTCTTAATTATCTTAAAAATTATTTAGACTTGATTGTTAGAATTTATGGAACTCCCTTTGGTGAAAACCATCACCCAAAATAACAGGATCAAACCTTGTTAGAATTTATGGAATTTGGTTTGGTGAAAACCATCACCCAAAATAATAGAATCATTCATGTTGGATCGCCAAGATAAAATTAAACATACAGGCGGAAGCGTACCTGAGTCCATATCGATTGATTACCCTTTAGAGTAGAGCGGTTGGCTTTCCAGATCAATACGTCCATTTTAGAGAGAGCCCTTTAGTTTCTCTCAATGTTTTCTCTCTGATGATGGGATGTCAGAAAGAATGTCTCTGTTCGTGCGATCTGTGAACCATGACCACTATATATATAAATAACCTAATTTTATTTCTATTTTAGCTCATCATAAAAATAGAAATAATTTCTTGAGTCTCTACACATTAAAGGCCCATACCCTATCAGATACATTAAAGCCCAAATTACTGAATACTTAATCGATCACTTTTAATTGAGCTTAAATTTATTTGACAGCCCGCAATACATAAGCTCAACATTGGATTAATGATCCAACAATCTCTCACTTGAGCTATATGTGTAACCTTATAATTATGCTTTGCCAGATATAACTGAATGAGCTCAAATTTGCTGTTATTACCGAAATGTATCTGCAACCAATCCGGTCCATCAATCATACCAACATAGGATCAAAGTGGTTTTCATTACATCTATCGTAACTCAATCTATCAATGGTCACATATGCTGATACAATTGAATGACATGGATCATGGTATAAATGTGTAGCATGAAAATTTCATGCAATGTGATCTTAACATGCATTTTTCCAATTGGTCCTCCCTTAAATCTTAGTGAGATCAGATTATGCTAAAATCAGAGTGTAAACAAACCAAAAAACTTTATTTCTGTAAAAATAATCTCAAAATATCCATTAACTGAAATAACTGAAAAATGTCTATGCAAGCATCTAAAATTACAAACTCCCATTAAAACTGAATATCTTCAAGTGACATAATACCCATACGAGCAATATGCTCATGAAACGTTTTGAGTGGCAATCCCTTAGTAAGCGGATCCGCAATCATGGAGTTTGTTCCGATGTGCTTTATAGACAATTGTCTACTCTGAACTCTTTATTTAACAACTAGGAACTTAATGTCGATATACTTTGACTTTGTTGAGCTTCTGTTGTTGTTAGAATATAGAACTGCTGACTTATTGTCACAAAATAACTTAAGTGGTCTTTTAACATCATCCACTCTGTGCAGCCCTGTGACAAAATTCGCAGCCATATTCCGTAATTGGATGCCTCATAACATGTTATAAATTCTGCTGCTATGATGGAAGGTGCTATAAGTGACTGTTTAGCACTCTTCCAGGAGACTGCACCTTCAGCCAACAAATAAATATAGCTCGATGTAGATTTCATACTATCTTGGCATCCAACAAAATCGGAGTCAGTATACCCAATGATCTCAAACTTATCCAACCTTCGATACATGAGCATGTAACCTTTTGTTCTCTGTAAGTACCGAAAGACCCGTTTGGCTGCTTTCCAATGGTCTATTCCTGAATTGCTTAAATATCTGCCCAACATCCCAATAACGTACGCAATATCCGGACGCGTACAAACCTGAGTATACATCAGACTCCCTACTGCTGAGGCATAGGGAATCTTCTGCATTTCCTTCTTTTCAAAATCATTCTTAGGGCATTGATTGAGACTAAACTTGTCTCCGTTAACCACAGGGGTATCACCTGGTTTGTAATCCTGCATGCCATATCTTTTGAGAACCTTTTTGATATAGCTCTTTTGTGATAATCCGAGAATACCTCGAGAGCGATCCCGATGTATTTGTATGTCTAACATAAAAGAGGCGTCACCAAAATTTTTCATTTCAAAATTTTTAGATAGAAATCTCTTAGTTTCGTGCAATAAACCTATATCGTTGCTAGTAAGCAAGATATCATCGACATATAAAACCAAAAAAATATGTTTATTCCCACAGAACTTATGGTATATACAGTCATCGATTAAATTCATCTCAAAACTGAATGAGATAATCACTTGATGAAACTTAAAATACCATTATTGAGATGCTTGTTTGAGTCCATAGATAGATTTCTTATGTTTGCAAACCATATTCTTTGGGTCTCTCGACACAAAGTTTTCTGACTGCACCATATAGATCGTCTCATCAATATTACCATTGAGAAACGCCGTCTTCATATCCATCTGATGTAACTCAAGATTGAAATGCGCCACCAATGCCATTATAATTCTGAAAGAGTCTTTCGAAGAAACTGAAGAGAAAGTCTCTTTATAGTCAATGCTTTCTCTCTGAGTAAAGCCCTTTGCGACAAGACGAGCCTTGTACCTTTTCACATCACCTTTCGAATCCCTCTTGGTCTTAAATATCCATTTGTAACCAATGGGTTTCGCACTTTTAGGTAATGGGACAAGATCCTAGACGTCATTATCTTTCATGAACTTAATCTCCTCATTCATGGCATCAATCCACTTGTGAGAGTTAGAACTTTCCATGGCTTGACGAAAGTTGATTGGATCATCTTCTGTTATTCCAATGTCTACCTCATGCTCTTGGAGAAATACAATGTAGTCATCTGATATTGCATTTCTCCTCTTTCTAGTGGATCTCCTTAATGGCATAGGTTCTTCAGATGTTGGAGCTTGTTCTTCTGAAACAATTTCTTGAATAGAAGGTTCTCCGACAGTGTCTTGATCTATTATGTCTTGAACAAGGTCAGGAATGAGATCCTGATCAATGCCAATGACATCTGTAGGAATATCAACATATTCCTCCTCAAAGACAAAGTCCCTAACTGTATCTCCCCTTGCAAGCTCAACATTTTCAAAGAACCGTGCATTTCCTGACTCAAAAATCAACTTACTTGTGGGATCATAAAACTTGTACCCCCTGGATCTTTCAGAGTATCCAATAAAATAGGAGCTCACCGTCCTTGAGTCCAGTTTCTTTTCATTAGGCCTATAAGGCCTTGCCTCAGCTGGACATCCCCAAACGTGCAAGTGCTTTAGACTAGGCTTCTTGCCCGTCTAGAGTTCATAAGGGATTTTGGCAGTTGCTTTAATTGAAACTCTGTTAAGGATATATGCTGCGGTCTTAAGTGCTTCTCCCCAGAGTGATTTTGGTAAGTTAGAATGATTAATTATAGTTCTTACCATATCCTTAAGCGTTCTGTTTCGTCTTTCAGCAACACCATTCATAGTGGGCGAATCCGGCATGATGTATTAGTGGGACGATACCGTATTCCTCTAAGAACTTAGCAAATGGTTCTGAATGTTGTTCACCTGAACCATCATATCTGCCATAGTACTCTCCACCACGGTCAGATCTGATACTTTTGATTCTTTTACTGAGTTGGTTTTCAACTTCAGCCTTATAATTTTTGAGCACGTCTAGCGACTGTGACTTTTCATGAATGAGATATATGTAGCCATATCTGAAAAAATCATATATGAACGTTATAAAGTATTGTTAACCATTCCAAACGACTGTAGAAAATGTGCCACAAATATCCGTATGTATAAGTTCTAAGACGTCCAGAGTCCTATTGGCTTCAAATCTTCTTTTATTGGTTTATTTTCCCTTTATACAATTAACACAAATATCAAAGTCTGTGAAATCTAAGGAATCAAAAATTTTATCTGACATAAGTCTCTCTATTCTCCATTTGGAAATATGACCTAATCTCTTATGCCATAATACAGCCGAATTCTCACTGGTTAATTTTCTCTTAGTACCTCATGTACTTAAATGCAGGAATTCATTAAATAAAGCAATTATATCAATTGAATAAAGATTATCGTAACCTGACAAAGAATCGGAACCAACCAAATTTGAATCATGAAACAAGCTAAATTTTTCATTTCCAAATGAACAAAAATAATCAGATTTATCCAAAACAGAAATAGAAATCAAATTCCGTCTAAAAGACGGTACAATAAAAGTTTCATCAAGATCCAAATAAAATCCAGTCTTTAACAATAATCTAAATTTTCCTATTGCCTCAACCTGAACCGTTTTGCCATTGCCCACATAAATGTATCTTTCAGCATCATTTGACTTTCGGCAACTCAGGCAACCCTGCATAGACACACTGATGTGAGTTGTTGCACCAGCATCTATCCACCATGTATGTCTAGGTACCGAAGTTAAATTAACCTCAAAACAAACCAAATTAAGAAGCATACCCTTCTTAGCACGCCATGCGTGATAGTTAGTGCACTGCTTCTTCTTATGTCCTTCCGCTCCACAGAAGAAACAACTAATGCCTTTCGAATCATTCGATTTCTTTTGTTGTTTCTTTTGAGGTGCCGTATCTGCAGCCTTATCCTTCTTCCTTTTCTTTCCTTTATCCTTCGAGGTTAAGGCCAGGTGAGAACTCTCTGTCTTATCTTGCTTAAGCATTTCCTCTTTCTGAACACAGTGTGAGATGAGCTCATTCAGAGACCAAATCTCTTTCTGACAATTATAGCTCGCTTTAAACTGGTTAAACTGTGCCGGAAGGAATATCAAAACCAGATGTACTAGCAAGTCTTTAGAGAGTTCAAGCTTAAGTGCTTTCAGCTTGGAAGCAAGATAAGACATCTCCAAGATGTACTCCCTGATATTGTCTTTCCTCTTATACCTCATTGAAATTAAACTTGTCAAGAGCGTACCAATTTCAGCCTTTTCGTTCTTGACAAATCTCTTTTCAATATTCTCAAGGAAAGCCTTAGCAGTAGTTATTTTTTCAGACATTATATCCCTGAATGCTTCTGGAATGGCCTTTTTCATGATCATCATACACATGCGATTTGATTTCTCCCACCTTTCTATGTCCCTCTTATCATCCAATGTATTCTTATCCGTAAGAGGTGAAGGAGATTCAGTCTTTAACGCAAGGTCGAGATCCATGACTCCAAGAACTATCAGGAGATTTTCTTTACAGGACTTGAAGTTTAAGCCATTCAGCATAGGAATTGAATTGATGTTGGCAGTAATGTTAGCAGGACTGTAAGCTGGACAGAGAACAACAAAACAAACTCATATTAATTTTAAAGCAAATATAAGTTCAAATAAAGATAAATCTCATCCCAAAATATCAGACACTCATTAATATTTTATCTTTGAATAAAATAGTAACTTGTGAGTGATATTGGTAGTAATCAAACACTGATGATAATAACATATCGAATAATGAATCTATCTTTGAATCAATTTATTATTCACATGTAAAACTGACTAACCATCACGCATTTATTACCCTAAGTGCATATGCAATTATGTTAAATATTGATCTTCCTTTGGGCCAATGAATATTTACATAAACTATATGCACATAACCTTTTATATTTTGAAATAAGATTAATTTCTACAAGAGAGATCACTTTGGTGACATATTGTTTTAACTAATCCATCTTAAAATATATATAAGCATATCAATATTTGAATTTAAAGTCGCACAAAAAATTATCCTTAAAACCGTTGACGCACCGGTCAACCTGTGACTGGATCAAGACTGATCGGATGAGTCAACCTTGGTCCTACACAAGCCCCTGACTCGGTCCCTTAAAAAAAAAAACTCCCTTTTTTTTTTTGAAAAGACCAAAAAAAAAAGGAAAGAAACTGTAACGAATCACTTACCAAAAAAAAAAGCTATCACGAGCCACTTACCAAAAAAAAATAAAAGAAAGAAACGAAAGAAACTATTACGGGTTACTTGCCCAAAAAAAAAAAAAGTGAAACTATGGGCTCGTGTTTGAAAACCCTAGGGATTTCGCCTTTTTAAGGTTCGAATGGCCGTTTGGCGTGGCTATTTGGCCGCAATGTTCCTTCATCGGTGCGGGAAGAGACCCGCGGCGGTCTCCATTATGGCCGACGGTGAAGAAACCGCCTGCCCCTTTTTTTTTTTTTAATGACCTATACTTAATGTGCGGCCACAGATGCCATGGCCTGATGGCTGTGGCTCCTTTACCGGCGTGGTCAGATCGCCATGCCTGAAAAAAAAAACTTGATGCTGGTGATGGCGAAAATCGCCGACAAGAGTTTGAAACCTGAATAGAAAGAAGAAAAAATATTTTGAATTCTTTCTTTCCATTTATTTAAAATAATAATAATTTATTCTGTAATTCAATCTCGATGATTCAATATGAAAGGGCTCTGATACCACTTGTTAAAA
Organism: Metroxylon sagu; assembly: GCA_017589505.3. Taxonomy (NCBI): domain Eukaryota; kingdom Viridiplantae; phylum Streptophyta; class Magnoliopsida; order Arecales; family Arecaceae; genus Metroxylon; species Metroxylon sagu. The sequence continues at coordinate 661,357 of JACVBY030000520.1, read as the reverse complement.
TTTATGGAATTTCCTTTGGTGAAAACCATCATCCAAAATAATAGGATCAAACCTTGTTAGAATTTATGGAATTCGCTTTGGTGAAAACCATTACCCAAAATAATAGAATCATTCATGTTGGATCACCCAGATAAAATTAAACATATAGGCGGAAACGTACCTGAGTCCATATCGATTGATTACCCTTTAAAATAGAGCGGTTAGCCTTTCAGATCAATATGTCTACTTTAGAGAGAGCCATTTAGTTTCTCTCAGTGTTTTCTCTCTGATGATGGGATATCAAAAAGAATGTCTCTATTTTTGCGATCTGAGGACCATGACCACTATATATATATAGATAACTTAATTTTATTTCTATTTTAGCTCATCATAAAAATAAAAATAATTTCTTGAGTCTCTATACATTAAAGGCTCACACCTTATCAAATACATTAAAGCCCAAATTACTGAATACTTAATCGATCATTTTTAATTGAGCTTAAATTTATTTGACAGCCCGCAATATATAATTATTCACATATAAGCTCAACGTTGGATTAATGATCCAACATTGATAACTGTCAGAACACTTGTTTTCTTAATGTTATTCAAGTTATAATAAAAATTTTATTTCATTTTCTACATATGCTAGTTCATAATCCCTGGATGAATGTTTTCTTCTGTTATCCTTGCATGCCTAACGTGCGGTAGATTATTACATTTCAGATCTATCCTAGGGTCTGGGCGCAACAATTGGCTACTTAATAAGCATAACATTTAAGGTCTACGCCATATCATCGCATAATTTAACCAAGAACAGCCAATATCATCGTCTACATCATATCATCGCATAATTTAAACAAGATCAGTCAATATCATTGTCCTCAGTTCTCACCACTTATATTCAACGGCTTTGACGATCGACTATCTTTCTCAGTGCAAAGGAATGATACTAATCTTGAATCCAAAGATGAACAAATTCACATGCTAAAATGGAATATGATATGAAGCAATGCAGTAAGAAATAGCAGTAACAGCACCGCCATCTGGGAAGGCAATACCAACAAATTCAAAAAATTTTAAGCACCAATTCTTGGTTTAAACAAGGAAAAGAGACAGAGAGGAAGGGAGGGGGGGTATAGGTTACTTACTTTGGCTAACCGAATCCTCCGAGAGATTTTGGTAAGCGTATCCTGCTCCTGGGCAGTCTAAGAAAGGGGGAATCCATGAGGGAGGAAAGTATAATTTGGATCAGAGATGGAAGAGAGTGAGTGGTGAAAGTACTCTTTCGGAGATGGCATCGAAGATCCGATCGGCGGCTTGCTGGAGATCGTGGAGGGATCGGCCCAGCTGCCGGTAGCTCTCCACGTAGCTCTCTCGCCGCCGCTTGCCGTCCTCCGACACGCGAAGCATCCTGCCTCGCCTCCTCGGAGAGGGAGAGAGAGAGAGAGAGAGAGAGAGAGAGAGAGAAATCCCTCGATGCGGGTTCACGGTGAAGGCTTTAACCCAAAAGGCCAATACCGGACCCGAATATTTTTACCCGAAAAATGTATTTATTTAAAGGAAAGTTAATTAATGTAATAGGATGGTGACGGGTCCAAAATAGGTCTTAATTAGCCTTTAAATAATATGTTATAGTACTTAATTTTAGTACCTAAATTCTCACATAGTAATATTTTTTTTTTGCCATTTAATACGAGAATTTAGATTTTAATATTTAAATATTTCAGGGATAACAGACCGACTCTAAATTAGATCTGACCGGATGCTAAAGATTCCCTAGAAAACGAAACTCTATAAATAATATTTGTCAATAGAAAATTTTACCCATTCCCTCGTCTTTCTCGTCCCAAGTCTAGCAGGCAGAAAAAAAATCGGATCGAATCAGGAGCTTGATTGCTCGTTCCTCCTCCGATCGACTTCCGGGTTCTGCGGCTTCTGTTCAAGGTCCTTGAGATGTCGGTGAGTAGAGAGCTGGCCGAACCTTTCTTTCCGATTTCTCGGGTAAATTTCTGGCTGCAATTTAGGGTGAGCAGGTCCGAGCATTGCTCTGTGATTTGCTTATCTTCTTGATGATTTTGTTTTTCTCGTTTCATTGGATTCTTGTAAATGAGGTAAGACTGGATGTTCTTTTCTCGTTAGATCTGAAGCAGATTTAGTGTCGAATGCGAGCAACTCGAATTTGGATTTCCAGAATTTCTTTAATCGTTCTTTGTGTATTTCTCTTTAAACCAATAGGTTGGTTCTTGACGTGAGCGGATTCTCGGATCGCAAATCTTGTTGTGAGGGCTAGATCTGAGATCTGGTGCTAGAACTTGCATAAATGTTCTATATGATGGATATATGAGAAAAGGAAGAGTGGCATTGACTTTAAGGAGTTCATAAGCTATATATATATATATATATATATATATATATAATCAGATCAGATCAGAAATCATAATGAATTGAAAAACAGAACAAAACAAAACTAAGACTGTGTGCACAAAAGGGAAGAAATTAAGCAAAGAACTTGCATAAATGTTTTATTTGAAGGATACGTGAGAAAAGGAAGAGCGGTATTGATTTCAAAAAGTGGATATGCTATCAAAAAATTCAGATCAGATTGATAAAATAGCTCAATAATGTTTCAAAAATTTTAGAAATCTCACCATGTTAAGTTTTCGATAATTTGTTTCAATTTCAGATGTTTTTAGTAATTGCAAAATTTATTTAAATTTATTTTATGAAGCAATAATCCAAGACCAAATAAATGTCCATAGTACTGCTGTATTGAGTTACAATGCATGCAGTCCACCCCCATGTAGGATGAGAGACATCCAGAAAGGCTTTACCCAACTCAAAGGTAGAATGATAGACCATCTGCAGGATATTCAAAAAATCAATATATAGAAAGAGGATTAAACTATAGAAATAACAAAACCCAGGAACATATTTGCAGACTAGAAAGTATAGACTACCGAACGGTATGGACTTTTCAACAGGAAGTGTGAAACTTATGATTTTGTTAAATGGAATATAGATATTTATAGTGTATCTTAATTCATTTTAATTCCAACAAGGAACTAATAATTGCACAAATTCGAATGGGAAACATTAGAAGGTATTTTTTTAAAAAACACCATAAGCTCATACAACAGCAATGATGGTATTGACAAAACATCTTACCCCTTTTTAGCATGTTTTAGAAGCAAAACAGAGCAAGATTGACTAAAACCATCTTTTGCTTCAGTAGCTGGTGTTCCACAATTGGAAGGATCAAAGTAAAATAGTTTTCAACATGTATGATGCTTCTCTGTTCAAATAACATTTTCAGGAATTGGAGGACTCAATTTGTCACTGGGATCCCATAAACTTTTGCTATCAGAAAGAAAAGTATCACTGGTTTCAGGTTCTGACCACAGCGACAACATCATTATCGCTGATTCTCCAAAGACCAAAAGACTAGAATTTTTAATATTTTCACCAAAAGACTAGAATTTTTAATATCTTCTTCCTGCAAACCACTCTCCAGTTTAGCATGAGGTTCAGGGACGGGCTCAGCTGCCTTAGAAAGTAAATCCTGGGGATCATGAACCATCAGAGACAGAATTGCATGGGATGGAAGGTGCTCTGCCATTAAGGTCATGAGCTTTCTGAAGCTGAGATTTGGTGCTAGAAATCAAATATGGATTTCTTAGTTCAGAATGATCAGAAATACTGCATGACCTGTCAATGGTATGGCATGTACCGACTCATGAGAAAATGAACGAAGCCCCAGACTGATGGTTTTGATAGCAGATTTAACAACTCACTCTGTCTTAGGATACAATGTCTTTTGAAGAACTTGTATTGCCTTAAAACCCATAATTTCCGAACTTGCTATGTCTCCCTCAAGAGTAAAACAACTAACAGATTTACCAGATTCATGCATCTGAAAAGTACAAAGAGAAGTTCTGCAATAGTCATAAAATCTAGGGCTACTAGTGTATCCATGCGCACACACGCGTGTGTGTGTGCGCGTGCGTGCGTGCTTGTGTGTCTGTGTAAGAAAAAGGAATCTCACACTTTGGTTCTCCATTTGCACCTGAAGTCTAACAAGGTGCTATTTCGACAATGTTAACAAGCCAAACTTGTAAATATTGCTCTAGCGAGGTTACACAATGTGCATAAGGCATAAATAGCATGCTTACCAATATGTGAACAGCAGCATAACTTGTATCCTGAAACCATATGTTCTCAAGGCTTAAAAGTTGTTTTGGATGTTACTAGCAACAGGAATTGAGAAGGTTTGTCACCAGATGCCTAGAAGATCGTATTACTTGGAGTTGATTCACTATGAACACATCATTTAGGCTTAGTGATACAACATGGACAAATTAGTAAAATAACAATCTCAAATTGATCATGAAATTGAGAAGCATGTTTTGCAAGGAGAGTGGCTATGTGACCATACATCGAGAGATCAGTAGAACACCATGTCATTTTCAGTTGGCTGGACTGAAAACCAAGTCCATATTTTTGCATTGAAGGAAGATTGAAGATTGCACCTTGATTCATGGAAAGGGACCTCATTCCTTTGAATGGGATGGATCCATGGCTGCAACTTTTGCACTCAGATTTTGGAAGGGATGAAGCCCATGCTTTTGCATAAGATGAATCCAAAGCTACAACTTTTTCTCTTGAAGGAAAAACTAAGTTCATTCCTTTGTATTATTGGTGATGCCATGTGTGTTGGAGGGGTAATATTGACCTTTCTTGTCATTTATCTCTTCATTATCCATTTCTTTCTCTTTCAGTTTCCATTTATTTAAGAGGTCAGATCTGTGAGAAGTTTACATTTTGACAATCAAATTTATGAATTAGCAACTAGTTATAAAATACAAATTCTTCACTTCTGTTGCTAATTTGCCAGCTAGATGGTTCAAGAAATCAATACTGAAAACACTACTTTGTATATGATATCGTTGGTTGAGAACTTAAGTCTAAGTTCTATGTAGGATTTCTTATTTTTTCCTCCTTTTTTTTTTGCAGAGTAACCAAGAAATATTGATTTTTTTTCTTCCAACATTAGGAAATTGTGGGCTTTTAGTAGACGTTCATAACTTTCTTGAATTTGCATGAACAATGATAAGAATTTTTAATATTATAGGTACCTCTATCTATAAAAGTCTTGGTTGTATTCATCTCAGTGTTGTCAAATGGCTAGGTCTCAACTAGACATTTGTGCACCAATGAAGTCTCTGTCAGCAAACATCATAAGACTTGTCAAAAATACTTTAGGAAGTGGTCCTTTGGGTATTTATAAGAGAATGGAATCATCTAATTTCAAACAATGGAGGACCTCTTGTGACATGCAGCATTACCCATGTCATTGAGTGTATTATGTTTTGGAATCCGGACCTCCAATATTTATGAGGAGAAAAGATTTTTGATAACTGATTGAAATGAGTGAGCATATGTATTTAATGTTGGACAAATTCTCTTGAAGTTGCCCTGGCTTCTTATTATTATACTGTTATATTGAAAGTTTTGTCAAGGTCTGGTGAACAGGGATTCATAAATCCAGCCCCAAATTGGTAGGGCAAGGCTTATCTTTATTATTATGGCAAACTCAAACATTTAAGTGTAGCATTTAAAACTTCAATCACTACAATTGGGTCAGTAGACTAAAGCCAGCTCCAAATGTGTTTGTTCCTGTGAGGATCAGATTCCTTGTGATTATAGACTCCACTAGTCCAATTTGTCATTTCAATATTATGTTACCTCAGGGTTAATTCAGCATCTCATATTGAGCTAGTAGCTTTGTTAGGCATGAAAACCTCACTGGCCCGATTATCAAAATACTAGATTGGTGATATTTGGTTTTTCTATTGGTTTAGGTTGATCCAGTGGTAGCTGATAGTGACACCATTATTGTGCACAGAATCAGTGGCAATCACCCTTACGTGACCCCGTGTCCTGTCCCTGCGTTTTTATTGCTTTTTACGAAACCTGCTTGCTCTCTACTTTAATTAGGGCTTGAAATGGCCCATTCTTGGGCCAGCTGCCTCTATCCCAACTTTGTCTTGATTAATGAAGGGAGACCTAAGCTCAGCTTGAATTAGGCTGAACGCCTGTTTCCAACAAGGAAGAGCCTGAGGGAGGCAGGGCCTGAAGTAAAGAATATAATAGATTAGGTAGCAGTTTTATTGGATAAGTGAAATAAACAATGACAACCTAGCAGTTAAAGTGAATGAATGAGGATATCAATGGTGACAGCTGACTGAAGATGATATTTGAGGGCAACTTCAGGAGCAAGGCAGCTAGAGAAAATGGCTAAGGAAGCAAAGAATTAAAGAAGGTGGAGAGCAGTGGAGGAAAATGGAACAAGGAGAGGACAGGAGGTGAGAAGAGGGAGGCAAGTAGGGGATTTGATCAGTTATGAATGTAGGGTTTGTCATGTTAATATTCAGACATGATAGAATTATGTCTATCTTTCCGATGTCTTGTATGTTTGAGCTTCAGGATTCGTTTCAGTCAACTCAGAGTTGGCCCATACGCTGCCCAAAAGTGCACTGGGCGTTAAATCACCAGCCCAGCCCAGCCCAGCCCACAACCTTGGCTTTACTAACCTGTTCTTTGATCAAGAAAATTTCTCTGATATGCTCTTAGGAATATCTGGTTCTTAACTTAATGAGGAGCACAACATCCTTGTACATCCATTTCACATGTTAGGTGTAGCTTATGCTTGGCCCTAATTTTAATATTTCGTACCAATTCCCCCATCCCCAAACATAGTAAAGTGGAAAGAAAAGCAAAACATACACATCTACCAAATTTGCTATATGATTCTGAAACATTAAATATTTTCTAATAGAGAATTACCAATCATTATGCTACCACTTACCTGGCCTTTTATGTTGCAAGCAAACCCCCCCCCCCCCCCTTTTTTCACCTAGCATTTCTTAAAATGTCACAATCATTAGAACTCTTGTGGATTTGATCTAATCATGATTTTTATCATACTATATTATCGAATTTATTATCATGGATTCTTTCTGGTGTAACCACAACCTACATTCCCCGATGCTTTGTTGCTTTGCACCTGATAATGTTCTGACATGTGCTTGCATTTTCAGTCTTGTCTGGAGCACCTTTGTCGATCCAAGTCAGATAAAAATGCTATTGCTAAATAAAGATTTGCAGTTTGTAGATTCTTCCAATTGTACCGATTTTGATTTTGAATATTAGTTGATTAAAACGATATTCTAGGGAAATTGAAGTCTGAACATATAAGTTAAATCATACCACCATAGCATACTTTCCTGCAACTAGTTATAATTGTTGGCAGAAATGATGCTTTACATTTTTTGTTGATTCAGTTTAATCAGCTAATCTCTTATACTTTACTAAAAAATATATGTTGGGTATTTTTAATGCCATTCCCCACTGATTTCAAACCTTTTTTCACCTGCCCTAGATGGTTTTCTACAATTTCCAAAGCACTGGTCATGTAAGGCTGCAGCAAAACATATATTCATTTCACTTTCCTGCAAAGGAGTTTACTTTGACATGTGTTCAAGTATAGAAAAGCACCATCCTGGAAATGTAAGTGCATATATGCATGAAAATCCAAAAGATTTGTGGAAGAAATTTTCATAGTGTGTTTCTCTGTATGACTACTCATCCAAAAGAGGAACTACCAGTAAATGTATTGAATCTTTACAGATTGAGGATCCTTTCTACTATTAAATTTCATTTCTCTATTGTAAATGAGCTTGAAGATTTGCATGGATATTTAGCCAAATTAGTCAGCTAGAACAGGGTGAGCTGGGACACGTCTTGAAAATTTACATTTTTGCAATATCTTAGGAAACAACAAATGTTGCTTCTGTAACATCAACACTTGGGCTGCATGTTACCCTGTTTTGCAATTTTAAAAGCTATCAACATATCTGGGTCAACTCCATCTTACTCTGGAACTTCAAAAGTGACTTATCTAAGTGTATACCTTTTATTTTTCTGTTCATTTAAGCATGCCACATGAAACCATGTCTCTCACCTTATGAACCTGCAGTCAATCCAGATTATCTCTATTCCATCGATTCTGATGCTTCTTGCTTTAGGCGTTTCTTTGCCCTGTTTTCCCTCCTTTCCATGAGAAGCACTTAATGGAGCATGTTGCAGGTCCCATTGGACCAGGGCTATTTGAGGATGGAATGGATCCTTAATTGACTCTTTAACTCTTACATCAACCTGGACTATCGATATCTCAGATGTGAGAGTCCTTTTTTTTAAAATGATTTGATTAACTGATGCTGGTGAAAATAGTGCATGATGTCTCAGCTGACTCCATGAACGGGTGCTATAGATCCATCTCTTGTTCCCTGGCAAAAGCATGGTTATTTGATGTCAATGAGCAGGATCTTTTAGTAAGGATCCTGTGGCTATTTTATTGATTTGTATTTGATCTAACATTATATCTATCAATTTCCTATGATTTTCTGTCACTGTTTTAATACATTTTCCTGTTACTGTTTTGATACATTGTCCCCAAGAAAGCTCACTGGTCTGTAGTTTCTATTATACCTTTCTCTTTCACTGACATTTCTAGTGAACCTTTGATAGCCTGCAGCACTAACATGCATGGCATGTATGCTTCAATTTGTGATGAGTTATTGGCTGTGAGAAAAATCAATTACCAGGTGGATAACTGCAGCAATCATGAACTATTGTTCTTGTCTCCTGGTGCAGGTAAGAACAGTGAAAGTTAGCAATATTTCCCTCGCTGCATCTGAAAGGGACATCAAAGAATTCTTTTCTTTCTCTGGGGACATTCAGTATGTTGAAATGCGCAGGTCATTCTCCTTCTGACTTTTTTGTATACTTTTCTATTCGGGGCAATCATTGTTAAGATCATTTTGTTTTTTGCTTTGGCAGTGAATCTGAAAGGTCTCAACTTGCTTATGTCACTTTCAAGGAGCCACAGGGAGCAGACACAGCAATGCTTCTCTCAGTAAGTTAAAGTTTTAATAAGGCAAAATAATTTGTTAATATGTTCCAATCTATGGAAAAAGATTTTAGACATAACCTTCATGCCTTGTGGTTTTCCAATCTACAATCTGAAAGATTTTTGGGTGCATCATCCCAATTCTGCATGGATACAGGGAGCAACAATAGTTGATCTTTCTGTCAGCATAACACCGGCTGGAGATTACCAGCTTCCTCCTGAAGCTTACAAAGTCATGCCGGTAAATCTAACTCCCTGATTTTTGTGTAGATTATACTTTCAGCTTTTTGCATAACATGAAAATGCTAGAGACTTTTTGTTTTTAATTTTGTATCCCCGGTGGTTTTCTTGAAAGAAGAAGGGAAAAAATGTCATCTGTGCCACTTTCGTTAATTTTTCAAGTGTTGCATTACAATTATATTAGTCAATATTTGTGGTAATTTTCAGAAATAAAACTTTGAACAAGCAGAGCAATTTTTCCTTGGTATTTGTTTTGTGATAATGGGCTCTTGCGCACATGTTATTCTTCCACATGAGGATGTCAGAGATAGCAACCTTATATAATAAATCTTAGGGATTGAGAAGCATTTAGTGAGATTATCGAGCTTGTAATTAATTCTTTTCTTTTCTTTTGTTTTTCGTGTTTCAATTTTATAATTTTAACCTATGCTAAAAGAAAGAAACAAATACATTGAACTATATATATATATATATATATATGTATTATTATTTTTATTTTTACTGGCTCTGTTTGCGTGGTTTATATATGTGTGTGTGTGTTGGGCGATGGGGTAGTTACTGGATAAATTTAAAAGGTTTCATTGTTTTTCCCTTCATTCTTTTTTATTCTTCTTTTTGATGCTGCAAAAGGAAGGGAAGCTCTCGTCAACTGAGTCTGCAGTCAGGAAGACAGAGGATGTCGTGAGCAGCATGTTGGCAAAGGGTTTCGTCCTGGGCAAGGATGCCCTTCAAAAAGCCAGATCCTTTGACGAACAGCACCATTTTACGTCCAATGCCTCAGCAACGGTGGCATCTCTGGACCGTAAGATGGGCTTGAGCGAGAAGATTAGCATGGGTACCGCTATGGTCGGTGGGAAGGTAAGGGAGGTGGATGAGCGCTTCCAGGTGTCAGAGATCACAAGGTCCGCCCTCACTGTGGCTGAGCAGAAGGCCAGCACTGCAGGATCAGCCATCCTGAGCAACCGATATGTGTCGACCGGAGCATCTTGGCTCTCAAGCGCACTTGGCATGGTGGCCAAGGCAGCTGGCGATGTGAGCACAATGACCAGAGAAAAGGTGGAGAAGGCTGAGGAGGAGAGGAAGGAGATCCTCAGCAGGGAGAGGAGGGAGATTGTGAACGACTTTGCACAGATACACCTTGATGACTCGTCACTGGGGGAGCCCGCAACGGTGCCAGTGGAATCAGCGGATGAACAAAAGCTACAAATCATATGAGTAGATTAGATTCCTGGTTTTCTTTTTTTTTTTTTTTTCTTTCCTTCTTTCTCTTTTTCCCTCATATTGATCATTTATTGTTACTGAGTAAAAGATTGATTTGATGGATGTATCATTCATGGCAATATTGGATGCTTGTAATGTTGATGGTAGTACTTGTATGTTAATGTGACTATCTTTCAACCAGATTGTGAACCTTGTTTCTGCTTCTTGTGATCTGCTGTTTAAAATTTCCCCCCACTTTATTTATCCATGAAAGGAGAAGTCAGTTTCCACATTTTGCTCAAAGAAAGATATCTGATTTCTCAATTTTTTTTTTTTTTTTAACCTGTCTTCCTGTTACCGGTTTCTGAGTTGGCAGAGAAACACCACTTAGAGCGTCAACTAATTAATTTCCTGGGCTCCTCTTTTCTACTAATTCTTATAATTGTGGATCGGATGTTGCTTGTGGAAAGTAATGAAGTGTAGATTTGGGTAACTAATGTCAACCAGATGATGTATCTTATATAATAAGCCTATTCCTGGAAAGTTGGATTGCTTTAGTTAAACATTAGTTTCCTCGCTTTTTTTTTTTTTTCCTTCTTCTTTGCCAGAGTTAAGCATTAGATTGTTTACACAATTTTGCAATTTGACCTTTAAAATTTTCTACCATACTCTTAGACTAATGTTGCCGCTAACCCATTTAATCGAGAGTTGCGTTGGCAGTTTGAGACAGGATGCTGTACCAATTCATTTTCTTCCTCCCCTTATTTGTTGAAAATTGAGAAATCCAATCCCATTACTGAAATAGTAAGGGTGAAAAATAGATCGCACTATAATTCAAACATTTTAGTTTTAAACAAATTAGAATAAATAATTACAGATGTCTTCAGGGAGGCATATATTCATAACAGCTGATAGGTAATAGCTGAGGTTGAGCTTAGAGCTTTCTCAGGCAGCCCCAAAGCATTATGGTTTCGATTGCACATCGAATGCTGCTCGACTGTTAACCCCAGATAGCTTTCAATCTCTATGCATCACCTCTTGGTCAACTGATTTGTGAGAACTGGTAGTGTCTTATATTCTCCTCCAAAGGACGCCTTTGGCCCTAAATGCTGCGTAGGCTTCTATGCAATTTTCAATCCATTGTCCGTAAGACTTGTCCGAAAGGAAGTGAGCCAGGAACGAGAAAGCAAGGCAAAAGATTTCCCGTGAAGGATTTTCACACATCCCAGCAAGGTATCCAAAACTCAATTCATTCCAGACAGCCTTTATGTGTTTCAAATGGCGCCATTAATACTTCAGTTTGAAATCACCATGTGAAAAAGGAAAGAAAAAAGAGGAGAATGGACAGGCGGATGCAGATGAAAACAACTTTGGATCTACATGAATTCGTGAATTAGCTTGGTTTCCCTCCTCCTCAAGAAAAGATCAACATGAGTTCTTTTGCCACAACGAGTGCATATATGAGCATTATCCGTAAATCGTTTTCCAGTCAAAAAAGTTTTAGGGATTGGATCTGTGCACTTGTATGGTTCCATTTTGAAACAAAATGAAATGGAATAGTGCTGGAATGAAATGCATTATTTTCTACCATTATATCTAATGCCTACCATTATTACAACGTAACCTGTGTTCTGAAACAATCCCGGAAAGAAGCATGCCACGTACCGAGACAAGTCCATGATCACCTTGGAAGATCTGCGTGCTAGCACACGTACTTCACCAACCACTCTAAGCTCTGCAAAACATTTGCCCCGTCCGGACTGATTAAAGATGTGCCACTAGTTTTGCAGATAAATAGCCATCATATTCCATTTTCTTTTCCCTGTTGCTTTGAAGTCCTTCGGAACTAGTAAAAGAAAAGACTGCCGAAGGAACTCTTGTATATAAGACAAGGAGGAGAAATAGATACCTGAATGCATTCTGGTAGATCATCATTTTTACTTCTTACATGCGTCTGCATAGTTGCATAAAATTTCATAAATTAATAATCCTTGCAAAAACAGAGTATCTACATTTTACAACAAAATTAATGTCGAACTATCTTTTGAGGACGGATTCCTATTTTATAGAATGGGCATATGAATGGTTGAACTTTGGAAGCGATGAAAGTTCTATCCATCAAACTGAATAAGAACTCGTAATATTGAACGGTCAGCTACATTAGCAATATCATGGAATACAGGGCTGCCGGCTTATTTGAGATATATAAGGCAGGGATGTTCACCGTGCCGTGGTAAGTTATATTGGCAGTTGTAGCACGAACACTATGCAAACGAGAGTTGTCAAATTTACCTCCATGACTGTAAGACACGAAGACTCGTGGTTGGCAGCGAGGCACGCAAGGATGACTACACCGGCTGCTACAGTGGAGGGCTTGAAGCAGAGCCTCTCATGGTTCAGGAGGGATAAGACTGCTAGATGCCTCGATAGATTCTCTACATTGCTGTCTGCTCCTGCTGCCTTGAGATAAAACCTATGACAGGATCACGTCGCCCACAAATTAGAACCCAACTATTCATCTAATGAAGTATGAAATAGCTCGTAATGGGAAGGGGAGCGCAGTGTGGGTCACCAGAGGAAGTGGTGGATCGTGGGGAGGAAGCATTTAAATTTAAGAACCTCTTGCACAAGCCATTCCATGGCTACTACTTCGTTCCTGCTGTAGACATTGTTCCCCACCTTGAAGCATCTCTGGCGAATGCTGATAACCAACCAACAATGCAATAATTAGAAATGAATTTAATACAGTGAGGAGTGAATTATAGAATATGAAAGAGACCGCCAAGATTTGTACTTGTTCCTTTATTTTTCTCACTCACAATTGCTCGTTTAGTTCAGTGTAGTTTTGATTCATATCGTTTGGTTGTATCACTGTTAGGAAGGTAAAACATTATACAACCAACTGCACAAAAAAAGGGTGGAAAAAAATGTATATAATTCCACCTCATTGACTCGCCTTACACCCTAACAGCAACCTGGTCTTATGGATGGTTATCATGGATTCTAAGGCGATCAAACAAGTTAAAAACCAATAATACGACAGTGCTTTTTCTTCAAAAGTAACAACGTGAGAGAATTTTATCGTACTTTTTCTTAACCGTCTTTGGTGCCTAGACTGGGCATTGATAATGGTGGCATTTTTAAATTTAGTGGGGGAAAATCTCTTCCCCTACTATTCCCTCAAAATATATATAAAAAAAAAAAGATAAAAAGATAATGGTAGCATTTTTTTTCTTTTGTAATGTTGTTTAGGGCAAAAATAGTGTTATATTTGTGCTGATCTAATACATGTGGTGGAAATTTGAATTCCTAGATCAAGGCCACCCCTCATGATCTTAGTGTTGCCCAAAACTAAATTTAACCAAGCATCCAGAAAGTGAGCTCAAGAAAGTGCATTACATAAACAAGAAATGCACATATTTCACATAAATTTCTTTGTGCTTGGGATCCATAAATTACTTGGGCAGCATGCTGATATAAGCCTATCTAATTAAATAAAGGAACGATGCAATTACAACTCTTATTACCTCAACAGCTGCTCATGATATATAACCCATGCATGAACTGACAGCTCTCTTCAAAAGCAACATGCTTTTGCCTTATTATACTATCCCCGGGCCCCTCGATGGACGAGCCTCATCCCATGCATTAATCTGCCCATCGGGACGAGAGGGAGTAGGTTGGTGTGTCATCAGAAGAGTTTGCATTTATTATTGTTTCAAACTATGTAATCTACATCAAAGTAGAACTAGATTTCTGTACAACAGAAGCAACTGTGCTCAGTTAGCAATCCAAGGTTTCAAATCAAGGCAGACAAACGAAACAATACTACCATTACCGCAAAAGCATGCAAGGAGTCCTGTCTCAAGAGCGCACCTGTTATAAGCCTGGTTTTCCTCGATTCTGGTAGCGAGGGTGATGCATGCTATGCCCAACAACTGGAGATTTCTCTCGTTCTTGAAGTATCCTCTGCTTAGGAACCTATCCATCAGGCTCACCCCGAGGAACAGCGTCTCGCTCTGGAGCTCCATCGCGTTGGCATGCTGCCATAAAAAAACCAGCCATAAAGACATGGAGCCACAGGCGCAGCAATTAAAGAGCCATCATCATGATTTCTAGGGGTAAAACTGGAATTGCAGTTATCCGGAACGATTTAATAACAGAAATGCCTTAAAAATCAAATGCAATGACTGCTCATGCCAAGGGTATTTTCGTCGAATTAGCGACTTTTCTGCAATAATTTCCTCGAACGGAATGATCTCAGTAAAAGGCGAACGGAAAACGCCAAAATAGATCGTGTTCTTTTCAAAAACTAAAGCAAAGCAAATCGTACTTTCAAACAGGATGATGTCACGATCTGTACTTTCTCCCGCGAAACGGAGAGTTCAGATCTTCTGTGCTAGTGGAACATCTTTACATCGAGAGAACAGTGCACGCTACTGCAACTTAAAATGGTTGGTTGGATGGGTCTTCTAATCGCCACGTGTACTCACTATCCAGTCCCGACGAGACAATAGAACTGAATTTAGTTCGAAAAGGGAGGGAAAGACGAGGTTGCAGCGGTTAGGCGAGGAAAACGGAGGATGAGGCTCCGGTCCTCACCTCCATTAGCCAGTTAACCATCAGAAGCCGCTGCTCCAAGATTAGATCGCCGTAGTCCGTCGACGACCTGTATTCCTCGGCGTAGTCTCGGAGCACCGCCTCACTCCTCTCCCTGCTCCGGAATCTCTTGTAGCTCTCCTCGTCCTCCTCCTCTTCAAACCTCGTTAGCTAAACCGAATAATATTTTTCAAAAAAAAAAAAACTATAACTGTCTGTAAATCATCGGAAATTATAAATATAAAACGGATATCAGACTCACAGTAAATTCCTGTGGTGAATCCTCCTGAATTCGGGACGAGGAATTGGATTCCGCGCTCGAGCTCGATCGCGAGAACTGCTGCGCGAACTGGAGGAAGAGAGAGAAGGTGGTGGAGGGGGCAGAGTTCTCGCACGATTTCTCGGAGACCTCGTCGGAAGAAGAGTCGCCGAGAACGGAGAGGGAGTATACCGAGGAGTCGCCATCGGAGCTCCGGGGGAAGAGCTCGGCCTCCAGCTCCGATAGCGTCATCTCGTTGCACGTCGAGTACTCCGAGCTCCCGCCCTCCGCGCTCGAGAACTCCTCGGAGCACACCAGATCAGAACTGAGGTCCCGATCGCGCGGTTCTTGGCCTCGCGACACGAAATTCTGGGAGATCTGGGACCTTTCTCCCTCCTCGCACGATGATTTGGGGATTTCAGCGGCGATGGCGTCGGAAACGGATTCCAGAAAGGGGGACTCGCAGATCTCTTGATCTTTCTCCGCTGGCTTACTCGCTACGGCTTTATTCTTGAGATTTTCATTCGGAAATCCTCCCACGACTTCGGAAGCCTCGGAGACGGTGGTCTCCAGAGCGGCGTTGCTCGTACTCTCTTCTATCTTCGATCTTTTCGCAGGCACGAGGCCAACTCCACGGGCCCCGTCCTCCTTGCTATCTAGCGATCGGAGCCTCTCCCTGCGCCGGGAGTACGTTTTGGTGATACAGCGGAACTTGTTGTCAGGAGAACCTCCAGCGATCGTCGCCGAGTTCCCTTCTCTCCGGCAAGGAGATCTGGGCAACTTCAGAGCTCCGGATCCGGCGAAGACTAAGCTGGACTCGCTCGAGATCTCGCTCCGGAGGCAGGAAGAGACGGACTCCGCCTCGTCCTCGGCATCAATCGGGGCATTCGAGGAGCCGTTGACGGTAGGGAGGAGAGATATTCGCTGGCGGCGGGAAATTTTGGATCGGAACTTTGTGGCTTGGGGGACCGCCTCGATCGGCCGCTTCTTCGCGGAGGTCGGCCACCGGGAGTCTGGGTCGGGAAGCGTGGGAGGCATCGGAGCGAGAAGAGCTCAGATCTGGAGATTGGAATCGTCAGAGACTCTGGGTTTCTTCTAAACTCTTCTGAGAGAGAGAGAGAGAGAGAGAGAGAGAGAGAGCGAGAGGATCACGAACTTCACTACCGCGAGTGAGTACTGGAAGTTCGCGCCGGAACTGCGCCCCATTTATAGACGTATTGGGGTCGTTGGGCCACGTCGGCGGAGAATTCGTCGGCTTCGTGCGCAAGCCACGAGCCAGCCCTGAAGCCCGTTTCATCTGGTCGTTACGTCAAGCACACGGTGTCTATCTCTCGGTTTGATGGCAAACATCCGACCGTTGGCGCAGGGTCCGGTAAAGCTTCGTAAGTTGATGATGATCAGCTGTACTAATGCTATAACACAATCATAATTTGCTATTATTTGAATTTACACTAGTTACTAAATATAATAGTGAATTTCAAATTGTTATTAAAAAAATTTGTATAGATATCGATGTGAAATAATAGTACTAAATTCAAGTCATATTTGGATGTTTTACATATTTTTGATTAATTTAATGCTTGAAGCCGGTAAGAAAAGGTAATTTCATAAAAACTTAAGGCATGGAACACTTGTAAACGTTATTAATTCTTACTTTCAAGAAATAAGATAATTTGTATGAGAGATGATTTATTTATCTCTAAATAAAGATTTATCAGGATCAATAATTCTTTTGCTCGTTAATTTCTGCTATAAAATGTATTAAATATAATTATTCTCTTAAGAATTCCTCACTAAAAAAGTGTTATTAAGCATGCAAAAAATTTTAAAAAAATTTGACATCATCTAAGCATGCTAATTTGCACATTTACAATCACATACTCAGCACTAATCATTATGCTAAACTTGGCATTGAATTAACCAATTAGATTTCCATAACTTAGTAAGATTTTGCAAGTCTATATGCATCATTTTTGTTTATGTTTATATTTTTCTATGAATTAATTAAATATCATTTAAAATCAATGCAGAAGGCATTATTTACACTAAATTCTTGCCATCTCATATGTTTTTTATTTACTCTATATTTGGAGGCAATAATCATTACTTTGGCAAAAAACAAAAAAAAAAAAAAAGTAAAAATTTAACCAAACAAATTGAAAAAACAAAAGAATTTTGCCATACAGGTTGTTTTGTCTAGCCCATTTTTTTTCTTAAATTTTTGAAAATAAAAACGAAAACCAATGGTAATACCAAATGGGCCCCAAGGTTGCTGCTGAATCTTCTATTTTCAATTTTGGGGGAGAGAAAATTTCTACGTAGTGAACCGTGGAGCAAAGAGTTTGTGAATTATCATCCAAATCATACCAAGAGTACGTAATCAAATAAAAACAAAAGAGTTAGCGCTCTCCTTTGCAAGTGAGGATGGTAAGAGGGATGAGGGTTGTCACAGTAGTGCCCGTCGTTATCAAGTGAGAGACATGATGGCTGATATGACCTAAAATAAGCACCCAACACGGCAAGAGGTTCCAATCGTGAGAAGCCAATCCCCTGAAAAAAGATTGGAGAACAGACAAACATCAAGTCCAAATGGACCAACTCAATGGTCTCTCTCCATGAACATTTAAGACGCTTAAACCAGTGGTACAGCATTCTGGAGAATATCTCCAGCCATCTTCAAGTTCTCTTACAAGTTCCTTAGCCTGTTGCTTTGCCAAGCAAGCTGTTATTGGATATCAACAACGGTAAAGAAAGTATAAGATCGAGAAAGGAGGAAGCAGGAGATATACATAGAGGTTCATGGCGTCACATCTTCTAAATTTTCAGGTTAGCATCTTTAAAAAAACTCTGGCCTTCCAAGGTGCTCACATTGAAGTCCTATTGTTTACTTATCATTAGAAGTGAACAATGACTAAGAATAATTTGAAAACTAATACCAATTCGATTTGATTGGATCAAGTTGATTGGGTTCTAAGTGTTCGTTGGATTGGTTTTGAATACAAAATCTTGGAACCAATCCCATTGGATCAATTCTTAGTTTCAGAAATCAATTTCTTGGTTTCAATCCGAGAATCAATTTTAAAAAAAAAAATAAAATACTTTTAAAAATCAAATTAAAGTCCTTAGATATCCTCATAAGTTATCTATCATTTCTACTTAAAAAAATATTCACTATTAGATTGATTAATAAATATTATATATGTATCTTTATAGTTAATAAAACTAAAGCAAAAAAAATTAATAGATCAAAATAGTGTCATAAAAGGAAGAGAGAAAAATAAATAATATTTATTAATATTAAATTTTTAAGCATCTTTTTTGATAATTCTTGGCATCTCACTCAATTTGTATAACTAAGAAAAGAATCTTTAACGGATTAAAAATAATTAAAAAAATCAAAGTTAATGTCAAAAAAAAAAAGTTCTACATTGAAATGAATCCAATTTCATTGGATTGATTCTAGGTTAGTTCTAAAATAGAATTAATTTAATTTCAAATGAAAAATTTTAAAATCAATTTAGATTGGACCTTAATTTTTTTTACCTAAAACCTACCTAATCTCATCCATGCCAAACAATGCCATCACAATCCGCCACTGCAGCCGTGTCACAGAGACTTGAAATGGGCTTAGAATATTAATAGAGGGTAGAATTCCAAAGGCTCTTAAAAAGTAGGCACCAAAAGTCTTATGCAGCATGCACGTGCCAGACTTTCTTCTGCCCCACTCGATTCCACCTTGTGGATGCCATTCCAGTTTGGTAAAGTAAGAGGAGAGAGAGCAGACGAAGCTACGAAGAAAATGCCCATGGAGTATCAAACCAGTAAATTTTGATCTCTTATGCTTCTTTCTGCTCTCATTTAGACAACAGAGAGTTACATGTTGAATAGTTTCTTATCGATCTCTTATATATGCTTCCTTCTGTTCTCATTTAGACAACAGAATTATATTTTTGAATAGTTTCTCTATATAACTGCAGATATTATGTCTAAAGGAACTGACCAATGGCTGGAGTGGTTTGATGCTATATGCCTCGGTTGTCCCTTGTTGAAGATCCTCTTGGGTTGCCTCCTTTGCTCTTCGCAGCAGCAAGAATTGGACGAAGAGCATGGAATCAGAGGAGGAGATCGCGGGATCATCGGCAACCGCGCCGCACAACAGCACTTCCGCCAGTGTATTCGCATCCCCTGAGTCCTCGAGTACCAAGCTCTCCTCTAATTTTAATTGCAGAGTACTGTAGCTCTTATAACTCCCAGACTTGTGCCTGCTGTTGTTCGAAGTTTTTAATTCAGTTTATAAATAATAAGATGATGGGGTAATAATTCTACAAGGTTGGTAGTTTAAACTTCCAAAGGTTTTGATATTTTGATCTGGCATGGCAAATTTAGAAATTCTGGCAGCCTACCGTTCTGTGATGGGTTTGATGTCATGGATTGATCTTTTTTCTTGTTATTTGTTGGTTGTGTATGGTTGAAATCTCTCATGTGCAATTGTTTGATTGATCCATACTTCAATAAGATTCATTGATTGGGTGATTAGAATCGATAAACTGGATAACTGAAAAGCTTGAAGGAGGATAGCCTTGGGTTGATTGCTTGGTATGTGGAGTCAAGGGAAGGGGAAAAATTAGTAGTGGACATCACAATGCCTTGTGAAAGGGTTCATGCTGCTGCGGAGGAGATGTCATAGAAAATAAAGCTGCGTTTGATTCGCAATTTTTTTATTATTATTTTTTTAAAATAATTTATGTTTCCTCTTTTCTTATATATAGAAAAGTATATTAGGTGAGTGAAAATAATTTTTTTTTTTTCATTATGAATGGCACCTTGAGGATAAGTGAAAAAAATAAAGAAAATATTATAGTATTTTTTAATTGTATTTTTAAATTATTTTCAACTTTATAGTATTTTTGAATTGTATCTTTTAAAAAAAATATTTTTATTTTCAATCAATAAATATATTTTCACAGCTATTTTTTATTTTCTATGAAAATAAAAATAAAAAATAAGATTACTTTCAAAAATCAAATACACCTTTAAACGCCCATTTATTCAAGAACAAGAAGTCATAATTAGCTATTTTCTCTTAAATAGCTTGCAATGTCAACATTCTGATGTCTGCTAGCAAACATCTTCAATCTAATGAGGATGAAAGTCTTCAGAACAACTTTTTTTCTCAATTTTTAAAAGCCAGACGGGTGCTTCTCTCCATGCAATGCACCTTATTGTCTTCACAGACGAAATATGGCCTATGGGCCTACGACTCAGAGAAAAAGCCCTGGCTCATTATGCCCTGAGTGAAACGTTGGTGAGAATTATGCTTGCAGGATTGCCCTACTGATCTCTCAATCAACCACTTCCATGCTTAATTGTTTGATCTGCAACTTAAATAAGTTTTGTAGCACTTTCACAAGTGATAGTCCATAGATTGTGCTTGATAATATCACCCATTGGGGTGGTGTCACGAAAACAATGTTGGCATTGTGAGCAGGATAACTTGCATGGATGTGGCATCATTTGGCCCGGTGCAAACTAAATTGTAAGTTCCAACAGATGTTTTGCACCATTTATTAGTTATTTAGAAGAAGAATTGTCCTAAGAGAAAAATATCACAAAATTCATGCTGTGAGAAGGGGAACAATAATTGCGCCACATCGCATCAAGTCATGAAAAATTGTTCAAAGGGCCTTGTCTCCCTTCCTCTACTTTTGGTGGAAGCAAGCTCAATTTCATACCCTATGCATATTGGTTATGTTGAATTATTTTTAGCTTTCTGACCATCTAAATATTTTTCGTTTCTTTTATTGTCTCTAGAAATCTAGAATCTAAAAGGTTTGATGTTAAATCTTTTCTTCAACATTTTTTTTTAACAACAGAAAAAAATGAGTTCTTTAACATTGAATCGTGCTAATACCGGTAACATGTGATATGAGTTATTAAGTTTGAATATCTTTTTCTTTTTTGATTATATTGAGTATCTATTACAATTTTTGTGACATCTCTACATAGATGATCTCATGAATATCTGAGATCATTTTGCAGTCAATACTGCATAGATAATTTTATCATTCGAAATAGCCTTTTAAGGAAATTGATTTGTAGCCTATGCAGCAATAAAAATAAAAAAAAGAAATGGATTTGTTATTAAATTTTATTAGCCTTTACGAGAATAAAATTAGTTCAAAAAATGTTATTATACTCTAGACGAAAGATATATGACTTTTTCTATTTCAAAAGAGACAGCAAGAAATCTCTAGTGATCCATATTCTATGGTGTATTAGGGATAATAAAAATAACATGGTATTTCATGATAAGGTAAGGAGTGCACATTTTATTTTTCTTCAAGCTTATTATCTCTCTTAAAAATACTTCAAAGCTCATCAATTTACTAACCTTTCTCCCACTTGGGACATCCTTCTCCTACCTTAGTAGGAGTTCTTTCCACACCTCTCATTTCATGGTGCTCTTATCTTAGGTAGTTTGAAACTGAACTTTAATGACTCTGTGTAGGTTTCTTTTACTGGAGCAGGATTTATGGTTCAAGATGACCAAGATATTTTTGTTTGTGCAGGAGCAATTCTTTTAACAACTTCTTCATTTTGCTTGCTGAACTCTTAGTTGCCTGGCATGGAATTCAACATCTTCTTTCTCTATTATTCCCTTCTATTAAATGCTTTGCAATCAAAGATGATTCTACTACTATTGTTTGATGGATCAAATCATCATCCCACTATATTCATCCTTACCTATGCAATATCTAGAGTTTATTGTTCAACTCTAAAGTTCACATTCAACGTATGCTCGGAGAAATGAATCAAGCTGTTGATGCTCTTGCAACTACTGCTACAATTACTTTTATCCTTAATATGTTCCAGTATAATCAGCCTCCTACTAATTTAACCTCTACTATTGATGCTGATACTAGAGATGTAGCTTTTAATTTTGAATGTTTCTATCTGCTATCGTCAAAAAAAAAACCTATCTATAATAATAAGTTTTAATATCAAAAGCACCATTGTTGTCAAAGAAGTTAAATAATTAACTATATATATTATTACTTTCATATTGCACGCCACTGTCAGAGATTTTTTTTTTTTTTTTCTTTCAAGAAATTTGGCAGATGAGATAAGAGCCAACCAAGGTATTGGAAGCCTCCAAGAACTTTTTACAGACTGTCACTAAGCGGCCCTCTAAATTAAACATGGCAAACATCATACTGTCATCCCCCATTTTATTTTCAATTATTAATGAAAAATAATATTTTTCATATATTATAATCTTACTTTAATGAAAGAAGCTATACTTCGAATTTGTGTGATTTTTTTTTTTTATACTCAGAAGTTGAAGGTGTCCATCTTATTTAAGAAGGAATCAAAGGACAAGAAATTCAGAGCCTATTCCATTGCTATCATCGAATTAATCATATGGATCAACATTGTAGCAGATATGCGTTGGGATCTCGCTTTATATATTATTTACTATGATAGTTCGAAGTCCACAGGGAATCCTCATGCACCTCGGAATAGCTGTTGCTGTGGACCACCTAGAACAATTCCAAGCATCACCTAGAACAATTAGCAGCTGATGGGGCCTAATGGGCTAAAATGGACGCCCAACTACTACTTCAGGACGCCTTTCCAGAAGATGGGCTTCTGTGTTGACTTGTAGACCAACTTGACGCCAACTATAAATTTATCGTGGAGGACGCCTGACCAGCTAACATTTGGGCCCCTCTCTCTCCCTCTCCGCGTCTCCAACCACACTGCCCATTGGCTCTTTTGTTTGCAAGTAAAAAAAAAAAAAGCTAATCATGTTAACGTTACTCTCGAGGTTCAGACCAATGCTCTCCCAAATGAAGAAGGGTGGCAAATAGTCTTATAAATTTATAAAAAATCAAGTAATGCTAAGGTCCAGCAGTTGGCCAACAGTCATTTAAAGATACTCTGGAGCTAAACTAAACAGAGCTAAATCCATGCATGCATGCAAGCAAAAGGCACTTGCATGTATTTTGAAAAGAATGTTGTATTTATGGGCTCATTGACGCGTTTTTTCCGAAGGCCATGACCATCAAAACAAGCCATGCAACCAGGTAGTGAATGCGCTGGCTTTAGCTGTGCTCCACAACTTTGCATTCTGAATGAGTTCAATAATTAGAACGCATTTGGTTCATAGTTATCTATAAAAGCTAAAAAATAATAAAAAAAAGGTCATGCATGACACGGAGTACATGCAGTCCCACACCTCCTCTTACTCGCCTGCCGTCCATGCCCCGCGTCCTACGGCAACGTAAACCTTATTTTAAATGGCAAGATATATATATATATATATATATGCTTATGGTTTGAGTCCTACGACAACATAAACCGTGTCCTACGACAACGTAAACCTTATTTTAAATGGCAAGAGATATGCATGCTCATAGGACGAATTCAAACTTCCAAATTTATTTCAATGCAAGGCACATCTCTTGGCTTGAAATCTTCTACAAAAACTCTATCATACTCTTGGACTCCAGGATTGCAAGAAGGAAAAGCCATCACTAAGTAGGGTCCAAGGTGGAAGCTCATCGATCACGACCCTCATCCATCCATGCAAATGCACCCACATACGCATTCAATCGTGCATGCATCTCATTGCATCTCTTTTCGAGTAGTAATTGACAAGATGGGCATGCATGTCGGTGCATCCTTAGATATATGGATAATTAAATCCTTTCTAGTCGTTGGATCATGATTTGCGCGATGACCACAATGGAATGAGACCCATGGATACGTTATCTCATGCTGTGGAGCCATCCAATCATAGTTGTTGCATCCATCACCGACGCTTTTGATTGGAAGACAGACCCTCTCCAGCGGGGACTAAGAGAGGATTTGAATCCTATATCTAACGTGCGGCTCAAGTGGATACTTCGAATCCCTTATGGCATTTAGCCCCATGTCATCATCAATGCTACACTCAGCAGTAAATTTAGATGCTTGGATGCTTAGCTGTAGTTCTATTCTTGTTATTGTGCACATCGGCAAGTTATTGTCACTAGTTGAGCCTGCTCTGGAGGCTAACAATCAGCTTGCATCAATTATTGTGACTACAATATCACCCCACATAATAAATGTGGAAAGAGAGGGATGGAAGGGAGGGCATTCGATGCATGAATGTGGCCTTTAAAGGCGCCTCTTTTGGCTTTGGATATGGACAAACCAATGCGTGCCCCATCGCTTTACTAAGTAGTGCAGTTAGGGCGTCTTCAGTGCATAGTTTTGGCATTTGATGGATGTAGGGCAGCAGAAAGGGACGGTGACCTTCCTTCTATTGTAGATGAGAAGGTTTATGTTCCTCTTCTACCCTTGGCCAACGTTAATCTCGCCCTATGTAGCCGACGTGGTTGGTATATGTGAATGTGTTATTGAAAATGGATTTAACTAAGGATATGCACTTAGTTACATTACTTGGTTTGGCTTAATTATGCATTCAAACTTCGTTGTTAAGCAAATGGTGAGCAGGTCACCATTGTTTCGTTAACAAGATAAAAGATAATTATGTTTGTGTTGTTAGCTTGTATTGTTTTCGTTGGCCTGAGTAGAGTCCAAACCAACCATCAAATGTATTATAGACTCGGCAGAAAGTATTAAATTTACAAAGAGCCTAGTTTTTAATATATTTTATTTTAATTTTCATATCTTTCAATCCTCTCTCTCTCTCTCTCTCTCTCTATATATATATATATATATATCTTATTGTTATATGCTATAGGACTCCAACAGTGCAAGAAAAGCTACATAATGGGATACCTCCAACTGGAATTCTATCACAGATCTCTTGATCCAATAGTGAAAAATTTTATCAATTTGGTAAACTAGAGCTTTCATTTATATAATGACTAGTGCCATTATAACTATTATTATTACATACTTATGTCTTGTATTACTTTTGTACCTTTAAAACGCTATTAACATTAGTGGAGTTTAATTCCATGCCACCGCTATGGATAGGATTTAACTTTAGAAATCTGTTATTGAAAAGAAGGAGGCTTTTTACACCGTAGTTAAGAGGACCGACGAGTTTGGAAAGGTCTGAAGAACTCACCCTGCACCAGTGTCCTGTCCCATTTGCCAACGGGGCAAAAAGTGGGCACAGGTCCAACGCCGAAAGGTGGCAAAATGGGACCAGGGCGGTGTACAACATGGGAAGCATGCAGTCTCTCTCTTTTCTTTGGTTTTTTTTTTGTTCTTTTTGGACTCATGGTTGGTCGACCAGTCCACCAAATAGCGAACCTGGGCGATGCGCTCCCATGCCACGGCTTGACTGGCATCATGCTAGCACCCACTAGCCTTGCCTCCTTATTAATAACACTTTGGCTACCGTTTACAAGTATTATAAAAATAAAGATAACACTTACAACGCTTTAAATCTATCTATTAATTTAATTAATTTATTAATAAATTAAAATTATATAATTTAAAAATTTAAGTAAAAATTAATGAATAACAAGTTGGCTTAAGTTATAAGTATATAATAGTTTCTT
The DNA here is from genome assembly GCA_017589505.3 of Metroxylon sagu. Taxonomy (NCBI): domain Eukaryota; kingdom Viridiplantae; phylum Streptophyta; class Magnoliopsida; order Arecales; family Arecaceae; genus Metroxylon; species Metroxylon sagu. The sequence continues at coordinate 635,586 of JACVBY030000520.1, read as the reverse complement.
TTCATCCAATATAAGATTATTTTTGGGGTGTTACAATTTTTCATCCTTTCAATACGACGTCCTTATTGCATGCCACAAATTATTCAGAATCTATTTCCGAGCTGAATCGTTGGTGATGTAAAAATGTCTTCACGTCATGGCGGGACTTCATCATCATCCTATGAATGATCTTTTTCTCGTACCCATCAACTTCTGTAAACTCAGAGGCCACCAACTTTCGTAAATTTGGATCTGTTTTGATATTATTTGTAACGCCCCAAGCTTGATCCAATTAACTTCATTAGCAGATTGAAACTATATGATCCAAAAATTTGAGAAGAAGTTAATTGAATAGTAAATAAACTGAAATTATAAGTATATAATACTTTTTTTTATTAATTCAATATGAAATTATTTTTAAAATATTACATATATTCTTTCAAGTAATATATCTACCATCACATTTAGCACGACTCTAATGCCCTCAATTAGCGTGTGCTAAACGTCTTTTAAAAAATAGAATTATATAGAGATCAATGGGCTTTCTACTTTTTATATAGAATCGTGTAAGTAAAAATCAACGTGCAAATTGGTAGATCCGCGTTTTGAGGCAAATAAACATCAACAACGCGTACAACTCCTACTGCCTGGATCTGTGTCTTATTTTAATTGTGTGAAATGTGATGCCATGGGTTGCTGAACCACCATCCCTCCTTCCCCTCCTTAAAACACGTTGATGCTAAGTAATCGTTCATGTCTCAGCTAATCATGGCAACAAATATAGCGTCTGAGAGGATTTTGACTCCTCCACAAATTCAAAATTTGGGGTTACAAAAGATATAGAAAATTTGCCAAAATTTTAAAGGAATCCAACTAGATAGATAGAAACTCTGAGAGGTGCTACAATGATAGATAATATGGCACCTCTAATGATATCATTTATCTCCATTAGTTTGTATATTGCAAAGACATTTCAAGTTAGCTTTGAATAAATCAGATAATCTATCAATGATTTGTAATAGTGGAATGGTTTTTAATTGATATGGTTATCAAGAATAATACAAGGTAGCATTTAGGTAATAAAAAAAAATTAAGAATAAATTAAGAATAGTTTTGATAATTTAATGGTAATTGTCGTCATGTTGTTCATGAATATCAAATTCATGCAAGAGTATCATATTTGATGCGCATTAGGAAAATGTTATGAAAAAATTATAGTAGTATCCTGCAACCCATCCAGCATAGAATTTATGGCATATATAAAGCAAATAATGTTAATTGGTGGAAAATGTTGTAGATGTTATCTTATTTCAAACATGAAAATTAATACTATTTTAGTCAAACCATTGTGATGGTAATTTTTCTTATATTTTTCTTTAATTAAGAAGTGAGCAGTTGTTTAACAAGCTTGCTAAATTTTCTTTGAAAAATATAGAAATTAAGACAAAATGAGTGCTTAGCAATCCAAATTATATTTTTTACTTTTGAAATAGGAAACTAATTTGTGAGAATCATGAAAGATAGAAGATATAACTCTAGCTTTTAAAAATAAGAAAAAGTAAGAACAAAAAAAAAATTGCTTACCACTACCCCCATCACTTTCATTCATTATTGATTATTACTTGATCACCGTCACCATCTGTTGTCTATTGCAGATCATTGCTTGGGAATAGCCATTGCTGGCCATAATTGCTTGCTAATTGGTCGTTATCACTACCAGCATCATATTCATCATTAAACAAGTTTTAAATTTTGAATTTTTTTAAAAAATAATTTAGACTTTTAAAAAAACTAAAACTAGCAATCATGCCATATGCTACATTAGATGTCCAAGCTTTTTCATAATTTTTGAAAAAAATAATATATATATATATATGTGTGTGTGTGTTCAGTGAATAATCCAACTTCTTTCCACAACCGTACATTTAATTTTAGTTACTTTTAACCAACAAGTAATATCACTTGAGCATCACTTGGATTTGGCACAATTTACTTCCATAGAAGAGATCTTTAAATTTTATGAATCTTTCTTGAATTAATTCAATTGCCATGGTTTGGATATATGTTGATGGCATCATATTTTATTTGAAATCTTGAAGAAACATGGAAGTAGATATGGTTACCATGGCGCAACATTCTTTGATCAATGAATATCTAGTAGAGGATTAAATCTTTACCTCGCTCTCTTGACTCTATATGATAGAAATATCATTGTTTACCTCCTCAAAAATGATAAAAAAGACATAGAAAATATTCTTTTGAACAAAAATAAAATTAAATAACTGAATGGATTTTTCTAAAGAAAAAAAAAAAAAAGCATACAAATTAAACAATTGTAATATTTGTGCTGTGGATGATGCAGCTAGGGAAGTGTTAAAGAGACAAATTGATGCTGTTTCGAATAAGAACATAGGGAAACTTTCTAACTGCATGCGAAAGAACTTTTAACTTTGTTTTAAGTTCAACTAATCATTATGATCTATCTCAAGATCTGTTGAATAATCTCCAAATCACAAATAAATCTCAAAACCGTGGTACCTCGCATGGTACCCTGTGGAAAAATAGTTTCTACACCTAAACCACACTAAAGTTTCAATGCAGGGACCACCTCTCTCATATATTTGACAACGTTAACCCATCTTTGATGGAAACCATCCACCTCCACCCAAAGGGCTCGTCGTCAGACTTGTGAGGAATTTTTATATACTCCGACGTCAGCCATAACGTTATCCGATTCTTGCTCCGCAACCATCTCGCTCTCGACCAATAAAACAATCACTTTGGTATCCATCACATGCCCATTCTTCTTTAAATTATCTCCTGGTACCCTATCAGCTATCACACTGAAATAATAAACATATGAAGATATATTTAGATATTTTCTCGTCTCAACAAATATCAAGCCTTGAAAAAAAAAAAATAATTGAAGGTTGACGCCCTTCGAGACCTCAGCTCCCGGTTGGAGCACCACCATCTGTGTGAACTGACCCCCAAGGCTTAATGTGACGAATGGAAGACTCCAACAAGGCTAGCTAAACTAACTCTACCATAAATTTTTTTTAAAAAAAATCATTAAAAATAGTTCATAAAGCTTTATAAAGGTTTTAGTAGTTTAATCAAATGCCATGAGATGAAAACTTTGTCTTCATCAAACTTCGAGGGATTAGGTGTATTTGGTAGAGAGTCTGCTCATGCAGCTCATTAACTTCATAAATTTTATAAAAAACTCAAATCTAAATTAAATTTATTTGAAAGTATTTATTTCTATAATATTTATTATTCTTCACCAATATAAGAGTAAGTTAGTAACTGTCACAAGAAAAAGTAAGAGAGAGGTTATAAGAAAAAAATAATATTGTTTGTCTGAATCAGAATTAATCAAATAAGAAATTTATTTTTCTAACTTATATGAGGATCTAAAATTTTAAATTATTATCTTCTTTAGACAAGCGTGGCAAATGTCAAATAATACATTTTTGCTCGTTACATACATTAGATATTTATGTATTTTATAATTAATGTAATATAACGAGAGGTCTTGAAAACTACTGATATGGCCATTGTTTCGATCTTTATTTTTGGTTGGACATTATTTTAAATTTTGATGGCATAAAAATTTTTATTTTTTTTAAATACAATCAAAATCTAGTGCAATTGCTTCCATTTAGAATCGCTTAAAAATAAAAATTTAATTAAATTTCTCTATTTTTAATTGATTCTTTTGTTTGGAATGTTTCAAAGCTTAAAAATTAAATTAAATTAAAGTATAAAAATTATATTTTCATATAATTAGAATTCTCATTAAAATTGATATGGTTTGAGAAGCTAGAATTTATTTTGTGGGATTAATTTATAAAAAGGCTAAAATATTCCTTTTTAATGCTTACTTCTTTCTTTTTTTTCTTTTCCTTTCATGTTTCAGGTAAACAAAACATCTTAATTAGAGAAAATGCCATACTAATATTTGTTTTTCTGGTCAACTTAATAAGAGTTGAAAAAGATATAACTATCATTTAAAGCCTCATAAGCTCCTAGCATTGAGTTAACAATTGCATGGTCCAAAGCATGTAAAGCCATCAAATTGTCAAGCACAAATAAGATTATCATTGAATGTGACTCTGCTATAATATATAATATTATGGTTAGAATCAAGCATCTTAAATTATTTTCATTCTCATCTTAGAAAATTTAAATCCACTATGCGATAATAACCATTACAAGTATACTCCGAGGCAAACTTTATAGCAAATATTGTAACCAACTTGAATCATACAATATTTTAGGCTGAAGCTTTTTTTTAAAAAAAATTTAGTATGCATCCTAAAGGCTAATACACCAGGAGTTACTTTTGCAAAAGTTTAAATTTATATTGTAATAAAAAATATAACTTTTTAAAAAATCCTCACAAAAGAAGGTACCATATTAATATATTTTTTTAATGATCATAAAGTATGTAAAAAAAAAAAAGAGAAAATTAATTAAAAGGATAATATTAAAATTTTATATCGATTCAATTTATTTTACTTTATTTTTAAAAATAAAATTCAGTTGAATTTTAAATTTTTTAAAATTTATTTTTCTAAGCACATGAATTCTACCATAAATACATTCCGAGTGGATACTGGTAATAAAATTCCAAGCGGATGCGAAGACGGGCGGAAGGTGAGCATATCGCTGCCGCAAGCAGCGGCCAAAGCGAAAGGCGTGAAAAGGGCACGTGAGGGGCCGAGGAAACACGGTAGAAGCGGGGGGATGGCAAAAGGGTCCACGGCCGGTGATTCCTTCCAGCACGTGTTGGAACGGCTCTATTACGAAGGATTAATTATTATTTATTCATCAACCACTGCCCATTGGATAATAACGTTCGTACGTGCGTCGACGCCAAAAGGATCACCTTGCGTCACGAGCCACGTCATACGTTTGTTGCCTTCTCTAACTTTTTTGCGTACCGGAAGTCCGCATTGACTCTGGAGCGTGACAGGTATATAATCTCAAGAATACACCTTCGATGCTTTGGAAGTAGAAGTGTACGCATCAATTAGCCTGATTTAAGGTACTGAAAAACGTTAAAGAGTCTCAGATTTTATAGCAGCTGCATGCAATTCACTCGTTATTTGAGAGCATATACAGAATACAATGAAACATTATAACAATAATAAATATTTATCAATCTCTTATATACATATAACCTTTATCATACTTCTGATTGTATACAAATAATATTATATTATAAAAAATTTAAAAACGTATACTATATGTTGAGTTTTTCTATTATTTAAAATTTATTTTTATTATCAAACTTTTAATTATTATAGTTTAATTTTTTTTTATATTTTAAAAATATTATATTTTTAACATTTCGTTTCACAGGATCAATTAAAATTAATTGATTGAATAGCTGACATATTACTCTAATGCCAACACAGATTGTCACTGAAGCTTCCACTAATCTGCTATATAAAATAAGCGACAGTTCATATATTTACATCAAGACGATATATCAAATATTTTATCGATTTTAACTAATCCATATGACTAAATGTCAGGAATATAATATTTTTAAAATATAAAGAATTAAATTATAATTATAACGCTCTAAGTCCACTTGTTGGCATAATTAAATTGTTAGCGAACCGATACCATATGGCACTAAAAACTTAAGTGCCCTTATAATGCCACGTTCGCTCTGATACTATATATATAACATCTTAAGCTTATCTGTTATTTCAATTAACTCGTCAGTGGATTGAAACTATGTGATTGTAAAAACTTGAATGGAAGTTAATTGATAGTAAGTTAACTTGAATTATAAATATTTTAATTTTTTTTATTAATATAAAATTATTATTTTTTGAAGTATTGTAATAATAATCAAAAGTTTGATGATTAAACGTATATTTTTAGCCTTTAAAATTTTATACTAAAAAAATCATGAATCAATGATTCTGGATACTTAGGAGTTCATGCGTGTGTGGTATCTTTTATTGTTTATAGCTGTCACCTTATCCTTTCGTCTATTTTATATGCAGAGTGGGACTCATCCATGGCATACGCCAATTTCCACCTCAAGCCTTTTTATCCCCTTACTCTCTGCCTTTCATGTGTGAGTCAGACCTCATCATGGAAGTTTCCATCCATTTGTTCATTTATACAGGGATCATTTAAATTCACAATTAACAAACTTTATTTCACATTGAATTCTTTTAGAGTGAAGCTACATTTATCACAGCCTCTAATTAATCAAAATTAATTAATCTTAACAAAAAATATTTATTAAGAGTGAATTCTTAAAAGTTTTAAGATATGTTAGGTTTCTATCAAGCAAGATATTGAAAAGCCGATGGACTTTGGAAGCCGTTTAATTTAACATAAAAAGTTACATCAAAATCTATAAAATATAATATTTATTTTTTTTTTAAAAAAATATTCTTATGATCCTAAAGATAAAAAAAAAGATATAATTTACTGAAAAAAGTATTTTTTAATTTTTTATTTTATCATGTCTTTTTAAAACTAGAAAGTTGCTTAAATTATTTCATTTTTAAAAATCTCTAGTATGTACACCTATGTATAGGTGCATTGCCACTTGTCAAAATAAAAAGGAGGACTTAGTTGTCGAAATTGAAATAAAAACAAAAACTATCCCATGATTTTGTTATGGACGTCCTTGAATCATCCTAGGAAAATTATTCAAAGTATTGCTTAATCTCCAGCATCCACAACTTTTCTTCTCTTTCTTTCTTTACCTATATAATTATCTTGGAGCAATCTATTGTCCAAATTATATAAAACAATCCCCAGCCCCAAATAGACGATTCTGAGGAATATTTGGTATGTACTACGCCTATAATCAATAGATACTGATTTGGATTGATTAGCGACATGACCACCACTCATCCATCCACCCTCGAGAAAGCGCTGCTCTTCGTTTCAAAATCTAGTCCCCTTTTCAGGTCCCATAAACAGGTCTCTCCTTTTTAATCCGCTCGCCTCCTTCTCCCTCGCTTCCTGTCGACGGCCCCTTCCGAACCCCACCACGTTGCTACCCGTCCGTCCTCGGTTCCGCTCACCTCCTCACCCACCGTCACTTCTCCTAACTTCTCCCCTGCGTCACAACGTCAACTCTAGAGAGTTCACCAACCGTCGTTCTTACTCTCACCGAAGGTCATTATAACTGCACTCATCCTCCTCACTCTTTTATATAGACGTCCCTCCTCACTCCGATCGCCCAAAATCCTCAAAAGATTTCCCCTCTAAATCGAAGAGAAAACCCTAACTCTGTTCCTAAGTCTCTCATGGCCGTTGTTCGGCAGCGAAGGCCTAACCTAACCCTCGAGCTCCCCCTCCCTGACTCCTCCACCGCCACCGCCGGCGACTGCCGCCTCCGCTTCCCCCTCCCCCTCCCCCGGCGGCCGCCGCCGCCCCACCTCCACCTCCGAGCACCCCCTCTCCGACTTCGAGAAGCTCCAGGTGATTGGCCACGGCAACGGCGGCACAGTCTACAAGGTACGCCACCGCCGCACGGCGGCGGTGTACGCCCTGAAGCTCCTCCAGACCGACACCGACGCCTCCCTCCGCCGCCAGGTCTCCCGCGAGATCGAGATCCTCCGGCGCACCGACTCCCCAGCCGTCGTCTGCTGCCACGGCGTCTTCCCCACCCCATCCGGCGATGTGGCCGTCCTCCTCGAGCACATGGACGCCGGCTCCCTCGACTCCCTCCTCCGCCGCTGCGGGAACCGCCCTTTCCCGGAGCCCGCCCTCGCCGAGATCGCCCGCCAGGCGCTCCACGGCCTCGCCTACCTCCACTCCCACCAGATCGTCCACCGCGACCTCAAGCCATCCAACCTCCTCGTCAACCGCTCCGGCGAGATCAAGATCGCCGACTTCGGGGTGAGCAAGATCATCCGGCGTTCGCTGGACCCGTGCATGTCCTATGTGGGGACGTGCGCATATATGAGCCCGGAGAGGTTCGATCCGGAATCTTACGGGGGGGACTACGACCCCTACGCGGCGGACGTTTGGAGCCTGGGATTGGCGGTGCTGGAGCTGTATCTGGGGCACTTTCCGCTGCTTCCGGCGGGGCAGCGGCCGGACTGGGCGGCGCTGATGTGCGCGATCTGCTTCGGGGATCCGCCGGCTCTGCCGTCGGAGGGGGAGGCGTCGGAGGAGTTCCGGGATTTCATCGGGTGCTGCCTCAAAAAGGAGTCCGGGAAGCGGTGGCCGGTGGCGGAGCTCCTCGGTCATCCCTTCGTCGCCGAGCGGTACCGGTCCGAGTCGCAACGGGCGCTTAGGGAGCTGGTCGCCGAATCGGCCGAGTTATGACGTGACTCGCCGGCGCCGGAGTTTTTGTCTTGTTTTGCCTAGTGTACATAGTTGGCTCCACGTGGATGGTTGGCCTTCAGGAGGCGAACTTTTTTATCTGTTTATGAATTTTAAATGACTTAATTTTATGTGCAGTTGGTTCCGTGGTGGGAGAGGCTCAAACAGTTTTGATCATTGAAAAATTTGTGCATTTTAAAAAATTTGTTCGGTGATTGAACCAAAGCTGATAGATTATTTCTTTCTTCGATATGAATGACTCGTACGAGGGTATAAATTGTTTAAACTATTTCTTCTCCGTTTTGGTGGTGAAAACTAGAGGTGCATCCAGCTATCAAAGCTGCCGGAAGGCTAGCTTCAAAATTATAAATTTTGTTACCAATATGGAGGAGCCAACGGTAGAATTTTTAGCTGGAATGGTACGTTTGGATCCAGCGATTTATCCGGCGAGCACTTGTTTATTGAGACTTGGTTATTTTGTATGGATATGATTGTAAGACAATGTATCAAGCGAAATATTAATCCTTCTTTGAGATCATCTCTGCTTCCATTGCAATTTTCTGCTAGGTTTTATGGAGAAATTTGCATGTAGTCGGAGAGAAAAAAAAAAAAAAGGTCATGAAGACGAAGAGGTCATTAAGCAAGTCTTGGATTAATAAGCTGAACATTTTAAAACTTTAATAACATAAAAATAGGAAGGAAGTGAGAGACTTGGCAGAATAATGTTCATCTAAAAATACTAATAACATGATAAAACTATATATAAACAATATTAGAGTCAAAGGCTGGTATATTATTTTTTTTTAACCTACAAAACCCTAACTCTTGGACAGAGTGCATTTTTTTCATAAGGCCACTTGGTTTATTTTTCAACCCCAACGCAAATTACTTTCTTCTATTGTAACAGGTATCCAACCTAACTCCTTAATTCTAAATTGACCAACAGCCATGTGTCTCACGTACGATCCAAATGACACCATTATTCATCAGCTCATTACCTAAAAAAAAAAAAAAAAAAAAAAAAAAAAAGTCAGAAATCCTATCGTCCTACCATTTGGTCACCATATGGTAGCTGATGCAACTAGCCATTCCAATGGAAATTAACGGCCAATAAGATTAGCATATCAACATCATGGATCTACACGAACATATATAGCACAGATACGACGGCACCGATGCATGCTTCATGACGTAGATGTATCCGCGGTAATTAAATAAAGACGGAGGCAAGCTCGGTGGACCATGCGGACGAAACACAAAACTCTTGTGGTGGAAATTTTTAAAGGTAGCGGAGCGGTCCGACGGGACTCGAACAAGCCATCAGAGCGAGAGTTCTCCGAAGCCGCGGCTGGGCTGGCCGTCCATTCGTGCAACCGACGGCCCAGCTGCTCCCCCCACGCGAAAGCGACCAATAAAAAACAGGAAACAAAAGTTGAGAGAGAAAGCGGATTGGATTGTCGGCAACCGGTGGCGGGTGATAGGATCACCGCTAAAAATCTCTTCGCGTCCCATTCGCTTAGCTGTGATCCAGTGGCATGCGGTGCCGCGGGAGGGTGCTCGGATACCGCTGCACCGGATGCGCGTTGTAATTTTGGTGCGTTTATTAAAATTATCGATGGTAGCGCGCGAACAGCAGCACCGTCGGCTACTTCTCCGTCAAAACGGCGACGACTTCATATTTTCGATACTTAATAGAATGCAGATTACGCTCATTGTTTGCATCCAATCCGCCCCCCTTTGTTTCTGTAGTCGTTCCGGGTGGTCTCCTTGTTGTTTGCTGCCAGCGTCTTTCTCTTGCTTTCATCGAGCATGGATAAGGGAGGCGTGCTTGCTTCCCCTTGGGTAACACGAAAGCGATGTCCTCTTGGCTATCTGGTTATCCTTCCAGTTTATTCTTTTATAAATGTTCAGCTGCCAACCGGAGTTGACATTGTGGAGTTAATAACTGCTTGCTTCGCAACATCCATACGCATATTAATTAATTATATTTAGTTTGGATGATGATATGAAATGGATAACTCTATTCCACCTGGTCAAGTTGGGTTTACTCTCATCTGGCCAGAGTCAATGTTAATGTCTCATGGCCCATTTGTCCTCTTCCATGCTATTAATTTCTATAATTTTCATAACAAAACTGTAGCATCAATATTTTTCATACCATCAGACTTTATTAAAAATTTTAAAAAGTCTGAATTGATCTAAATATATTAAAGGTTAATCATTCAAGAGTTTGGTTTTGGGTCATTAGATGTGCGTCCTTTGTCAATTGCGATGTAATTATTGCTAAACTGACATTTATGTAAGAGTGAAATATGTTTACGCACCATCAACACACACTAAACCACAAAATAATTTAGGAGAAGGCACCATTTGTATTGAGTGTTCTTGGATTTTGCTATGGTAACTCAGGAAAATCACTCAAAAAAAAAAAAAAAAAAAAAAAAAGCACTAAGGTGCCATGCACCAATCACTTTGCTAGGTTTAATGACACATCTCATGTGAATTTAGTCCTTGCATTCAATGCTGCCTTTATTGCTATTAATCTTGCACTCATTGAAACTCCAACATATGGATAACAGGCCATCAAGCTTCGCTTTTTTTTTTTTTTTTTTGGTTTTTAAATTTATTTTATTGAAATATTATTCTGTTGCAATCGATCTAAATTCTGATAATGGCTCAGTTTCCATACTACTACTGTAAAACTAAGACACAAGCACAAGCACATTATAAATAGATAATGTTTTCGATGCCTTCTACTCTTTTAAAAATCCTAAAGAAGTGGTCTTACTGTAATTAAGACAAATTTTTGGCTTATATTATAAATTTATCATTATAATTACTTAATAATATTGGCAAAATTTTGTCTCCATTATGTCAAGTAGGTGCATCAAGACCATTACAGTGTTAATTATAGGTGCTGTGGCATTTTAATTTGAAATCACATTGTTAATTAATTGGGCATGGGCTGGAGGCTCCATTAATTGGATGAAGGCGGCCACGTATATAGACTGAACCAAATTAGCCACGCTAAACAAACCACACCAAGAGCACAAAGTAGGCCTCATCTGTGCTGAAAATACTCTGAACCACACCCAGGTCTTGCAGGTCTGATCTCTTGCATCTCAGCATCTACACTTGAGAACACACCATGCAGAATTACCAGCATGGGAGCTCGAGGTTCAGAAGACTAACATGAAATCAACCCTAAGCTATGACGGGGTGCCAACCATGAGGCTCTTGCCATCCTAGCCTCTTGTGGTCCAGCTATCGAGTTTATCTTAACCTTTTGTATCAAACAAAGATGAATCTATTTTTGAAATCATATTATCTTTTTGAAAGATAAAATGATGTTCGTACCATAGACAATTGTTTTGGACCCCAAACACCTTGAACAACATGGCCATTCAATGTTAGAATTTTCTCGTTACGTGGACTAACAACCATTTTTCAATTAAAATCTGAATTAAATGGATGTCAAAGTAATGAAATAATTTATGCAAGTTTATTTTGGTTAGTAGTCACCAATTATGTTATCGAGCTATTTAATGCACTTCAAGCATAATGTGCTCATGTTAAGTATGAATGAATAGGATGTGTATTAAATTGATTGTTATAAAAAGAGTTTTCTATTGTTATCTTACAAAATGAAGAGAAAATTTTTTTCTTGTTATACGCACATAAAAATAAAATCGTAACTGAACCGTGGAAGGAAGGAGAGCTATGGATGCTTCATGGAACGAGGCTATGATTTATATTACATTATTATATCCACATTTATTCATGGTATTGTGATTGACATTTGGATTTATATAAAGCTAGCTACGTGTTTCACCCTGTAAAAATTTACGTGCATGCATCTCATGCACCGACAACCAGACAGTCATCTGAACGCACCGTCGCCAGTCCCAACGACTCAGTCCTCTAAATGCACAAGTTACGCATCACCATTCCTTCAACATGCCGGCAGCCAGCTGATGCCTCCTGGCTCCACAGGTCTGTCTTAAAAGAACTACGATAGGATTGGTGAAAACATTCAATCACATCCATTTACTGCTTGCCTCCATTGCTGCATAGAGCTAGCTGTTGTCTTTGCGCGTATTCAGTGAAATGAGATGCTTCTCTAAACAAAGAAAAGCTTGTTGGTTGTGCGACTTGCTTCGGAGTGAGGTGGTCAAGGACTTGGACTCCTCGTGCAGCAAAAGTTGGCCTGCACTGCTAGCACTGGAGCCCATCCAGAAATTGAGGCACCATGAGATCTATGAGAGTTTGATTCAGACAAGCCATGCCAATTAATGGCACAAGGTCCACACGTCTCACAACTTCTCGTTCTTAATCTAGGTTATATCTACTGGCTTAAGCTTGATATATAATTAAATTCACGAGATCCAGCTTGAGACTGACTTGAATCAATGTTAGGCTGGCTAGCCCCACCCGAACTGCAGCTGACAACGTGGCTTAAATGCAAATAGAAGAATTCTATTCTTTTATGTTCTCAATTTCCGACTTCATTCCCTTTGGACACTCGCTCATGGTAGATCCGTCCTCCGGGCTTGGCCCGCGTGTCCAACTAGTAGTTGTTAACAATAGTCTCAACCTCAACCTCAACCTCAACCTCCTCCCAACCCCATTCCTCTCTTTCGTATGGCTTAATGCCATGATCTTATGAAATGAAGCTAGTATTCATAAATCTCTTGTAGTGTTCGAGTTATTTGCTATAGTGATCAACTTGATGTCATGGTCGACATACATGGAATTTATGTTGATTTGTATCGGTTGGTAGATTTTTGTTTTTTTTTAATGCTCTATATAGGATTACGTTGCAGCTTGGATGGCCTTTGGGCAACCTTTGCAATCGTGGGATTTGGTTATGATGGCATATCAGTATTAGATGAATGCATTTGGCCCAGCACTTGTTATGTAACTGGTGCATTTATATGACAGATGTTTAATCCCATATGCTTATGTTATATTTCATATTTTTTATTTGTGGGCATGTATTCATAGATCAAAGTGGAGTGATGCTAAAATGGCCCTACATTTATACGTAAAATTCATGTAATGAGAGAAGTTCTATAGCCATTCTTGTGAGTGGGGATGATATATATATATATATATATATAAAAGAGAATTCTTGTCCATATAATGTAAAAATGAGCCTTCACCATGCTTTGTGGATCCAAACATCATTTCCGTCATCACATCAAACAACGTAACAATGCTTTTACTTTAACTATTCTTTAGTTATTAGCTCAATGGTAAGAAAACCAAGGATGCCGAACTACAAAAACTTGGCAAACCGCATCACAGATTACCACTAAAATAATGGTGCTTACCATATAACGAGAGCAATATGAAGTAGTTCGTAAGTGATGTCCAAGCCTGGCTGATGCCCAAGCAATTACCATCCGCGATGCTATAAGAAAGAACTGCTTGCAACAAACATCACAAACAGTACGATCCGAGGAGGCAACTTGGACAAACCATCACGACAAAGAAACATCCATGATGGACAGGAGGGGTTTACATGAATTGGATTCAAACACAGCTGTTGAAGAAAAAATACGAAAATGTGTATCGTGCCCCCATGCATCCATAAAGGTAAGAAGAGATACCAGCTGAGCTGATGGGGTTTATCAGAGACCTCATATGGACTATATCCATAAATGAATGTAATGGTAAAGGAAGAATTAGATGATATAAAATTTATAGAATTTGAATGCAAAAAATTAGACAAAAAATTAAAAAAATATGAAAAACAAGCATCTTGATTTTTTTTTTTAAAAAAATACAAATATACATACACTGGTTTCTCATGTTGCTTCTTTTAAATCTTTATTATTATTATTATTATTATTATTATTTACACCAATAAATAGTTGGATGTGATACAGCAGCCTGTCAAGTAGAATGCTTGGACTTGAGGCTCCTTAAATAGCTTGTTGAAAGAGTTGACGCTCATAGGTCACCTTCCGTTGAAAGATTGTGATACCCCAAATTTAGTTTCATATTGGATGGAAGAGAAATGGGTCATATGCTTATAACTCAAGTCCACTTGCTACCCATTAACTTCCACTCGAGTTTTTGGGCCACATGGTTTCGGTCCGCTAACGAAGTTAATTGGATCGTATATGGACTTAGGGCATTACAAATGGTATGAGAGCTGATCCGAGTGCGCGGAAATTGGTAGGCATGAGGAAATGGCTACCTATGAGGCAGTGGTGGAGTCCCGTCATGGCGTGGAGCCATCCTTGCAGCACCAATGATCCGACTCGGGGTAGATTCTGGTTAGCTTGTGGCGTCGCATTATAAGATGAAGAGATTGTGATACCCCAAATTTAGTCTCACATTGGATGTGAAAGATTGTAATACTCCAAATTTAGTTCCACATTGGATGAGAGAGAAATTGATCATATGCTTATAACTCAAGTTCACTTGCTACCCATTAACTTTCACTCGAATTTTTGGGTCACATGATTTCAACCCACTAATAAAGTTAATTAGGTCGGACTTGGGACGTTACAAAGAGCTAGCTTTTTCACTACCCCATCAATGCGATGTCAAGCCTCCACCTTTTCTCATCGGGACTTAGGGACCGGAATTGGCAGTGTTGTAAGCCTTCGCCTCAAATGGAAATCTGAACCACGAAACAAATTTTAGTATTTTATGGTCAAATATCACCACCGGAAGCATGTATAGTGTATATTATGGAATACATGACTAATGAATTTCTACTTAAATATGAAGGTTGCTCAATCACATATTTGCTACAAGTAAAACAGAGATAATATAATTTGATACGTTGGCGTTCAAGGTAATAAAATTGTTCAATCGTTACAGGAAAGAACTACCTAAAAATTCAAAACCAACTGCTCCTCCCCAAAAAAGAGCACCACCAGCTAACAATGTAAAATGAACTTCTTTTGATCATGTAAAAATCGGTGGACTCCAATGGTAATATATTCTTATGTGCCAAAGTCCACTTAGACACCTCACACAGTCAACAATAAGAGCATTCCAAACATGCACACCAAATTTGGGCTTCAATGGAAAATGAGTGCATGTCAGGTTTCGATTTGTAATCCAGTCTCCAATAAAATTCAACAGAGCATCAGGCACTAATTTAACACCTTCCAACACAACAAAATGATAACAAATTCAACTCTCCCAGAACATTTATTGCATGTCAAGCATAGATTTGATGCTTCAGAAATTTTGCACACCAACCAGTCCAATGGCTCAAGAGCCCTACTGCCAGCAAAAATCTCCTGTGTCCCTGAAAACCACTTTTATCATCAAACTAACCAGGAACAGGTGCAAAAATTTCATGCATTTTAGCTCCTAGTCTCTTATCAGGATGCAGGAAGGATTATATATACAACTTTTCCCAAGTCAGCATGGATTAGTAATAAGATTCAAATTGTTGTCATTTGATAGAAGAGAGACAGAACACTTGCTACAGCACTGATACAAATTTCAACTCTCACGTTATCAACTACAGAATAAAATAAATGGGTCTTCAATTCTGACAGCACATAGATTCCAATCCAAATTCCTGCATAAAAAATCACATCCATATTCTCATTATATCCAAAAGTTAAATTCAAATTCGGGTTAAGGATGTTTCCTTAGCTTAGGCGCTATCATACTGGAACAACCCAAGTCCAGAATTCCATAACCACATGCTAATTGAAAGGTTTTGAAGCTAAAAAATAGAGGCAAATATATATAAATGAGATCTCTAAAGATCCCAATTTATTTTAATGATAAATAATTTATGTTTATTAAGCTAATTAATTATAGAAATTGAATACAAAGTATTATATAATTAAGTCACCCAAGCTCGATAAGCAGGAACTAACCATAAGGCTTGTGCACCAAAAGGAAGGATGAGGTGATTGGAGTTGATGAATTGGAATAAGAGAGGTGGTGTAGCCCAGCAAAGGAAGCTCTTGGGTGTCTTCTGGTAGATCACCTACAGGGGGCAAAGGAAGAACATTAGGAGTGCCAGAGGTGTCCTAGTGAAGGCCCTCCGATGCCCAATTAGTAAGGGAAGGTAAAGATGGTTAAGGGCAAACCTTGTAGCCCTATTCTCGCTGGTGGAGAAAATAGAGAGTAAATAAGATGAAAGAGGAGAGCCCCTATGAGAGAGTGCTTGGACTTACTTCAGCCTGATGGTTTGGTATGCTAGAACTTGATGGTTTGGTATGATGGGAGAGAAAGACTCTTCTCTGGCTCGAGACAAGCTCTCCGTCCTTGGCTAGCTTTTATACCCAATGATAAGATTAGGTGGCCTGTTCAGATCGTGCACCCCATACTTGATCATGAAGAGTCTGCTTCTTGCACTATATACTAGCAGTGGGTTGCTTTCTCTGTAGAGAGTGGTTGGCTCTGCCAACTTGTTGCAGGGTACGTGCATCCTTACTAGTTAGCTAGGCACCATATGCTGACCTACTAGGTACAAGCTTTTGCCTTAAAAAAATCAATGACCACTGTTCAACGGGCAATCTTACGATGCCTTATTGGGGCCTTGCTAGAGGCTAGCTGAAGGCTCATAATTTATGCCTCATCATATGCCCCCACTCCTAAGGCCGAAGTAGCCAGCTTAGGTGAGAGAGTAGACTTGATACCTTAAGCATTGGTTTGCAGGTTTTCTATTCAAAAGTGTGCTTATCCACTCCTAGTCCATCGAGAGGTGCAAAATAGTTGAAGGAGTTTGTAATAGACTTTTTATCCTATCGGCTAGCTCCAACCTATAGTGAGATACAGGTTCCTAACCTGAGAGCCCCTTTGGTGGGTTGGCTCTACCCCAATCATCTCGACCTTTGTGTTAATCTGCTAAGGTTGGTGTATGAGAGTATGGCACATTGAGTTGCCTTTTTTCAAAGTTCTTGTTAAAAAGAATCAACGCCTGAGCCCTTCTGATGTCGCATGTGGGGTCATAGCATCGCGATAATGCCTCCTCGATCTTTGGGCATAGCATCTGTTTGATGATTGTGCCATATTCAATGCTCCTGAGTTTGTATTGCTTTTTCAAACGCTTAATCAGGGTTGATTTTTGAGTGACCTTGTCTTGCCTAGTGGAATTATGATGTGTGTGCCTAGAGAGCTTATCTGTTTGTTTAACCTATTAATAGGCAATCGTTTGGGCTCTATAAAAGCTATTAAATCATTCTTCATTCCTTATTATTGGCATCTTTCTCTTTGGTGCTCAGACCCTTGCCCTAAATCTTCCATTCTTCTTTCTTGGTGTTCGCTTTGGCCTTGGTACATTTCTACTCCCTTTGCCATGGAGTCTTCTTATTGTCCTTTTGAAGCTTTGGACGATTCTTGATTTTTGAGGATCACCTTAAGAAGCTTAGGGATCAATATAGGGTTCTGTCAAAGATAGTTTTCATGGCCACTTCAAGGTGGGTCATAATTTGCGAGCCTTTCGTCGATTGCTTGAGCGTCTATGCGGACGTGATGGCTGCTAGCCTTAGACTTTACATCCATAGGCTTCTCCTGGATGCTTACCGATAGTTTGGGATTTCTCCACCATATTTTGTCCCAAACTCTTTGTGCCGCTTAGTAGGATATGTTGCCTTACTAAGGTAACAAGGGTATTGAGTCGCTCTATCTTTCCGTCCTTCATTCTTTCTTTGAAGGAAAGAGTTAAGAGTGGTATTATCTTAGCTTTATGAAGGATTTTTTCTTTTCTTTTGACCTTCTTCCACTCATGAGTGGAAGAATAAATTTTTCTTCACCTTGTGGCCTAGGTTATACCACATCCACTGAGATTGGTTGGAACCATCAGAGTTAAGCCAAGCGACCCCACCTTAGGGCTAAGGAAAAAGAGGTGGTTTCAGCCTTGTGTAAATTCAACTGTTCTAAGATTCTTGATCTCTTTAGGGAATTGAGTCTAACACAGTTGGGCTTGACTCCCCCTTTGTCCGAGGGATCTTCATAAGTTGAGACCCAGGATATCAGTTTATAGCTTTGATTCTTGGTCAACTCTAACTTTAATGTAATACTAATTATCAGACTTGTTGTAGAGATGGACCATCCCCATTTCAACATGGTGGAGATAAAAGAGCATGTCGTGATGAGGAAGTGGCAGAGGCAAGGACTTGTTTCAATTGGCAATCAGACTTGGCATCTTCAGTATTGAAGAGAGCAGCACTCCACATGGGGGTGTTTGAAGCAATCGCCCCTCCCGGTTCAATTTTGCTTCCCCTGTGATAGGCTCGGGTCCTATCGTAGGCTCAGGTTCTCTTGCTTCGACTCCAGGCCAGTCAACTTCATTTCCTTTCAAAGTCCTTTGGTAGGCTTGTGCTCTACTTCGACTTCGACGATTCAGTGTCCCACTGCACCCCTCCTACTCTCGATCTAACAATTCCCTTGAGCCCATCCACATCGCCAAGAGGGAACTTGCACATTAGGGAATTATGGCCCATTATTAATTGTTTGTCCAATGAACTCTGATGTTGTCAAACCGAAGTTTTCTCAAGGGTCTCAGAGATTGAGACTTGATGAAGTCTGCCTTTTCGGCTTGCATCTAGTCTGTGCAACATATGCAGGTCTTCTCGAAAAAGCTCCTTAAGGCCAACTCCCACCTCACAAGGCCCTACGTGAGGCAAAGGAATGAAAAAGGAGCATGGAGACTTCTCATGCCACAATAGAGAGGGTAAGGGTGGAGTTTGAGATCTAAATAAAGGGACTAGAGGCTAGAGTTGAACAAACATTAGTACAGCTGATCAAGGCCAAAACACATAAGGTTGAGGTCGAGAAGGTGAAGGTGGCTAAGGTGGAGAGGATGATGGAGTAGAAATTAAGGAACCATGCAGTTAAGGCTAAGGAGGTTGAGTTGTAGGTGAGAGTTTAGGCAATTGAAGCCAAGGCAACAGCAGCAGAAGCGAACTTAACAGAGGGGTGGCAATTCTTCACTGAGCAAGGTGCAGAGAAGGTGGCAGAGTTCAAATCATCAATAGAGTTCGACTCAATCCTGTTGGACTGCTCAACTGAAGCTATTTTGATGTCAAAAGGGAAGCCATAACGAAGATTTTGGCTAAGTATCCTGGCATTTATCTCTCCTTCATGGACCTAGCCAAGGAGGCCAAGGAAGGCGACAACGATGTTACACAACCACCATCAATGCCGCTCTAGTTGCTGCAGGAAGCTCTACTCTGGCTATCACCAAAGGCACTACTTCAACTACAATTGACGTTATTGCAGAGGTTACTAATTGCTCAACAAAGGAGTTGTTGATCATGGTTCCAGCTACAAGGTCTATATTGGCCAAGCACCCAATCC
This sequence comes from Metroxylon sagu, assembly GCA_017589505.3. Taxonomy (NCBI): domain Eukaryota; kingdom Viridiplantae; phylum Streptophyta; class Magnoliopsida; order Arecales; family Arecaceae; genus Metroxylon; species Metroxylon sagu. The sequence continues at coordinate 615,999 of JACVBY030000520.1, read as the reverse complement.
AACAATTAGCGTGGCCAATGATGATGAGCAGGAGAAGACGGCTCCGTAGCTATCTCGAAGGCAAAAAAATATCCCTCTTTTTTCTCTTAATTTGTAGGAACTTTATTTTTGTGTTCATGAATGGGTACCTCTTATATTGCAGCCTCTTGCTAGCTAGTTGTGGAGACCACTTTTATCTGTGGATGTTATGGCCTTGTTAAAATTTGTTTGCATATGGACTCCCCATGCTTCTTGGATTTGGTAGCATGTTCTTCAGCAAACTTTCGCCGTCCCAGAGGTTACCCTTTGGGACTTGGCTTTGCATGAACCTTCGAAGAAAGATGCAAATAATTTTTTTCGAGAAAACTTCTTTTTGAGGGGGCCGCTAACCTTGGTGGGGTAGGCCCTTGCTTCACCAAGCAGGAGGGGCCCTTTTTTGTGAGGTCTATCAATGGTGTCTGCTTGCCTCTTCTTTTGAGGAGAATTTTTTTAAGTAGATTTTTGATAATTTACCCTTTCTTTCTCCTAAATAAAGTTCTTTCGAGCAAATCAGCTTTGACGAAGTGAACCTTCTCTTGCTTGATGAGGAGAATTCTTTCGAGCAGCCTTCAGGGATTTGTTCTTTTTCTCTCAAATAAAATTCTTCCTAGCAGACTTGCTTTCCAATGAAGCATACCTCCTCTTGCTTTGCGAGAAAAGTTTTGCTGTTTTTGAAGATCTGCTTTTTCTTCCGAGTAAAGTTTTTACAAGCAGACCGGATCTCTAACAGAGCAAACCTCTTCTTGCTCAGTGAAGAGAGCTTTTCTGAGTAGCCTTTTAGAAATCTACTCTCTTTCATGTAGAGTTCTTTTAAGCAAACTAACTCTCTAGCAAAGCGAAACTCCTCTTGCTTGATAAGAAGAATTCTTCTAAACAATCTTTTAAGAATCTGCTATATCTTCCTCTCAAGTTTTTCAAGGCAGAGTAGTTCTCTGGCAAAACAAACCTCTTGCTCAGTGAAAAGAGTTCTTCTCAGCAAAGTCGGCAATGAGGTTCCCTGAGTCGATCTACTTTGGCCAATCTAAAGTATCAAGCTCATCTTCAAGGTTGAATAAGTTTTAGGGCAGGGTATTTGAGGTGCACCTTTTCAAGGGTGGTGCATTGCAATGCCCTAACCCCGTGGTGCATCACCATCGACTCGTCTGGTGGGCAGCGACCATGTGGTAGCTCTTTGGCTTTTTTTTGACACTTTAGGACCTATCACACACAATTTCTATAAGCCTTAAGGCTTTGTTGTATATATTGGCCTTGAGAAATCGCAAAACGTCTTGTTTTCTTCAACCTTGAGGCCTTAGGAGAGGGTTTTGGTGCCTCCTCCTCGAGCCCTTCTTCCCCTTACAAAGCCTTGAGAACGGTGGATTGCCCAAAGTGGTTACTTAAGAACTTCTAAAGGATATGGGCCATGATCAAGTAGCAGCAAACGAAGCTACAAAAGATGCACCTGGAGATGGAGGTTCTAAGGAAGAAGCTGTCCTTGGCTCCTGCTCCCGCAGTAGAACGGTTCCAATCGTCCTTCAAGTACGTAGATGACATGATCACCTTCAACATAAAAACCTACTTTTATGGCTTCCAAGCAGGTCAGGGTGACACCATGCCCAGCCCCAAGGCTGGGATCACTGTGGGAGCTAATGAATTAGATCCTTGAGGTCTACCCGATGCCTATACAACTCTTCCCAAAATATAATACTCCCCTTTCTTTTCCCCTTTTTATTTTAAATGCATCCAGCTTTGGCTAGTTGATGTAAGGCCTCCAGGCCCTTTTTGGCTACATAATATAATATAAAATTATAAAACTCTATGTGCGCTTTTGCGCCTCTCACATACCTTTTTTTGGTTTTTAGGGGACCAGATCTCCTGCATGCCAATAAGATAAGGTGGTTGAGGTTGATGAGTTAGAAATGACAGAGGTGGTGTGGCCCAATGAAGGAAGCTCTTCGATGTCTCTTAGTAGAATACCAGCAAGGGACAAAGGAAGAGCGTGAAAGGTGTCGGCAGTTCCTAGCGAAGGCCTTTGGATGCTCAAATTTATGAGAAAAGATAAAAATAGTCAAGGATGGGCCTTATAGCCATGTTTTTGCAAGTAGAAAGAATAGAAAGTAAGTGAGATGAAAGGGAAGAGCCCCTTGTAAGAGGGTGCTTGAACTTACTTAAGCCTAATGATCTAGTATAGCGAAATTTGATAATCAAGTACCCGATGATAAGATAGGGTACCATGTCCAAATCGTGCACCCCATGAAGGATCTTAACAATCATATCCCTCACAACATAACCAATTTCATAATCAATAGATATATTCCACTTGCCTGAGTTGGCTTTATGAAACCTAACCATTAGAACAATTTACTATTGTTTAAAATATCAATTTTACAAATAAGTTAGATTTTCTCTGCATTTAGTAAATGTCATTCAGAAATGGAAAAAAAATCCATAATATTTAAGTATGACTTCACATATACAACAAAATTCTAGTTCTTTAGAACAAGTTTTCTATAGCAACATTTGTTCAGTAATAGTCTTATTGTAGCATAAAATCTCGACAATCCTAAGATTAATGGAATGGGGCATGTTCCTTGTTACCGCACATAACATTGACCTCCCAAGGCACGCAATGACATATAAACTTTTTAAGAGACAAATCCTCAGGCAATTATTTCCATAATGAGTATGTATGTCAAAACCATATCAAATAAAAAGAGAAAAAAAAGAGGAAAGTCCAAAACCTATCCAATTAGTCAAAAGCTTTGCATAATTGACCTTACACCAATATCTATCTTCTTTTGGCAACCATGCTGTTTATCAGCCAGCAAATGAGAGTAGCCAATCCTGTGCCATATCTTGTCCCAGCACCTAGTTTCCATATTAAGAAATGCTGGAAAGCCAACGAAATTTCAATCATTAGGACAAAGGAAATTTGGTTGAGATTTAATTCTTTGATATAATCTTTTGAAATTTTGTAACAGAGAAATTGAGAAGAAAAACAAAATCATAGCCTTATCATAAGCAAACAAATGAAGGGGCATGTAATGCACTTCTTTGGAACCTCAGAGGGATACAAAAGATTAGCCACACATGTATGTACATATGCACGTATCTATACATATATATGTTAGGAGATTGCCTACAATCTTGACCCCTAGAGGCTACTCAATTTACTTGTGCCTGTCATCTTTTTCATATGCTTGATGATACCCTCCCATCTGTTCACTCGGAAGAACCATGTTTTGGGATGTTTCCACCTGAATATCTTGCTCCGGTAAAACAAAATCAAACATAAAATCTGGAACCTCCATGGATGGAGGCTCAATCTGCTCATTATTCTCTAATACTGGGCTGGCCAATAGTTTTTCGATATATTCTGTCAGAGGAAAATCCTCTCCCGGTGACAAAGAGGAGTTAGCCCCAAGTGAAATGACATCCGCATCTGTGCACAAATCATTGACTTCATGAGACATGGGCTGCAAATTGGGTGATAAAACAGCATTCTCCGTTGGTGACATAGATGGCCTTAAGGTCTCAGGCATAAAAGGCTGGTATCTGATAATCTGCCCATCAGATGAAGTCTCGGAATCACCCAAAACGCCCTGTTCCAAGGCAGGAAGCCTTCTTTTTTTGTTTTTCTCAGTCCACCTATTATTCCCATTCTGCTGCATTAGTTGGGCCACAAAACTAGGACTCTTAACTGCCATGGCCAAAAATGACATCATTTGTTGCTGATGTTGTTCCATCCCTTGTATATGTTGTCTCAAAATATGGACTTCACGGTCAGTGTTTTGCTGATGCTGCCTGAGTTTTACCACCTCCTGCATGAGGACATTTTTATCCCTCTTAAGCATTTCAATTTCTTCCTTTGGCCCAAATTTTCCAACCTCAACACATGCCTTTACGGATGTATCTCTGTCTTGAGACTGATGCTGCTGAACAGCATTATGGGAAGGCTTCTTTCTTGTAATGGTCTTCAGCAAGTCTTTTCGGCCCCTCAGGAATCCCTCATTTGCGAACTCATATCGATCAGGATCAACCTTTCGAAAACCCTGTTAACAGAAATGTGAACATTTATACTACACAACAGGGAAATAAGTTTATAAAAGACCTTCCAACGTAACAAACTGACTAAAAATAACATAAACATCAATAATACTGACTACAAACTCATAATCCATTGTAATCAAACCGAAAAAAAGCTACAATTCAACTTTAACTAAACAAGTGATTGCTCATGAAAACGAATTTCCATGGAACCCTAATTAAGAGATATAGTCCGCACAACTCACAATGAATATGGTAGCTCACACATTTGCATGCTGCTTCTTACCTCAATTCAGCTTTAACAGATAACAAGATTGACTGAGATTTGATATTGCTCTTTCCATGAACCATATAGCTAATTTTCTTCAGGTTGAATTGAGCTTTTACAATGTAAAAGATACACTAGGACTGGATTTCAATCTTTCAACATGAACATAGTTAAATTTGTTCAAGTTGGTGTTTCTTTGAATAATAAAGATGATGAACCAACAGAAAAATAGCAGCAAGCAATTTCTTGAGGATCAACAATTTTCTAGCTTCATCAATATTATACATTTGCATCTTTTTGTTGAATATGTGATCTACATCATTAGATCCTAACTTCATCATCAACTTCTACACTAACATATTCGCATCCCAATGGATAGTTCAATAGGCCAAACTATTGAGCCTATCCTCCATACCTCATCCTCATCTTTTATGCCTTTCCTATTCAATTTCTCTCCTTTGACAACTCACTTACAATCAACAAACCATAAACATAAAAAGAGCAATTATAATCATCAAATAACAAACACTTATTAGAAGCTCTGACCAAAATGCTTCTTACCATCATTTTTTGGTAAACTTTATCAACCATCATTATTCATTCCAGTAACTGGTTGCATCTTGCTGCAACTAGCATGTTAATTTTCAATAAAATTTAATCAATGTTCATTTCAATATGACCTGACTCTACATCTGTATGAGAGTTAGTAGTTAAATGGTATGTTTCATAAGTAGTCACTTGCTCATCCCTAATGACCCAAAAACAGGTACAGGACAGCACGATAGAAAAGTATCTTGATCAGCAAAGGAGCCTAAAAGAGATCAACCAGTCTTGTCATAATCTTTAATTTGTGTACCATCAAATCCATCTTTTATCACAGAATAACATCAGAATACGAACAAGTAAGATCTTAAACAGCATCACAAATAGACCTCATACACTGATAATGATCAAAGATTAAGAACTTAGCAATTTGCTCATTCAGTTACTGTCCCTTAGCACAAAATAACAGCATCTTGTTTTCCATCCTGAACCTACAAAATGCGATAAAATTAATGTCCCTCCAAATTTCCACTAGTCACTGTATTAATACAATTCTCCTTTGCAGCAAAGTTTTAAGTTTCATGATCTCACAGATATAATTCTTTGTGTCAGGGAAGTGAGCTTAGAAGACTAAGCTTTTAGGAGAAGAGGAAAAGACCTAAATAATAATATGGATATTTTGAAAAGGATTTTCAAAATGTCAAGATAGCAGATCTCTAACTTATAAGAGAATTCACCAAGCCAACAGTTAAATCAACAAGAAGGGATTATTGATAATGTCTGCGAAAGATATGAAAGCCTACAGCTATAAAATCCTCAATTCTTTCAACAAATAAAGCATCAGACATGGCCCTTCTTGCAAAATTCTCACTCTACAATTCAACTAACCTTAAGTTTTGAGGATTCTGCCCATGTGCACATGGTCATGCAGAAAAACAGAACGGTAACCCTCACAAAAACCACAGTTAAATCAACAAGATAGGATTTCTGTTTTTTTTTTTTTTTTTTTTCGCTTTTTATTCCATAACAATAGCTTCAAATTTAGATTATTCGAGAACATCATCATCCAATATATTTCCATCTAACAAAATCCCTAATTGGGCAAGAAACCACTCTGCACGGCATTCAACCATCCTCAATTTGCACGGCATCAACAGAAACATTACTGGAAACGACTTCTAATGAACATAAACCCGAGAAACATCAGAATCTATCTGATAACGAAACTATACCAACCCAACTCATAAAAATTTCCTCAAAAATGGAAAAGTTTAAAGAGAAACCGATCGCATCTATTAAGAGGAGGAGGCGGAGGGTCTCACATAGGTGTTAAGCTGGCGGACGAAGCTAGAGAGGTTGCTATGTTTGAAGTACTTGGGGAGGAGGTCCCGGCAGAAGATTGCGGTGTCCCAGATGACAAAGCTGTTGTTGGTCTTGCTCCAGGACACCGTCCCGTCCGTCTGCGGATCGTCCACCATCTCGTAGCACTTGCTCAAGAACGGCGGCACGACTGGGACCAGCGAGTTCCCGCCGCCGCCCTTCTCGACCTCCATTTCTATCTCCGGAAGAACAAGGAATCGGCGCAAGGGTTTTAAATACGATCGGATTCAAGAAAAACTCTATAACCCTAGCCCTATTTCAAGACCGAAGAGAGGAGAGAAAGAGAGGCGGAGACGGAGGGAGCGTTCCGTGGTCGGGCGTTCCGGGAAATCGCCCAGGTTATGCTTGGTGAGCACGAATGACCGCTGGGCCTTCAATTCCGTCTTCGGAGATGCGGCCCGCCTGGCTTCGGCCTCTTTCTCGCGCCGTCGTGCGTTTAGGTCGGGTGGTGCGTTTAGCCCGGCTCACAGGCTCCAGCCCAATGCCATCCAAGTCAAGGTTCATTGGTGCCTGTTAGTGATACAGTGATGAGAGAGAACTTATATGTTAACGAATTTTGATGCAACTATGCAAAGAGCTCCTAAATTAGAGTCCAAATAGAGGAAAGCTAAATTCTGGAGCTATAATAATGTAGAGGGGTATTATGAGAAACTAAATTCTGGAGCCAGACAAATCAGCGCTTCATGGACAAAGGCATTTTGGAGTTTCATTGATAGAATAGATAACATGCATCGATGCAAGTTGCATGCTAGGAAAAAAAATCCACTCTTTCTTGCAAGATCAATATTTCAATAGAATTGTGTTATATAAAATTTACATGATACATTAAACATATTCAATAATATTCAGCTAAAAAAAACTCCATAACGTCAATTTATTACTAAAAGGAATTCTTCCCACGCTGTTTTGAACCAAATCTTTCTACTCTCGCCCGTAGAAACCGCATTGCCGTGTGGGAGGAGTCCGCAAATGGAATAAAGTCGGGCGTATTGGCCGGGCTGTTTCGTTTCTTTTTCGCCAAGAATTGGAGTTGGAGGTAAAAGCCTCCTCTCATGGAGAGTGTCGCAACGCATTTTGCATTTGCAAATAACATCAAAGAAGCACGGAAGTTTCTCCTGCCTCGTTACATGCACCCCCAATTACAATCAATCAGCCAGAGGGTTCGCCTCCAGGTACTTGTAGACCTTGACATCTGCCATGCTCATCAGTGGACGCTGCTATGTTAATCCACTGCATTACTACGGCAGAACCACCCTCGAGATATTCTGCCATCGGCGCCGACCAATCCACAAGGTGGAGCGCCCCGGGCGGAAGAATTGATCCACCCTCACCTCTGATGACATGGTCGGCTCCAGCTTGAGAAAGATGGATCCAATGGCCAATTCCTAGCTACATATAGCTGACCTGCTAGAATTTTTTAAAAGGGTGGCTATTCTCTCTCTCTCTCTTTTTTTTTTTTTATCAGGGATGAAATGAGAATAGTCTGGACACGGCAAATTTAGTTGAATTACAAGTTTGGCATATCACATGATGACCATAAGGAGGTAAAAGTAAAGACGGTGATAGGTAAAGGGTTCGGAAATTTTAGTTGGCTGTGAAGAGAGGCAAGAACAAATGCATCAGGCCATGCTAAGTGGTAGAGAAAACAGTTGCTGGGCGCATGCATCCAATACGCCGCCTTCCACAATTCACACTCTCCAAGGTTTCTGTTATTTAGTAATTTGTTTTTATCAATCAACGTTAACAGTGTTCGGAAATGCGTCACGCATTGGCGCAAAATCGCTTACCTGATTCCTTGCTAAGCCTTTGTTGAGGATATGTGGCCTTTCATAGGCCGTGGATGATCCATGCAGCATTGTAGCTCAGGGCACGAGCTTGATACCATGAGAAGTCCTGATTTCATAATAGGATTGGGTTGGAGAAAATTCACGGTAGCACTGGTATTTGTGGTGAGGAATTGGAGGGCCGAATGCTGCTGCACTAGAACAGGCTTTGCAAAGGTGCCTCGGAGATAATATTCTTGCTACCTTCAAGCCTACTTCAGAGGATTGCTTTATCCGTCAGTGACACGATCAATGCAGATGGAGATTAGCAATGTGAGCTGCCCTCCGCAACGAGACTCGGATCGGATACCCAATTTAAAAAGAAATTGGCTTGAAAGGAGAACTCGAACAACTCTAACGAAGCAACATAGAAACAAAATGACATGCATGACAATCGACAATGCTAAAACCATCCTCAGCAAGGATGAGACCCTACTTTATTTAAGAGACCTACAGAACGTACATTGAGAATCTGTGCTTCAAATCTCCAAATGCTCATATTAAGCTTTTTGTATATCAATCTCCATCATGAAAGTAAATACCTTCCATTCTGTCTATAATGGAAAAGAACTGGCAAAGTGCTCTCTCTCATTTCTTCCAAAAGTCAACGCAAGAGAAAGCCTAGAAAAAGAAAAGAGTGCACAAGACCAAATATCACACTTAGATGCTTAGAAGTTGGAAGGCTCTAACCACCGAGAGATTATCTAACTAGGATATCATGATACTAGAAATTTAGAACCATCCTCAGCAAGAAAATCTTTCATCTGGCCGCTCAACAAAGCTACTCCTATCAACCCAGTTACTGGTACGTCAAAGTGAGAGAACAGCAGCACAAAAAAGAAAACCGCCATGCTAAGCTAAAAAATAAAATGAACAGAAAAAACAAGCATAACAAAAACCTCCTAAAATTTCCGGTCCGCCAAACCCGTGTCACGTAGCTCCCAGAGAGGCTTTCTTTCGTTTGCAATGTCCTGCTTTATGGCTTTCTGGACCCTTTTCGCCACAAAAAAATACTGAAACGTTGCAGAAATCAGGAAAAATAATATATGAGCCCATTCTTGTAGGAGAAATTCTATGTTTCAAATTTAAATGTTTTAATGCGAGATCGAAGCAGACCTGAAAAGCCAGAATAAGAGGAATGAAGAACTTTCCCCTCTGATTTGGGTTAGGGTCCTCAATCAACTTCTGGTCAACAGTAATAGGTTTGCTCCCATTTGAGATAACAACTGTTATTACTTCAACCAAGTTTGGAATCCATGCAACACCACCAGGAAGAATCTGCATTTACAAGTTGCAATACTTTAAATGAGTGGGACAGATTGAAAGAAATTTAAAAGAAAAAAAAAAAAGTTGCAACAAGCGGGAAGAAGGAATGGGGCATACCTTTTCTCCATTATCATTTGTTTTGCACCTCCCACTGTTCTCGACCAAGACCACAGGAATGGCAGATTCCTGACTTAAGCAAAAGACAGGCGTCATAATTGTACAATCAAGGCCCACTTTTTATTGTAAACTAGTTTATTATGAAATCTTTTGGAAACTCTACTGCAGCTAACACTTCAAGCAGAAGGCATCAAATTCAAATACTCAAACTGTAACCATTGTTCGAGGATTTAGAATCTCAATAACAAAAATTCATGGTCCTTTGAAAAACAATGTCAGCTAACCAATATCTATTTGAGCTGACCTCAATGACAATAAAAACGCTTTTATTGGTATACAGATATATAAGACCAATGGATTGATGTGGTTTACATGGATGGAGCAAACAAACTTGAGAGGTCAAGCAGTTGTACAGACTTGATAAGTGCAAAATTCTAGGTTGCCATCTTACTGAAGCAAAAGGTATTTATAAATTGAAAGAAGGTTCATTGGATGGTTGATAAGACTAACATATCAAAATTTTCCTCTGCAATTTTTCATCACAAAAAATGGCCATGGGAATGATAATTCCATCAAGAATTGGTGGCATCTACCATTCCTTGACAATTTAGGGCTCAGACAGGCAATTTAGTAATTATCTTCACACCCTTGATGTACTGGAGCAGGTTAGAACCAATTATCAAGACAGTGTTATACAAGCCACAATTACAGAAGAAAGAGAAGTTTGATAATGATGTGATCAGATAGCACATTTGGAGCAAGTAACCACATACAGAAATGTCATCAACTGGATTCACTGTTGTGAGAGAGAGAGAGAGAGAGAGAGAGAGAGAGAGAGAGAAACCCGTTCAAGATATAATTGCAAAGCTTCCCGTTAATCTTAATCATCTTTCGAATAAATGCCTTGAGGATAAGTTTGAAGAGTCCCCTACGGCCAGCTAAATAATGTACATACACAGACTCCTTTTGGTACAATTAAATGAATGCTTCCAGGATAAGTTTGAAGAGTTCCTCGCTACCAGCTAAATGCATGCACAATCCCACCCTCCCCACCCCCCCCCCCACAACCAAAACAAAAAAAAGCGCGCGCACACACACATGCATACTAACATATTTGTATGCGCGTGCCACCATGTGTGCAGTGTGCCCCAAAAAAATATATGGACGCAGGCATGCACATCGGCACATAGAACGTCCCTAACACCAGCTTTGTATCACACCATGTTGAGGATCCTAATGGGAGGGTGAGGCATACCCATCTGACAGGGCTGGATTGGGTTGAGAACTCAAACAAACATGAATAAACTCCATCAACCAAATCTGACCCAGCCCAATAATCATATCTATCAACCTTAGAACTTCAATTATCTTCCTTGTAAAGTTACCAATCAAGTAACAGGGCTTTTATCAGGCTGCAAGTTATTGGGTAGTTTGGACCCTGCAACAGTCCAGATAATGTCACCATGAGTCAAAGAAAATTTCATAATTTGCAATGGCAGGCTATGCAATGGTTTTACATCTACAAATAATGTTACACATCAGATCACTTGCAAAACAGATTAATAAAAATATCACATAGTCCATCATTCATCTCTTTCATTATCACATAAACATATTATTTTCCATATGTATTAATATGACCCCATCAAAGTAAAGGAGTGGAATTTCGCTACAAATCCAGTAAAAGACATAAATCATCCACAAATACGTGCAGAAGACAACCTAATTATTCCTTGATGTGATTCACATAAGACAGCCAATTGTCTTGATGGTCATCCCAAGATTATGTTTTACTCTAAATTGCAACAGTTAAGTGCAAAGACTAAATGGTAGAAAGAAATGAAACAGTGATGCAAGGAAAGAACCTAGGGTTCAAATATTTTTCTGATTCAATAGCATGGCTTTCACATGGGAAAGAAGAATATTAATCAAAAGGTGGACCGAACGATGTGATGAGGAAGAAACGATGATAAGGAAGCTGTTACTAAGCAAAATTTTCAAAAACCAAAGAAACCACTTTTTTTTGGTGGTGACAGGAAGAAAAAAAAAAATATATGTTCTCTTCACCAAGTTGGGCAGTATAAATGATAAATAAGACTACAAGGTGCTTATCAGGCAAATGCAAAAGGAAGAGAAAAAATGAGATACAATATAAAAGGCCTGGTGGTTTAGGAAAATTGATAAATATTGATGAGTCATTGATACTCATTTAATAGTTATGATTCTCAGCCTTCTCAATTGTCATGGGATTTAGCATTATCATTAACCATGATTTTGGACTCAATTGCATGCTTTAGAGCTGTTATAGGTTGTAACCAACTATCCAAGTACCAGCAACAGGTGTGACGTGCTTTCTGGTGCCAAAACAAGGAAAAAAGGCATAATTTTTAAATTAAAAATATAAAATAATAGGTATCATGCTAACCTGCACCCCACTAGTTTGGAATAAAGGCTATGTTGTTGTTGTTGTTGTTGCATTATGCTAACCTGTGTTGGGCACCAGTTTGGCCCGGCATGGTAAGTGCCACTCATCACCAGCAAGCACTTGAAATGATGATTACACCACACATATAGCATCACAACCACCAGCATCCCTCCAAAAGCATGCTTGGTTACATGTTTTGGAAATGCTAGACCATGGCATCTATCACATTTGTCACTACACCTCTCTCAAGCTAAGTTGATCTTTTGAGCATCCTAGAGAAGCTAGCCTAGCAATACACCTAATAAGAGATTCTCTGTGGTTATAAATCCGTCAGTCCACTTCTTTCCATTCCTTTCCATTCTCTTCTTCTCGCCAATAATCTCTATTATCTTTGTTTTTGTCAATTCTCATCTGCATCGTCTCCTTTTTTCTTTTTGAATCAGTAAACCTTTAAAACTTTTGAGACAGGAGTGTGGCCTTAAGCAATGTCAAAGTTTATCCTTCCTCTATCCTGTAAACACCCTTCACTTTTCTCATGTTTTCTGTTTGTAACAGAACTAGGGGTCTCAGCATTTTCCTCTATCCTTCATTTGGTTTTTTTCCCCTTCTTTTTCTGTGGGAATTACATGGGAACCATGATATATTTCCACATGCTAGCATACCTCTCTTTACAACAAGATGGACATAGCAGCCTGAATAGAAGCATTGCCATAATTTTATATGGCGTTTGATAAGTGAACAATATGTTGTTTATCCTACTTGCCATTGAGTACTTTTGTGTTATCCTCTTGAGAGATTGCTAGGGCAGTGTGACATATTTCAAGTCTGTGTCCAGCAAACAGGAGTTTGTTTTGTGTTTGATTTGTTATCATAAAATGGACTCCAACATTATCTATGATCTTGTAGGTGTAACAATCACTTCAACTAAATTAAGTTCCATGAATTAGTTACAAGGATCAACAAGTAAGAGTTTCTGAAAAGATAAAGGATAGAAAAAAAGGTACTTCTCTGTCCCTAGGAAATAAAATCCAAATGAACACTGGGGCATGATGATGCCCAGATAACAAACTGGTCATGGAGCAACGTATAAGCTCTAATGTCATATTTCCTAAAAACTTCAAAGAAATTAAGATGCTTTAGAAATTATGTATTCCTCTATCACTAGTTTCTTAAATGATCTCAAGAGATGCTATATGTTTAATGATGGGATTAATCCATCACAGCATGCTACCCTTCTCTCATGAGGTAATCGAAGGAGTTGAACTTCTGTCAGCCACTTAAAAGCAACAAAAGAAAGAAAATAAATAAAAAGAGTATCATGTTGCAAAGCTTTCATCAAGCCACCAAAGTAGGGAATACACAGGCTTCTATTTTAACATGCAGTAAAATAATACTATTGGTGAAGGGTTTGGTGATTGGAATGAATTAGGAGATATCTCACATTTGCGATAACCCATGCCCCTAGCAATAACAAATACATCTTCAAAAATGTGCGGCAAATATAACTTTAATTTTATCAGTTTGGAATGCATATCAGATTAATTTTCTAATGGAGAAGAGAGTAATTAACTCACAAAATTGCAAAGATAGGTCTGACCATAACATAAACTAATATTCTACATCTGTCCACTAAGAAGACAATTGAAAACATGAAAATTGATGATAGAGTTATATATTAAAAAAAAAAAAAAACTTTGGGGATAAAATAATAAAGGAGATAAGAATTGAATCAAGATGAATGAGGAACCAAATGGCATATATTGTATTAGGTGAGTTCTTTTAGAAGTTTTGAGAGGTAAATGACAAACAAAAGGTAAATGACATATATAAAGAAGAGAACTCTGATGCAATGCTGAGCAAGAAAAGATAATCAAGAAAAAGTCTCAGTAAATAAAGGCAATAAGATATATTTCCAAGAGTCTACAAAAAGGATGGGGACAGAAAGACCTAAGCTACATAAATAAAGATTGTAAAAACAGCAAAGCTAATAATAAAATGGAGATAGCCCTTAACAGGAATATCTAAGCAAACAAATCTTCGTGCTTGCGATTATAATTTAAGCACTAGAAGTTCATTGTGTCAACTAAATCACAATTTATTCTATCAACACAATTAGCAGAATATACCTACAGTCAAAAAGCACATGCTTGTGCTTATAACATAATGAGCATGAATCAACAGAAAGTAACAATAAAATTTTTCTCTAGCAAAACTAGGCAATAAGATTAATAAATGCCTAAACAGCAAGGGTACGTAAATCATATGCAAATGTAAACATATCCCATTATGAAAGAAGACCATAAAGTGTAAGTAGCATGTTGCAGGCTTACAGTAAAAGCAAAATAAGACAAAATTGAAGAATACACCGTGAAAGTTGATTGTAATGCCCATACAAGATGAAGTACATTATACCTCAAATTCTTGTTTCTTAATATGTGCACCCAAGCGAATGTATTTTAAAAGTGCTTCTGATCGTTTGGCAAAGAAATCATCATAATTTAGTCCATCTGGTGGTGACAGCTGAGCATGAGTTAATACAACCAAAGCCCTCCACCATATTCTTTTACCAAATATATCTGTAATGGCTTTAATAACCTGTCTATCCAAACTATCCACCCTATATGCATCCAACCGGTCCACATACAGAAGAACATCGATAGTCTTGTTCAAAAGAAACCTGGCACATTATCAGAGTCCATATTATTTCAAACTACATTAAACCATATGATGCAAACAAGTGGCATAAGCATCGTGATAAAAGCCATCAGAGGAAGAACCTAATTCATCACATGAAATAAAGTACAATAAGAAAATCAGATAGCACTCTAGCAAGAAGGAAGTAAATAATCTAGTTGCCAAAAACCTTCATTTTTTCCCCTTAGAAATTAGGCAAAAAGGTGGTATCTTCTCCAGTTCATGTTTCTGCCCAGTATTTCCAGTATATTACCAGAAGCAATCAATGGTGGCTGACTAAACAAATCATGAGGTTGACCATGATTCCAGCACATTCCTGTTCCATTACCACTTTGACCATGAGAGCAGACCTGGATTAGCGGCAGGCCATTTAACTTAAGACCAGATGAAAACACAAACTGGAGAGGATCTAAATTCTTAGGAAACAGGCTAAAGATGGCCAACATTTTGAATTTTAACCCTGACAGAAAGTTTTTTGGAGCTAGCATCATCTTAAGGGGACATTTTTTTATTTTTTGGAGATGGGCAGGTATACTCCAATCTCACTCCAATCTCAGGGCTTAAATTTACAAATGCCCTGCTAAACCAACATATTGCTTAATGTCATCACATAACCCCACATTTGGCCATCATTTGCCATTGCACAGAGAGATTGATATAATACAAAAACCTAGCCTCAAAGATGGATCTCCAACTAATAAGTCCTCTCTAATACACACCGTTTTATGATTTCAAGAGCCTGTTCATTGACATATCCACCTTCCACAAGCCCTGGAGTGTCAATGATGTTCAAAGTGAATCCTGCTCGCGTGCGTGAACACATCATTGGTCGCAATCCTTCTGACTGCAACAGCAAAACATATTAAGGAAATTATACCAGAGACAATGAATACCCAAAATTGACTACTCGATATTTAGAAGACAAACCTGGAAAGCACTGACGGCAGCCACCCTCTCACCCAATATAGAGTTCACGGTGGATGACTTCCCAACACCACCCTTACCCATCACCAGAATCGTCAATGTGCTCACGTTCTTAAAGAAACCATAAGTTAAATGAATGAATGATTGAATAAGCCGAAGAAAAGGATAAGAAACAAAGATTGAGAAGGCCATCAAAACAGCATTGTGACAAGATCATGCGAAGAAGACCACAAACCTCTTGTTTCAGCTTTCCCAACAATTCGTGCAATTTGTTCTGTGTGGCAGGCGGGAACTGCTGGATTCCAAACCACTCCCGACCTAATTGGGATGACATACTGCTGAACTCCTATAAACACAGATCATGAGAAAAATTTTGGTCTTTTTTTTCCAAGAAGAAGGATGAATTTATAACTTCACTATCCCAAAGAAAAATAAAATATAGAAAAATTGCTTATCGACGCCCATCACCAACATGTTGATACGCAATTTAGATAATTTTGAACATAATGATTGATAGATGCAAGGAAAAAACAAAACCCATATGGCTTCATGAAATTTTTGATAAAAAGTAGAACTTTTCTTGCACAAAATCACCGCAAGATCCTATCCAAAAAAAATTAGAGCAAGGATGGACGACTTATGAGGTGTTCAACGCTGCAAACCCCTAAATTCACCCATTGGTTTGCCGAGTTTTGAATAAATAACGGATCATTTTGCATGAAATCGCCGAAAATTTTGTGTGTAGAGGAAAGGAGCGTAGGGTTTTAGCCGACGAGATCTTACTTGAAAGTAGAAGATGCCGGTCTAACCACCTCCTCCCGGTGGAGGAGTTCGAAGAGAAGGGCTCTGGGATCCAATCCAAATCCTTAGAGGAAGGGTGGGTTTTGGAGGCTTTCGGAGATAGGGACTCCGCCAGGGTTTGGGCGGAGAAATAGAATGAGAAGCGAAAGGGGATGATGAGATGTTGAGGGCTTAGGGGAAAGGGATAAGGAAGGGAAACAAATTGAGGAGAATTGAGATTTCGTCACCGCCGGTGAGATCGTGCCTTTGGCTTTTGCGGTGGTTCTCACAACTTTGCTTCACGTATGATAAAAAGGACACAAGAAAGAGAAACCATGGTGTTCCTTTTTTTTTTTTCTTTTTTTTTTTTTTAATAAAGGTTTATTAAAAAAAAAAGTTGCAACGCCATTGCATTCCAACTTTTCTTCCAATGAATCTTTATTTTTTTTTTAAAAAAAAGGAAAAGATAAAGATGGCGTTGATTTACACATGACAAAGACGCAGCATTGGACTAGACGCTAGTAGATGGCAAAGTAATAGTCATTTTCTTAAAATTTATAATGCAATAATATAGATTATATTAAATTTAAATTATTTTTTATTATTTATATAATTGGATGTATGATAAGGATGATAGAGATGCGATCACTTTGACATTTCCAACAGGTGGAAGGATGACGACAAGGCATTTGGCTTTTTATAGAGCTGTGTGGAAGAGTTGAATAAGCTGATCAAATATTTAGTCAAATTAAGCTTATATTATACTACAAACTAATAACTAAGCCTAATGCTCGTATCCTTGTATGGCTTAACCATCGGCCTAAATTTTTGACCAACCCCAGCCCAAGTTAAATAGGTCAATCCTAGACCTATTATCAAGCTTTTAAAAAAAAAAAAAAATGAATAAGATTGGCTGCATTTCTAATTTTACTAATAAGCCAATCCTAAGTCCTCCATCAAGCCAATCTTATTGTCATCTATTTCTAAATAATATCAATTATTATAATAAAAAATGAAATTAAATATGTAACTTCTATCCAGTTAGATTTTTTTTAAAAAAAAAAAATCTTAAGTTTACTTTTTTGTTCAAGTATGTCCCATGAGCATATTTTTAATGTCTAAGATTGCAAAATTTCGAATCAAGCTAGACGGGTTGGATGGCTTGTGATCAACTCTAATTATGAATTTTGAATAGAGTATTAAAATTGATGATAATTTTGCTTGTCAAACTTGAAGGTGGGATAATAATTTTTAGGGGTTAGCAATTTTTTCTCGATCTAATGGGGACCCATTTTGGCTTACCTCGATCAGGATAGAATTTTTAAGCTTTGAATGTGTTCAAAGCTAGTATAGGAAAAAAAAATGAAAACTCTGTTATTAGGGTTAGGGTAGGATTAATATATATACTCCCTACCCAGAAAGATACCTCAACTCGCCCCGAATCTATTATAAATTATATTTTTATCTTTCACATATATATGTGTGCGCACATACGTACGTGAGTGCGTGCGTGTGTTTATATGTATATATATGGATGAATTAGAGCTATTAATTTTTTTATAGAGATTTGATATTTGTCATGTAATTCTTAATGGTGAAAATGATGTGATTTTTATATTTTTCATACGGTCAAATTATAACTTTGATTTAAAAAAAAGCGAAAGTATACTTTTAAAAATAATTTTAAAAAAAGAGAAAAAGAGTAAGTAAGGGTCGGGGATCCCCATTCCCTACGAAGTCGGGGATCCTCATTTTCTATGGAGTTGCGTTGGTAATTAAACTTATTGCTTTGATAGGGCATAGAGCAAGGACGGTGTAGGTATACAAACTCAGGGTGTGGCGTCTAAGTGCTAAGAGACAAAAGCTTGGGCCCTATTTCCATCTTCTTATTAGATCAAATGTGGAGGAGGAACCGCTCAAGTGTTGAGTGGTGTTCGATTAAGTAGTAAATCAAAGAGATGCAATGAATTCCCAAGGGAAATGGTTGAAACACCTAGACTTCTTTTCCAAACTCAATTAAACTCATCGGTCCCCTCCATCTTTTGCTACCTCTCTTTCTCTTGCTGGTTGCTCTTCCTTTAAATTCATAGCTTGATAAAGACAAAAAAGAAAATGTAAAACTCTTCTCCACTTAATTATTTTGGTTTCTCTATTAAATATTGAGAAAAGAAATTAATTATTTTGGGCTCTCTCCCGTTGAATGGGTAGAGAAAGAGAGAAAATATTCTACTTAATAAGAAATTTTTTTGGTTAAACTAGGAATTATATTATGATTTGAGGTTTTATTAGTAAATATATTTATAGGTTCTGAGTAAATTGTGTTACATAGCTGATGATTGATTTACAAGTTACCTCTAACTCCACTACATAAATATTGTCAGATAATAGTGTAATGCAACTACATATAGCATGTTATAACCATGCTTTTCTTATTGATATATGATGCAAGTTTTATTTCCATAGGCAATATATTAAATAATCAAAACCTCAAGAGATTTAATGGTTCAATGATTCAAGCTCTGGTTCAGAGCATTGAAGTTCATATCATGTCCTCTAGACATTAGATCATTATAAAACCTAATATGCTAAAGCTTAGGCTATGGCCTATTAAAGGGTAGGCAAAAAATGTTATGGATTATACATGTGGAGTATAGCTAGGTTTCAAAAATAAGTGGACAAATTTTAAGATTTTGAGTGATTATTATCTAATTAAATGATTCTTAATCTGGTTATTAGAGTTGTTGTTGATGGGATACTCTTTGCATTTGACCCCTGGATGTTTTAGGAACATTAGGTACCAAAGGATCTCAATAAAGTAGTTAGTTTAATTTGTTGTGAGTCTTTATGAGGTAAGCAGCATTTCCTCTTTATAGTATATTATTAAAGTTATTTTTTAAAAATGCATCATTACAAATTATCATCAAATTCAAAATTTATTGATTAGAAAATATTTACAGTCATGTTATTTCATATGGGATTCATTATTTTCTTATGAAATATGAATATCTTAAATTTATAAATTTTTTATAAATCCTATTTCAAGATTCATAAATTGCATTAATGATGTTTGATATTTTGGACATCTGCTTTTACCTGTCAGCTTATGTTAAAATTGATTTATTATTACTAAATCAAATAGAAAGTGGTATTTATTGAATATACTGTTCAGAAATTGCTGTACATTTTTTAGCATTATCAATTATAGATATTTGAAATTCTATTTATTTTATAAATGACTAGATATTTATGAAAGAAAATTTTGGATAGATGTATATTTGTATATGTATATAGAGTTCTGGCCAAACTATATATAATATGATATTGGCACCATAAACGACGTACAAAGACAAATATAGTACAAAGAAGAGCTACACTATAGTGATGATATTCGAACCTATGTTGCAAGCCTCAGACCTACTTTACGAAGTTAAATGTGGTCTTAAACCTATGTTGCAGGGGTTAAATGTGACCATAATCTTTGATTGGAGAGATGAAAGAGAATTGAAATTGAGATTTGATATTTATAATTTGATATTTGATTGTCTTATTAAAAGTTAGATTTAATATTTTCAATTTTTCATCATTGGGCATATGGAATTCAAGAATTATATTTATGCAATAGAAATATTGTATGTTAATTGGTGCATACAGTACAACAATATATTGTGATTTTGCTATATATACCAAACATACATAATTCTTTGCATGTATTTATCAAATTATAATATTAAATACTGATTAATCCAATTATATTAAAATGGAGTGTTACTTATTAGGCTGTCTCGTTATTTTTATTTATCATTTTTTTTTTAGATTTAAGAGTTGAGAAGTGATTTGATGATAGACCTAAGATGAGTACTTAGAGGCAACAATAGTTCTTTAAATATGTATAGACTTGTATTAGTTTATATATGTAAGTATGTATATGTTAAAGTATTTTTTGGAATATAAATGAGTACAGTAATAGTAGAATGTATTAGTTGTTCCCCCTTCATTACTGTTTATAATTTTGTGGTTCATATAAAATAATTGAGATAAACCCTTTGATTAGTAGGTTAGCCTTATATATTTGTGGGGCCATCCTATGAGTATACGATATGACCTCGAGTTTGACTAGGTTCGGGGCATGACGCGGGGCATAAATAATGTGGGCTAAAACTGATTTTATTTGCCCTATTGCTATTCCTAACAATTTTTATTCTCTTGATTGCAGCTCTATTTTATTTACATAGATTATGAATAATAGTGCATAAATTTTGCTTTTCTTTAAACAAAGTGATAGATAAAAATAATGTTCTCTCTTTTTTGTTTTTGTTTTTTTTGCTAATTAAGTATTATCATATAATCTTGAGATGCTAGATCCACTTTATCCAAAGAGTTATATAAAGGGCCCAAATGCACATGGTATTTTCCTTATGATAATTTAGTAGTATTGAGATATTTGCACATAGGTTAGACTCATGTCTCCACAGTAATGGAGCTAAAATTTGAGAGATTGGGTAAGCCTAAAAAGATGAGGGATGGAAAGGTTAAAAGAAGGTTTTGATTTTTGATAATGACTAAATTACGAGCCTTTTAGTTTCGCACTGCTATTTCCATATAGGAACAATAATTTGGAGGATAATAGTCTATCCAATGATAGATTGGAGGAGGAAATGTTAATGTTTTATCTTCAACTAAAATGAGGTGTTATAAGTCACCAAGTTCATGTCTACAATAATTAGACTTGACTACTTATATTTGCTCTATATATTGAGCTTTTATTTAAAGCTAAAAATTTCCTTGCTAAGCTTTGCATTTTGGATGTTGCCTTGGTAAAAGGTTTCATAAAGATGTCATTTGTGAAAAATTGCCAACTCAATATTGAAAGGTGCACACGCATGCATGTTGAAGCTTGAGATGAGGATGCATTTAGGATGGTTTGAACAAGATTTAAGCAAACCATATAGGTTTATATAGGTTTGGTAAGAGAAGAAGAGAAGAAAAAGCAACTGCTAAGAAAATATTTATGCACCAAATACTATGCTTAGTCAAAGTAAAATCCTTTAATCATGATTAAATAGATCAAGGAATGGTCAGTTTAAGTATCTTACTTCTTGTGCAAGAGAGCCACTTAAAGCTTACATATATACATATATATATACATATACGTACATACATATATATATATATATATATATATATATATATATATATATATATATATATATATATATATATATACACACACACACATATACATAATAACATACATACATACATATATATATATATATATATAATATCTGATTTTGTTGCACTTAAGAGGATATTCACTGAGATTTGATTAGGTCTAAGTCACTAAATATTTTCATATGAGAAATCATGCAATTCAAAGTACATTAACATAAAAAAAAAATGAATAGTTTAAATTATAAATAATATACATTTTTTAATCTTATGATATACAGGTTACGAGCCTTCAAATCATATAATTTTAATAGTATAAGTATTTTAAAGGTAATAGATCTCATGTAGCAGTTTGGATTATTGCTGTCAAACCTCCATCATTCGAATTTAAATCTGATTAAATCTAAGTAAAGATCCTTCCTAATATAGTGAAGTCAAGCTCTCTCTTTATACGCGCATGTGCACACATATATATGTATGTATGTATATATGTATAGTATTTCATAAAAAAATCAAAGTTTCATGGAAGTCCTTGTACCTACATGAATGCATTGCTTAAGCTTCTTGTATGCCATTAAGAGGCTAAAAATTTTTCCTTCTCTAGCATTTAAGTGCTTGAACCAAGGCATGTTAATTAGAAAATCTCTTAAGAGGCTGTTGTTGTTGTTTTAATACCATTTTCATTATGTTAGCTCAAATCTAACACTTTCAATACATTCAACAAATTAGCTATGACTCAATTCTATTGCCATCTTTATCATGTTTGCATTACAACGCTAAACAACACTTTTGGAGGGTGTCCATTATTACTATCTACATTATGAAACACTTTTCGCTAAACTAGACTCAAGTAAGAAGCATGGATATATTTACAGGTCCAAATCTAATTAAAATAGACTTGAACCAAGCTTGAAATAAAAATTAATTAATCTTGAACCCATCTCAATTCAAAGTTAAATTAATTTCAACTCGATTTAAGATTATCCATTTATTAAATTTATATTTAACTTGATTTAGAATTAAATTGGAAATGACGATGAACGAACCAAATTCGATCTAGATCCAAGCTCGAAAGTAATTTCAAAATGGGCTTGGCGAGGACCGGTCTCGACTCGGCTCGCTTACACCCCCTGTGGTGCCCACTGCCTCTTCCTCTGGACCGTGGAACGCTACTCCCGAGTCCCGACCGACTTGTCGTGCGAGTGAGTGAGTTCACTGGCGGAGGACCCGATCCAGTGCTTTGGCGTCCGCGCGCTCCCCTTCGCCCGCAGGCGTCGAGAGAGATCCACCAGGGCTCCAGAAGTGTGAGGGAAGCGATGGGGTTCGTTATCCGAGCTCTCCGGCGATCCAAACCCTTGCTCCAATCCCACCTCTCTCACCATAGGCTTCCCTCGCCCCAAAACCCCGCCTCCTTCCGATGGATCTCCTCTACTCCTGATCTCCAGAAGCCCGAGTCTGCCGCCGCCGCCGCGGCGGAGGAGCCCCCGGCGCCGCGGACCCCCGTCGGCGGAGCTCGGATCCACTTCCCCAATCCCGACGACGCCATCGAGGTATTCGTGGATGGGTACCCTGTCAAGATTCCCAAGGGCATGACCGTCCTCCAGGCCTGCGAGGTCGCCGGCGTTGACATCCCCCGCTTTTGCTACCACAGCCGTCTCTCGATTGCGGGAAACTGCCGCATGTGCCTCGTCGAGGTCGAGAAGTCCCCCAAGCCCGTCGCTTCTTGTGCTATGCCGGCCCTTCCAGGTCTAAGAAGATCTCATTTTTCTTCGTTCATTCTATCCAAATTTTATTTGCGAGTTGAAATCGTTTAAATTTATGATTTTTTTTTTTCCTTGTTTGATTTTTGGCCGCAGGGATGAAGATTAAGACGAATACGCCAGTGGCCAAGAAGGCGAGGGAAGGGGTGATGGAGTTCCTGCTGATGAACCATCCGCTGGATTGCCCGATCTGTGATCAGGGAGGGGAGTGCGACCTTCAGGACCAATCAATGGCCTTTGGATCGGACCGTGGTCGGTTCACAGAGATGAAGCGATCGGTTGTTGATAAGAACTTGGGCCCTTTGGTGAAGACGGTGATGACTCGATGCATCCAGTGCACAAGGTAGTATATTTCTCAATTATCCTTGAGATGGCTCTGAGATTATCTTTTAATCGTTGGCACACTTAGATTGCTTGATAGCCGAGGCCAATATGATTTATAGATGGATTATCAAAACCTGAATTTTCAGACGATGTTATAGTTTGAGGACATCCTTTGAGTGGTAGTTTTTGATGTTTTTTTCCTCAGTTTTGAAAGGAAATGGTATATATCACCTGAGACATGCGATGAAAAATATCCAAGAAACTGAGTGTAAGAAAGTGAACGATGTATTATTCAGTTACGAAAATGAATGGAACATTATCTCCCTCAAGTTGTGAAATGTCACTGCAGGGTGCATATAATTCAGTACGAATCCAATGCTTCAAATTATCCAGGGACTTGCTAGATCATGTGTAGTTGAGTTTGGTAGAGTTGGTTAAGAAGCTACATCTTTAATCCTTTAGAAAAGGTTTCATCAGGTGTTGCGGTGCCTTTAGTTGAAGCTGGTCTCTACCTTACTTCTTTTGAATAGATGCTAAACAATCACATAAATGTATGAAAATATACTCTACCAAAACAGGGTCCGTCTTCTAAAAGTGTGCATGTCTTTTGTTGATGAGGCGCTATTGTCTTTCATGCATCAGTGGTCTCCTTATGTAATGCAAGAAGTCACCATTGGAGTTGTATGAGTTTACTTATAGGCATTTTACAAACACACAAGACCTGGGCTGAATTTTTATTTATTTTGACTTGTCAAGGACATGTTACTATTTTAAACTGCAAGATATGCTAGTTGTGAAAGGTTTGCTTTTTGTCGCTACTTCTGTTTTGATACTTAGATTTGATAGCTATTTTTTTTTAATACATATATAAAGAAATTTTTACAAAAGCTTCGTTACCTGTTGCAGGTGTGTAAGATTTGCTACTGAGGTAGCTGGTGTTCAGGACCTTGGCATGCTAGGTCGTGGTAGTGGAGAAGAAATTGGGACATATGTAGAGAAGCTTATGACTAGCGAGCTCTCTGGAAATGTGATAGATATCTGTCCAGTTGGAGCTCTCACTTCTAAACCCTTT
Source organism: Metroxylon sagu (assembly GCA_017589505.3). Classification (NCBI taxonomy): domain Eukaryota; kingdom Viridiplantae; phylum Streptophyta; class Magnoliopsida; order Arecales; family Arecaceae; genus Metroxylon; species Metroxylon sagu. The sequence continues at coordinate 591,410 of JACVBY030000520.1, read as the reverse complement.
GCTTTCAAGGCTAGAAACTGGGAGTTAAAGGGTACAGAGACTATTGATATCACTGATGCAGTTGGGTCAAACATAAGAATTGATAGTAGAGGTCCTGAAGTCATGCGCATCGTTCCACGTCTGAATGAGGTTTTCTTCGTTTGTCATTATTCTAATGCAATATATGCTCTTTTGTCATGAGTTTATATATTATTTATTCACTTATTTGTATACTTACTTGATCCAAAACTTCAGTTTTGCAATTTACAAGTTGTAAAATTTTGCTGGCATTCCAGAGAAATGGTTGCAGTGCAAATCTTTTTGATAACTGCACTTGTTTCTAGAAACTTTCTAATATAATAAAGTATTAATTAGTGAAATGTTTTTTAAAAATATTTAGGTTGACATGAGTGCCTTAAACAACCAGAAAGCATCCAATAGAAATCTAATTTTTACTGAAATGAACATGTGGTTCTTCCAATTTGAATATGCATGTGTTTTTGAAAATGTCTATTTCCCTTCTAGTGTTGAACTTACAAGATCATAAAAATCTAAGCCTTTCACTTTGCATTACATTTCTTTACAACCATATTTTTATATACTTGAGTTGTTGCAACTGCCATGAATATATATGGTCGCATCATATTTTGGCACATGCATTAATAGTTATGTAGTATGAGATCATAATATGTGCAGGGCTTTGGCCTTTGAAAGTGCATATGTCTTGGTTTAGCCTCAATGCATATTATTTGTTATTGTTGCGGCGTGACATTTCTACACCTCTTTAGGTTCGTGACATCATGATATTAGCTGGAAATCATTGTTCTCCACTAAACATTTTTTGCAGCTTTGTGAGGTTGATTCCACAAATTCATGCACTTCTTATTGTTAGCGTCATCCTTATCTTGCCACCAATTGGTGGCTATAGCCTCCTGACCTAGTTTCCATAATTCTACTCTGTTTTGTTGACAAAAGTCATAGATCTCCTAGAGTGACATCACCACAATGCACCATTTTCAAAGAATGCACCATTTTCAAATTCTTTTGAAAATGTCTTTGTTTAAGGAGTCTAATAAAAGATTTGGCTCACTTTGCTTGCAAGATCATTTTCTTCCGGTCAGGATTTATCCCAGTAACATCTTTGGCTAGTTCTGGGGCTTGAGTTTTAGAGTTGATCTATTCGACCAATAGAACTTGTGTCAACCTAGCCTTGGCTTTATTTGTGTATGTCTACATAAATTTTGATTGATAACTTAATGAACTATGAAGCATTAAGTTAGTAGTGCCAACAAGTTGAGTTGCGCAAAGATTTGCCCAACAAGAGTTCGAGTTGAAGTCCTCAGAGTTGTGATTTGCTTGCATCAACTCCTTCAGATTTTCCTTGATTCAAGTTCAATTTGGTCCTTTGGATTATCTTGGGTTTAGGCTTGGTTTATCTGTGTACATATAAGATTTGGCGTGCTTGCTTCCAGTTCTTTTTGAAATATGCTCTGAAGCCAATAAGCCAGTAATTTAGGGTCATCTGTGGAACATACCTTTTAGCTGAGAAGGATTAGTAAAAAAGTCCACCAAGACTAGTTGTCAATTTGATGTCAATACTTTAAGAATGGTTCTGATTTCTTGGCTAAGGCAACTTTGGGCACTAGTGGACCTTTAGTTACTGAAAGTTCAAACTGTGTGGTAATAGATTTAGGTGTGGGCATGGAAAAGTGGATCTCTCTCTCTCTCTCTCTCTCTCTCTCTCTCTCTAGTATATGTAAACACTTAGGAAACAGGGCCAGGGTTGTCTCCAAGTTGAAGTTTCTGGATACCAGGAGCCAGCTTGTCCTAAACCCTAGAAAACCAATTGGTAGGCAGAGAGTTGCATTATTGGAGTGGGAGCAGCCTTACTAAATTTTCGCAAAGTTGGGGAGTTTTTAGGTGAAGAGGGTTCTTGAAACACTAGCTTTAGAGCCAGCTTGAGACATGGTGTCCTCCATAATGTGATACCGTTGGATATAATCAATTTTATATTAGTTTTAAGCATGGGAAAAGTCTAAGTTGTTACAAAGTGAATACTAGGTTTTCAACTTACTGAGTATGCAGCTTTGCCATATCTAGATAAATACAAATAGATGTGAGCCTATATTTTGCCTAGTCCATAATCTTGATTCAGGCTCTAACCAAGCCTGATTTATGCCTGGTTTCAGGTTATGAGCCTAACATCTGAGTTTAGTCTCGGCTTATGATAAGCCAAGTTTGCTTGGTTCTTTGATGCCCTATAGTTGATGGAGTACATAATAGGACTCCAGTGGAGAACTTGGCAAGAACCCTTTTAGATAGTTAGACTAACAAATTTAACTTTTAAGTTGAATACTTTTTGGTTGACAAGTTGAGTTCTTTCAGTGTCTTTTTGCTTTCCAAGGGGAAGCTTGGCTGACTAGCAAACTCAAAATAGGTATCTCTTCATTTTTGTGACTTAACACAAGCTTACTATAATTCTGATTGCTAGTTCAGAATACCGCTTGCCTTCTATAAAAGTTGTCTTTTGTTTCTGCATTGACATAACAAAAATATTTTATGCGACCACTTACAACAACAACAACAAAGCCTTAATCCTAAACTAGCTGGAGTCGGCTGCATGAATCATTTTTCTCCAATTTGCTCGATTTAGCTATATATATATATATATATATATTTTATAAGATACAAATATATTGAATTATTCTTTATTACTTTTTTTTATATAACTTTTGATTTATCTTTACCTCTTTTTACTTCTACATGTATCAAATCATTTATTCACATTAGTGCAACTTTAGGTCTACATTGCAAATGTCCAAATTATTTAAATCGTCATTCTTAATTTGTCCTTAATTGATGCTACTTCTATCTCTTATGAATGATTTTATTTTTTATTTTATCTTTGCTTATATTACCAGTTTTATATGACCACTTCCGCTTCTTTATTGCGCAAATGACCAATTTGACTAGAAGATAGGGCTCTTCCTCACTTCCTTATGTAGGAGAGATGTTTATGTTGACTGGCACTGTGGAATCTGATATTAAGGAATACTGGAGGTCCTTTGTGCTCTTAATGGAACTGAGTATCTAGACATATGAAAGCTGTGCAGTAATCAGGGAACATTTTTGAGCTTGATCCAAGTGAAGCATGGCATTAGTGGTATGAGGTGATCCAACTGGATGAACCTTAAATTATTTGTATGGACAATGACAGACTAACCTGGCTTTCCACAAGTATCAGATGAGTGTGGAAAGGTCTTGCAGGAAGTTGGCATCAGCATTAGGCCATTATGTAGTCATTATTCATGTATGCAGTTTGGCATCTGGGTGCTGTTATAACTTTACACTGCAATTGTATACAGGATGCTGCTTTCTTAAATGAAGTTCTGATTCTGAAGCAGTTTAATGTCATTACTTCACTTTTGTTTTGTTTGTTATCAAGGAAAGACTTTTTAAGGAAGTTCTGCCATTAATTATCTGAAAGGCATTCATATATACGAGGCTTTGCTCTCATTGGGAGTAGCAAATCTTCTTCCCCTCTTTCACCTTCCTATGTGTTGAGTCAAATGATTTACCTAGTGTAGGTAGTACAGTACATGCTGTAACTCGTAACAAGGCAGTCTTAATGTATTAATTATCACGTTTTTGTGTTATGCTTCATCTGAAACATCTACCAAGTTTTTTTTATTAGTGAATCATATTGATTTTGCAGGATATTAATGAGGAATGGATATCTGACAAAACACGATTTTGTTATGATGGCCTAAAGAGACAAAGATTAAATGATCCTATGATTCGTGGTCCTGATGGACGATTCAAGGCAGTTACTTGGCGTGATGCCCTTGCTGTGGTTGCTGAGGTTACACATCAAGTTAAACCTGAGGAAATTGTTGGAATTGCTGGCCAACTTTCTGATGCTGAATCAATGATGGCACTGAAAGATTTCTTAAACAAAATGGGTTCAAATAATGTATTGTGCGAAGGCAATGGCTCAAGTCCTCAAGCAGACCTGCGCCCTGGTTATCTTCTGAACACAAGCATTGCTGGTCTTGAGAAGGCAGATTGTTTCCTTTTGGTTGGTACTCAGGTATTGTACTTTTGACTAAAGCTCTCTCTCTCTCTCTCTCTCTCTCTCTCTCTCTCTCTCTGTGCGCGCGCGTGCGTGTGCATGCGTGTGTGTGTGTGTATGTTGCATCTTTATGAATAGTGTTCATTGGTTGTCTTTATTTGTTTAATGCCCTAGTCTACCAAACTTTTTCTTTACAAAAAATAAAAAATTTTCAAGATGTGTTTTGGGCCAAATGGAACCTTGACTATATTTTAAAAGTCCTCTGCAGAAAAGGAAATGGGGCCTCGATCCACATTTTAGTGTTCTTTTGATCTGCAGATAAAAGAGAAGTTCTTAGAAAATATTGAATTTATCATTATTATGGGATGCTTTTGTGTCCCATTCAACTGTTTTTGCCTTATTGGAGAATATGAGAATGACAATTGTAGTCCTTTATGTTAATAATTTTGAAAAATGTTATCATTAATGCAGCTTAAATGTATAAAAATAGATCTTAATATTTCAAGACTTGTGCATATCCATCTCTAATGAAAGCCAATTTAGATGATTCCAATCCTTTAGACCACATGTCGGAAAAATTCAGGAATTTTACTTTTGGTTTCAACTTGTTCTTTCTGTGTAGCATGGTTATTTTTAAAAGTGTGCTAATGGAAAATTATATCTTAATTGAAAGCAGCTAGCTGCTATGCAAACTTTAACTGTGAAAGATATTTACAAAATGAAAACACACTGTATGTAACAAATTGATAATTGATATTTTAATAATAGTATATGAACTATCAAGAACTGTATCATGGTTGTTGTGACCTAGGTCAATAAATAGGTCAGAAGACTGGTCCAGGGTGGTGATACTCTGTTGCTTCAGTTGATTTTACAATCCATTTTTGTGCTTAGTTGTGTAGAGCCAAAGACAGCCATATGCAATATTTTCACCCAAGCATGTATTGTTAAAATTATTGATTTCAACAATGGTAGCACCACAATCTTTTTTGAGAAATATACTGATGAAAAATCAAAATTGTATCATCACACTTTGCTTTATTTATCATACAAAGAAGTCTTGTTGCTTATGTTGTGATGCAAATACATTAGAATGAATCGTGGCTGATTCTTTAAGTAAAGAAGGTATGCACATTATGTGTTCCGGCTGGTTCAGTTCAGGGAGTGAACCAGTTCCGGACCGGTTTGGTACAGAAAGTGAACTGTCTCAAACCGGCTCCGAACCGACCGAACCGATGTACCAAACTAAACCGCCTCAAATCATCTGATTTGGCCCAATCTGGTGTGGTTAATGGCTTGGGGCTCTCTGATGCATCCGATCGGTACACCACCAGTTTGGTACAGTATATTTTATACTAATCTGATACTGAAATGTACCGATTTCTGGTACAGCAAACCTTGGTTACAACAAAATAATGTTTAGGAAAACTAGCGTAGTTAAAGTGGAAAGAGCAAGTTATCTTTCATATTGCAGCATAACAAACCTTGGTTAATTAGTTGCCATACGATAAATATTCTATACGGACCACCCATCATATTTCTCACATCATGTTATGCACGAACATTATAGATCTGAAAACTTTATTCAGTTTAAGAGAGAAATATGCCCTCAATAATGAACCTGTAGATGTACAATTAACGTGAGTTATGCAAGAATAGAGAAAGATTACACCCCCATAACAGTCACCCACTTAACATGGTTGGATCCATATTGTCACGTCAAATCTCCCTAAGAATAAAAACAGAACGTGATAGGTACAGTTGTTATTAGCTTGTGTTCTGTTTCTAATCAACCTATGAGCTCTGAAACTAAATTTGATCAGAACCTTAGAATGAGTATCTGGGCTACCATTCCTTTTTTTCCCCTCTTTTTTGATCAGTTTTGACCTTGGGGTTTTCAAAAAAGATGAAAGGAAAAGCCATTTAGAATTCTGTATCATCATTCACATAATAACAGCTTCATGATCCATAGAGTTAACACCATGATTCATTGGATGAAGTGCAATCATGCTATCTACTACATGCATAAAGAAATTTGAAGAGTTAAAAAGTCATTATATTTGTGGATTGAGGCCACTTCCTGCAAACAAAATCCTGTGTTAGAACATCTAGATTTGCATTTGGTCCTTTTGTACTGTAATTGAGTGGCACAGATCTGCAAGAAAGGCATATTAGACACAGCCAACCGTTTACCAAATATGTCTGCGATGCATTACACACACACAGATAACTATATTCATTTATCTGATTCATATCAACATTTTGTACATTGCTGTTGCTCATGAAATTTATTTTTTATTATCTTTCTGTATTACTTTTTACTCAGTGTCTGTTTTTATATGACTACCAATCAAGTAATCTAGGTCCTTAAGAAGCAATCATTTGGAAACACTAACATGCCCATGAATAACCTTTTTAATATTATTGTCTTAGAATTGTATATCATGCATGATTAATCTTGCTGGAACGTTCATTTTATGTTGTTTCTTCTTTCTGTTGTTTCTACTTTTTCTTTCTATTGTTCATTCCTGCAGAGCCCCATATCGTGATCCCTATAGCTTTCATATTGTGTTGTGATTATTAGCCATTCTTTAATGCATACTCAGAAAATTCTATATTTTTCTACAAAAAAATAGTCCTATCAGCAAAATTTTGAATTTTTGCGGATCCTGCCTGACTCCTTTCTTCTTCTTTCTTTTTTCAATGGCAGCCAAGAGTAGAAGCTCCCATGGTAAATGCTAGAATACGGAAGGTGGTTCGAGCAACTCAAGCAAAGGTGGCATACATTGGTCCCCCATCAGACCTCAACTATGACCACCAGCATCTGGGTGCAGGCCCCCAAACCCTCGTTGAGATTGCCGAGGGCCGTCATCCTTTCTGCTCGACTCTTCTATCTGCAAAGAACCCTGCCATTATTGTTGGGGCCGGATTGTTCGAACGCAAGGACAAAGATGCCATTTTTTCTGCTGTTGAGACCATAGCAAAGCTTGGTAAAGTCATAAGACCTGACTGGAATGGCCTCAATGTCCTACTCCTCAATGCCGCTCAAGCTGCTGCACTCGACCTCGGCCTCTTATCCAATCCCGCCGACAGCATCCAGTCTGCAAAGTTCCTCTATCTGATGGGAGCCGATGACGTGAGCTTAGAAAAGCTTCCAGATGATGCATTTGTAGTTTATCAGGGACACCATGGTGACAAAGGTGTTTACCGAGCCAATGTCATTTTCCCTTCTGCGGCGTTCAGTGAGAAGGAAGGCACATACGAGAACACTGAAGGTTGCTCACAGTGGACAGTCCCAGCAGTCCCCACAGTTGGTGATGCAAGGGATGACTGGAAGATCATTCGAGCACTTTCAGAGGTGGCCGGGGTCCGGCTGTCTTATGACAACCTCGAAGCTCTAAGGGCCCGCATCAGGATGGTGGCCCCCCATCTATTGCATGTGGATGACAGGGAGCCATCAACGGTTTCTGCAGCACTGAAGCCAGAGTTCCACCAACAGATGAGCTTAGCTCCCTTTGGCACTGCTGTGGAGAACTTCTACATGACGGATTCAATCACTCGAGCCTCAAAGATTATGGCGCAGTGCAGTTCAATGCTGTCGAAGAAGTGAACTAATTTTTTCGGAGTCACTGCTGCTGGAGATATACTTCTGTTTCCCAACACCAGATGTTACTCCAATTGATGTTATTGAATTCTTGGAAGCATGTACTTCCAGCTGCCTTATCCATTAAGTGCTTATAAAAGGCAGCCAAACTAAACCATGTTTTTTCTTATTTTGCAATGAAAGCAGAGCAGAGTGAGTTAATAAGCTGAAGGATATTTTTGAAACACGATCCTCAGAAGTCAGAAACTGTGCTGCTCTTGTGTTTTATTATCTTTGTTGGCTGATCTTTGTCAACATTGAAGAATTATAATTCCTTTCTATGTATGAATTTATCTTTTCAAAGATTTTCAGATTTCGAGCAAGGGACCTGATGGCGATGAACTCAATTACTGCATCATGTGACTTAATATTTAATCCTGTCTCACAGTGTCCCGTTTCATCTGAGGCCTTATTCTGCCTTTCTGGAACCATGACTGGAACTCTCCGCATTCATTTCTGGAACCATGGATGAGCCTGGACCGCTCTTGGAAACGAAAACTAAGCGGTAGAAGATGGATATTTTATGCGTCAGGCCTTGGCCCATTTATCCAGGCTGCCTCGAAATCCCCTCACTTGGTATAAAGACCTAAACAAAATTATTACATGATGGTAAGAACATGTGAAGGCGCGTGGAAAAGAGTTAATGAAAAGCAAGCTCGTGCTTGTTTCTAATTAACATATTATAGTACTTGTTAAGCAAGAAAAAGCTAGTTAAAATAGTCGCCATTTCCTAAGCAATACTCGTTATGCTTCTATTTCCTTGAGAAGATGCTCCATTGAGGGTCAGGTCTAATGAACAATCTTTTTCTCGCTTCTACCCGCTCACCTCACGTGTTCAGAATATCGGAAGGAGATTACGTGAGCACTTTGCATGCGCGACCTTAGCCAGCAAAATTCTAATTGTTGGGCCTCAAGACTTCTAACATGAACCACTCGGAATGTTTTCGGTATTCATCTCGGATTGTCTTGGAATTGAATTAGCAATCTAATTTCACTACTCTCCAATTGAAAATTCCTTCTTTTTGGTTTGACAATTCAGCCTTTTTAGGCATGACAAATTAATATTTTGATGGAGCCACGGTATAAAACTTCCGCTTCTCTTTTTTCAAATACTGAATTGGATTGTAAAATCAATCCAGTTCAAGCCTATCCAACATCCCAAACTTAAGGACGGTTAATGTATTGAGACCCTGTTGGCATCTTCTTGTCGCTCTACCCTTGGTGTTGGTGGTGGGCATCTTGACATACTTCAGATGTTGGACTTTTCGTTGCACCTACCACAGACAACTCGAATGTCGCCCTCTCTTGACTGACTTTATTTCCCTTACCATTTCCACCAGAGACAAGCTTGTGGTTTACTCAACTAGGTTTAACCCTAACCTAGCTTGGCTTCGATCTTCGCAATACAAAAAGAAAAATAAATAAATGAGGAAGACCTTTGGAATGAAGCGAGCCATCAATTGGTCAAGCATTACTCTTGGTACAATCTATCCTGTTCATCATCACTCTACTAACACTGTAGCATATTGAGAGACTCATGTTGTCAAAGTAAAATTACACTACCGTTACAGCACCAACCACTGTTACACAAAGTTTAGGCTTATAAAATAATAAATTCAAGTAGTGCAGGTAGGAGAGGCTTTCACTCTTTTTTCTTTTAGGCTTTTGGTTTTATTGAGGGGGTTGCACTGTGATCCTCAGGTTCCTCCGGTAGCCAACTTTTGGAGTGAACAGATGCGAGATGAGGCCGAAGTAGCGGAAGCCTAAGGTGGCCATCATTCAAGCCAAATCACGTCATCAGGGCTCCGACAACGGACTCTAAATGGGGCTGCTGGCGAGGATAAATCTCAAATGGGCATAGATTTTTTCTCTGGCTTCTATTTTTAATTAAAAAAATTGTCATTGTAGAAGAGTCCCAAACCAGTTGCCTGCCAACTCCTTGGTAACTTCATTAACTCCTTTGTTTCTTCCTGGTGTAAAATTTTGATGTCATGCTGTTGAATGGACTGGTGAGTGAGTAGGTGAGCTTTTCGGTTAGATGGCACGCATGATTCCACCCAGGTACAGTTGAGAAGTTGGCATGATTTAGTATTTTTGTGGCAAAGCAAGGAGTCTTCCTTTGAAATATTTTTAAAGTCCACAACATAGTTTCTAAGCAATTCTCTCATCACCCACAATTATAAAGAAAATACATATAAATTACGTTGTAATTCTTTTTGTGGAGATGGTTTGAGGTCGCTTTTCATTTTAGAAGACCAGGCCTACCATAGCAAACAAAAAATGACCCATATATCTATCAACAACTTGGTGGGATAGAGCTATTTTCCATATGTTCACTTCTTATACCAAAACAAGAAGGAATCCCCCAAAAGATTGTCAATTAAAATCACGACATTTACTTTAATCTTTAGGTGACACTTCATGTGCCTTGTTTCTCATGTCTCAATGCAGATGTAGTTGCATGTCTTGGGGCAAAGATAATGCTCATCCAAACCCAGTATCCTTTTTCCTTTTCTTTTCTTCCTTTTTGCCGAGAATTATGTTCATTAAGGACATTACAATTTATTGTCGCATTGAACCAATGCAGTCTATGAATTCTTTGATTCTTTGACTCTATCAAGTCCTATTCAATTGGTTTGGTCCATCCTAAATTCAATGGATTTAGTTGGCTATCTACTCCTTGATGGGGTTGATTCAGAGGGATTTAGACAAGCAACTGGGTCCAAGAGTCTGGGTTCGAAGCAAGTTATTTCTGGGTTGTCTCCAGTAAAAGCTCAGTCCTTCAGAAGCCTGGTAACAGTCAACATGCAAGCACTTCCAATGTTCTTTTCCCTCTTAGATACGTAAAGTTTGATGCATCAAAAGTTTGGAATAATAAATTGACCTTCGTGTCAAGCATATGCAATCACAATGATATTTGGGAAGCTACCACTAAAGATGGCAAGTTGCCTAGTGGTAGGTGATGGTTGACTCTCTGGAAAGATTCAGTGACCCAGGAGACATCAGCATGATGCTTGATGATCCCAGCACACTTCTTTGAGGATGGGCTAAAAGAGCAAGGGAATATACTTATATAAAGAGAATCTAGATGAGAATATTATTTCCAAAGTTTTTTTTTTTTTAATTTTATACTGCTAATTATTATTATACGGAATAGCGGCAAAGGCGAAGAAACCAAGTAGATAGAAGTTGTGGCCAGCAAAAGCCTAATCAGTGACAGAAATATCACCATTATCAAAATAATATTTGGATCAGTTCCATAATTCTGAGGACTGAAAGGCTTATTACTGATGCAACATTACCCATGCCTGCACTGTAAACTCAAAATATTAAATTGCCTTGTACCTTGATGATCCAATGGAAGCAATAGAGTATAAGGTTCTGTTAGACAGATACATGACTTCAATTTTATATACTCTCAAACTTGTTCATCTAGTCACCATTTAATTAATTTTGGTTGTTGTGCATTGGCCTCTGCTATGGGGCCTTAGAAGTTTTATGATGCAAAATAGTAGGAAGAGGGCATCGCCATTTGATGATTGGCCCATCTCTTTCATGTTCTTGATGCTTCCTTATCTTTTGATGACAAAAGGCCACCTAACTTTGGTGTATGTATATAATCCTATCTGATTGTCGCTACTTAATTTGCTAGTGAGACCCTAACAGCGTAAGTCAACCATTAACCATGGAAGTCTATTTTGTCTCATTTAGACTTCTTTAAGCATTTGATCTAGGAGAAATAAAAGTATTCCTCAAGGCACATGTGATGCTTGGAAGAAAATGGTTTGGGTTTTTGTTACAGTCATTCAAACTTTTTATCTCACCATAGAAATGGACATTTAGCCTCCATTGGCAAACGCATCGAAGCCAAACATTTTGTCTTATTTATTAGTGATAGCTAATGTGGTTTGCTCATTTTGCTGCCTTGCAATTACTGTTCTGCAACTAATGCCAGCCGGAAATAACATTTAATTAGACATTCTAATTTCCTCTTGTTTTCCTTGGCTACTTTTTATTTAAACTCGTGTTTAGCGACTAAATTGTTATGGCGATTAAGGTTTAGTGGATGAGTAGGCAGAACAATTAGCGACCTTAAAAACCTGTTGATGGTTTAGGATCTCTTTGGGACAGCTATTGAAGGGTTCAATAACATCTGCTTCCCATTAGTTATATAAGGTAATTATTTTTCAGCAATCGAGATCAATAGTTGAGAGTATAATACATGTACAATAGTTTATTGTTTCGGATCGAGTAATATGTTGAAAAAATTCTAGCATAATATCAGCATATCTAATATGCTTGATATGAAAACATGTTAAGTGCCGGTATGTTTATCATGCAGTCTAATGGTCATACTTTTGGTCTATTTTTTATTTTTAATGCATGATCAAATCTTGGCGGATATCGTTGGTGGCAGATCCCAAGCTGGACATTCTCCTTCCAGTCAAAGGCCACCTTAACCACAACGTGAGACTTCAGTAGAGTGATTCAGAGGTCGGCAACTGGAGGATCTGCTTTCAACTAGATTTGCGCTTGGATTCGATTTCTATTTGGTCTTCAAAAGAATCAGCCTTCCAAAAATATTAACTAATTGCAGAGTGTTTACCTATAAAACCTCCTGAAAGGAACAAACCAGGTAGCATTAAACTAATAACAGAACCCTAGTCTATACAATATTTTAGACGACGAACCTTATCCACATTATGCAAGAAAAGAAGACCGAAAGATGTGGATATTTTTTGTTCAAAATTCATAAACATTGATATATTGACCTAACCTTTTATAAATAAAAGGGATCTAGTGAGTACGATCGAATCACTATGGTTTCTTTTAAAGAAAAATTATATAAATATTTTTCTGAGAGGAAATTATCCTGACAATATGGAATGCAACCGCATAAAATTAGAATACTCTTTGAAATCACTTTCATTTCCCTTACTTTCAAAAATAAAAAATTATTTCTATTTTATTTTTAAATTTTATATTTAAAAAATAAATATGATAATGGTTATAATAGTATTGATAGAGAGAGTGTTAGTCATAGTAGCTGCATACCAGCAATTGGGGCGAATGTTGAAAGTGAGCTTGGACTGACCCACTACACATCGAGTTGATTTGATATCGGGTCAAGCAATGGATTAAATTTGAGCTCATTCGGATAGAGCCTTGCCTTAACATTTAAGCTCAACAAAATTTTGGACTAGGCTCGGGTTGTTGCTAGACTCAGCCCAAGGGATGGATCCATATACATTTAACGGTAGGTAATTGCTCTCTCTTAAATTTTGAGATATTATATAGAAGCTTTCAACTTCTTATAGAAATTTTGGAAAATTATGAAGCAATTGCCCCCCTTCAAACAAAAAATTTGGAGGACAACTGTAAAATTAAGTGCATACTCCCTTCTTACCAAAGGTCCTAGCTCCGCCACTAACTCGGTTCAAAGACTGAGCTTGAAGGAGACTTGACATTTCAGCCCTTAATTTGGCCTAATTTGGCTCAGATCCAGGCCTAAACCTAGTTCGAAATTAGAATCGACCACAATTAAGTTGACCTAATTGGGTTAATCTAATTCGAACATGATGCATGGGCAGGCTTCACCAACTCATTATTTGGGCTCGCTAATCGAACCCAAACTAATTAAACCTAACCCAATTGAGCCATTAATCAGTTGATTTAGTTACGATAATTTAGATTAGAATTAGCCCTAAGTCATTAACTGTAGTCCTCTCCCCTTCAAAATGAACAAACCCTTGGTTAATCGTAGCCATTGCCCACTTGCCACCAGCTCTTACTTCGTTGAACATCAGCTATACCTTACTTAGCTGGTTGTCCTTGATTCATCCGAGTCACTTCCGACCACTTATCATTGAAACCCAAACCCTAATCGACCACTTGCTAATCCTCCCAACTGATCTAGCCACCTGCCATTGGAACCCTAATCAACCAACCGGCCTAATTAGCAGCTATCTACCATTAACTCAAGCTCTGCCATCTTTAAGTCCTTTCAACAACACATCAAGAGTTTGCAATGAATCACTACTTTACAACTGATGCCTCTCTTTGGAGTTTAACCCCATGGCTAAGTGTCAACAAGTGAACTTCATTGAAGAGAATCGACTAGCTAGCTGATGCCTCTCTACGACCTTCTCTTTGGTGAACTTCAATTAATGAATCAACCATAGACGGATTTAAGCTGACTCCTCTCTCAAGGACTCCCTTTATTATAGAACACATTTTGGCCTAATTGGGCTTCAAGCCGAGCTCGGGTCTAAGCTTGAGTTAGGCTTGGGCCTAAATTTTGTGATTTTTTTTAAATCTAAGCTCAATCCAAAAGCTTGAAAAAAAGATTTGGACCTGGTTTGAGATGAGATGTGGCTTGACCTGACTCAACGTAATTCTAACCCTAATGGTAGTGATGACACCAATGATACGATCAAGGTTGCAATGATGGTGGTATGGGAAAGGCTATGATGATAACAATAGTATAGTAGAGATAATGGTGGCAAAGATCGTCATGAAATGATAGGACAATAGTAGTAGTTGGGATGATAGAGATGGCAATAATGGTAATAATGGTGATAGAAATTGAGACAATGGCAACAAAAATGGTGATGATAGTAAAGACAACAACAATGATAACGATGGTTACGATAGTAATGTGATAACAGTTAATAAGAAAACAATATGCAAGTTGGATATAATCTTGCATTTTGATCTGATATGAGATATGGGCAATTATAGTTATGACATATGCTTTAATCTTGAGGTAATATTTCATCAGCCATGTGTCTCATGCCTTAATGCGGATATACTTGCATCTATCGAGGCAAAGATATTGCTCATTCAAAAACCAAGTAACTTGTGATGTGGCAGGAGTGGTGGCGAGGAATGTAGATCGGATGCCATAAGGACCAAAGCTCTATTATGCATGTTCCAACAATAGCCCACCGAACAAATTCAAGAGTCTGCATGACAATGAAATGGTGTGGTAGATAGATGATGATAAAGTAATTATCTCTATTTTTTTACTGTATTTGGGGTATAGTGACTAAAGATGATAATTTTACTTTGACCTGAGAGAGACCGATCTTAACCTGTCCCATCAAATTAGGGCCTTTAAGAATTTTATTAGGTTTGGGGTGGATTATAGGGAAAACCAAAACCTTCATGGTCAGGGTTGGAGCAAAACTAGTATATATATTTTTCACTCCAGAACTGACCCCAAACTTAATTTGAATTTATATGTAAATTATGTTTTTATTCTATCAGAGCAATGAAGCAACAAGACGAGCAACTGGTATGCATTTTTACCTCAATCAAAAAAAAAAAAAGAAAAAAGAAAAAAGGGTAGGAGTGAGGCAACAGGATAGAGTTAGGAATCTTCATTCTCTCCGGGATCTGAAATGGAACTAAACTTATTACCTTGAGGGGGCACGACGTAAGGACCAGGTGGGCATGGGAAGTTGGGGTGAGAATGAATTGGATAAAAATTATTTCTAATACGTCTCATTGCCATTCCTAATAGTGAGGCTATTATATTAGGCTCACCAATCGAGCAGAATAACAATACAGAAGCATCTTGTATAAAAAAAATTGATATGTTTGTGGAAATGCATATACAAAAGTATGTTCCTATTTGCATATGTGATAACAAAACATGTTAGGTCCGGTGATGGGCAAGGGCCTCCTGATTTTAAACAATAAGAAATGTGGATGATGCTTGATGGCTTCTGTTAATTATGATGTTCATGTAAGGATCAAGGAACTATATATTGCACAGCTAATTATTCTATAAATGGAGTGATTTTATGATGGTCTTTAAATGGTAAATGGATTCAAATATTTCTTCATCCATATCCTTTTCTTTTGATGTTCATATGGGACATGGGCAGTCAAGCTGCTGTATGTTTGGATGCTATCTTGCCTTGTGATGTGATATGTGAGGTCAGAAGTGGCGATTAATAGCAAAGTTATCCATGACAATTTCTAATTAATTAAACTTTACCCATGTGATTAGCATTAGTTTAATTTGATCTTGTCTCCATGTCTAATTAGAGTTCTACGATCAGCCCATAACGTTGAATACTTGTACTTTGTCCATGACTCCATCAGTTAGCTATGGCTCGATACTTGAGCTTGCAACTTTCTGTTCTAAGAATTAATGTATTAAAAGATTAGAATAGTTATACATAAAATTTAGTTGCTTTCAAGAATGTGTTTGGATCACTGGATTGGATTGGATTGAATTAGGTTGGATTAGAAATCCAATCAAACGTTCGAAAGAGAAGAAAAAGAAGTCATATGCCATGGCTCCACAAAAATATTGATTTTCTATACTTAAAAATAAAGCTGACAAAAACCTAATCCGACCTACGAATCTGATCTGAACCCATCCGAAAATTAGGGCTAGGGTTTTATCTTTTTTTTTTATTCGAATCCAAAATGACTTGAATTTTAGGGTCGAACCATGGATAACTTGAATGACCCAAAAATAGTATTTGAATAAGATATATTTTTAATTTTATCTATTTTAAATATTAAAATTTATATAGATGATATTATATAATTTTATAAATTATCAATTTGATTGTTTATATTGTCAATATTTTAATATTTTATATTCTTTGATATATAATATAGTTGATGCTCATGTGACTCAATAAATAATAGGATTAGAAGTATATTTCTCTAAGTTGAGTGTTATTAAATGATTGATATTAATAGCTTCAAATACTCTTGAGAAAGAGATAAAATAGTATAATTAAACATAATTTTACTCGTTTTATATATAAAATTAAGTATTTTTTTCAATATTTACTTATTTTATTTTGTAATATTATTAATAATTTGGTATTAATATTTATTAATTTTAAAAACATACTTTTATAGACTATTGCTTAATTAAATTACTTTCATATTTTATAAATTTATAATAATTATTTCTATTAGTGTCTTATTATCTTATAATTTTATGTTTATTTGTTCTAGCATTTAGAACAGCAATTGGGTAAAAGAAGAAGAGAAATGATTGAATTATATTCATTGATAAATTACTTAAAAAGATAAGAAAGAAGTGTACTAAATTCTTGAAAAAAAAAAAGTTAATTCGGAATGACCCATAGATTGAGCCTAATTCAATTATTTAGGATTAGGATTTAGTTTTAATGATCCGAAGCTAAAAGTGATTCGAATCCGAATTGTTTTGATTCGATCTAATTGTCACATCTACTTAAAAAAATTGATTAGCAAATATAAGAGGATGTAAGATTGAAAAGCCAATAAGATTAGATTGCTAATCGGTAAATATAAGAGAATGTAAGATTGGAAAGCCAATAAGGTTAGATTGCTAAATCGATTACTTCTCAATGCAGATTTTATAACAAACATGTTCTGAAAGAAAAGTTTGCAATGTTTTCTTGGTTAAACCAAAGCTGCCTTCATATTATTAGATTAAACTTATCATAAAATTTCAATGATGTAGAATAGCGGTGGTACGCAACTTCTCATAGCCCCATAATAATTCTTGAATTCATTCACATATTTTATTTCATGTGGTCGGTTCCCTTTGCCAAGGCAGCGGCTCCCTTACCCATGTGCAATTTCATCCCCTCGATTCCCGTTTCCCGCGCAGTGGAAGCAGCGGCGTCACTCCGCTTAGCTGGAGGTGTACTTTTTGTGAGACAACTGCGTCCTTTCTTCTTACACCCAATCCCCTCTCGGCTCTTTGCTTTAGAGCTCGTAATGTTCCCGTTCTCATAAGCTAGCCATCGCTTCACACCTTTCCCTCCTCCTATGCCAACCCTAGCCACCATCCCCCCTTTCTTCGCTCCTTTGTTTCATGTAGTGATGGGGCATGAATCGGCTACTACACATCATTATGGTAAGCGATGAACTCAAAAACGACGTGATGTAAATGAATGAATTGCTGCTTGTTTTATTTCAAAGATAAAAATTTTAATTAAAAATATTTTTCATTAAAACCCTTCTTCATTTGTTATAAATCTCACCAAGAGAATAACCTTTTTTTTTTTTTTTTTGAATAAAAGCCAACTAACTCAATTCTAGATGAGTTCTTAAATTTTATAAGAAAAAAACTCTAGTAAAAATATTGTTCGAGCACCTAGTGAGTCACCTACCAATCAACGATCAAATACAAAAAAAAAAAAAAAAAAATTATTAGAATACTATTAAAAGTAATATAGAGTAGAAATAATCAAGATTCAATATTTAACTTCAAAAAGTCCTAAAATATTATACTGACTCAAAGACTTTCTTCTATTATCAAAAATTTTGAGTTAAATATTGAAGGGTCTTTAGAGACAATCTTCGAGCTTTTTTAGCTTTTTTTTTTCCTTCCGAATAAAAATATATTTCATTCGTTAACATGCAAGACTAAATTATAAGATGCCAACATGTATCATTATTGGTAAAGTTTGAATTAATAATCGCTAATGTTGGAAAAACAACTAGCAAGGTTTTAGTAGACATTTGTTAATAGGATAGTGCAAGGAAAATTGATCTGAACTATGATTTCGGTTAGATTTGAATTGGTGTTTTTTTTTTTTTTTTTTTTTTGAGTTTGGTTTTGGTTTAAAAAATTTTAAAACAAAAAAGAAAAGTGACTTGGTTTTAGCTTGAATTTCTTAAAAAATACCTATATAAACCAAGATAAGTCATGCATATATATTAGATGGACTTTCATTTGTACTATAATTAAAATTTAGATGCTACAAATATGAGTAAATAAGTATCACTGAGAAAACTTTATTTATTTATTTATTTATTTTTTCATTGTGAATAACTAAATTACCATTTAATCGTATAAAATTTACTATGAAAACTAATTTTATGATTATTTAAAGTAGGCATACATAAATTGTTCAGTCAAACTGAAACTAAGCCAAAATTTTTTGTTAAGTTTGGTTTGATTTATTAGAAAATTGATTCAATTTTAAATTTAATTTTTAAAAACTAATTTAAATTAATCTAGCTCCAAATATACCTTTAAACCGATCCAACTTAACTCACGCACATCTCTCTCTATTAATCATGATACATAGGATGTGTAGGATTTATGAAATAGGCTAGTAAATTCAACGCAAGTGATTGATAATTTCTAACTCCATTATTTCTCTTACTGCTTACGAGCGAACTTTTGAGTCTGAGAACTAGTTATGACCAATTAAATTGTAGTCCAAGGCCAGTAACTTAGGCACAAGCGACTGGTATCAATTGCTTCATGGTTCTCGTTGACTTCTGAACTGAAGATGTGCAAACTAGGTAATTAGAACTCATTAATTTGGAGTGGTAGCCTGGTAACTTCGGCAAAATTATTGGCAATTTCTAACATTATTCTTGCTCATGATCTTGATACCTTATTGATAATATACTTGTCCTCCGGAATGGTAAATTCAGTGATGTAGTCTGGTAACTTTGGCACAAACGGCTGGTTGTTTCCAGTCTCGCCAATTATTAATCAAATCTCAGCAACTTGAATAAAGAATTGGTGAATATGGAGCTGTAGGCCGGTAATTTCGGCACAAGGGACTTGTAACTTTGAGCATCACTAGCTAGCTGCTCATGCCTTCGTAGTAGTATTTGAGATAACCTGTAAACTTGGTGGTACGTAACTGGTACATTTATAGGTACATTTAAAGTCCAAGAGACTTAAATGTTGATGATGAAGTTAGGCATCGATGCATTGAGAAAGTGGAGGGGTTGGGATTGGAGAGGTGACAAGCGAGGACTAAAGAGGACGGAGTAGCAGGGGAGATCAAGCCATGAGAGCTCAAAACCAGCCACTGACAGCTGGAAGGTCATGCATACATTCTTGCCAGGTCGAGAAAAGTGTGGGCCAGATTTATGATCGAGTGGGAGGAGAGGAGCAGTCCCAGTTTCAAATAAGAAAGGTAGTGTGCTAAGAAGGACATAGTGGAAGCAGCGGACGCAAGGGTGTTTAAATGAGAAGGGTAAAGTTGTCGGAGGAAATATATATGAATATATATATATATATATATATATATTCGAATAAACCGCAACTTCTAAATAATTTTAACGGCGCGGATCTCAAAACCGCGACACGACTCCTTCCCGTTTTGAAAATATAATTCTCAAAAGGCGACAAAAAGTAAAGCAAACCTTATCCGCAACAAGTGCGGACTTCTCGGTTTGACCATTACCGCAGTGAGTACAGTGAAATGCTAAACGTCGCCCGTTGTTCCACCGGAGAGGCAGCGTTCCTCGTGGCATCCTACGATTCGCGTTGAGTCGCGACGCGTGCAGATGTAGCCGGTCATGGATTAGCCACGTGGAGGAAGCGTCGGAGTGGTGAACGCCATGGTGGGATTCCCATACCCCTCACCGTCGTTGCTCCGCTGCCCACCTCTCCTTGTCCTTGCTCTCGTACACGAGCTGGAGACAAGCCGCCGTGCCCGGACCCCCCCACCGATCCCTGTCGCGACACGTAGGCACGAGACAGCTGGAACCCTTTCAAGTCGCGTCTCCCGCTTTCCAACTCGGTGGCCATTCACGTCGCGCCACGTTGAACGAGAACATGTTCCGACGGGAACAGCTTAACTCGGGCGGCATGTCTTGTCTGGACTAACTCGGATGGTTCGAGGGGCATCCGGGGGGTAAAAGAGTGTTTTTATCGAATAGTCATAAATTGTCAAAAAAAAAAAAAAAAAAAAAAAAAAGCGTTTTGCATAAACATTAGAAACAACCTCCCAATAATGTATGCTTCCATCCATAAGCGGTTCATATTTTTACGTTGACAAAGCTATGATGTAATCTTATATTTTATATTTAATTTTGCAAAAGTTTAAATAAATAATACTTAATTACTCAGGAGTGGCGCATTTTACGGTCAATCTAGAATTTTTAGTTATAATGTTTACATTGAACAAGTTAACTGAAACTAGGTTCTCTAACCAGCTGCAAAAATAGTTAGGCCTTGTTTGAAACTTGGTAATGCGTGCAAATGTGAGAAAGAAAGGGATGCGTGTAATATTGAAATTTATTCGATGTTTTAGAAGAAATCTGGAAAGAAGAACTTTCGAGACATTTTGGGTTGTGTTTTTATAATATATTTTGAAAAAATCCAACTACAATCTGATTCGTCCAAAACTATCATTCAACCATTTGAAGATTTTGTCTATTAGCGTTATACTTTTACTCTGGTTATGGCATCAACCAACGTACGGCCAAGAGAATGACAGCAAAAGCCTTCTTTGATTCGTTTGGTGGCCTCTCTGGCGGTCGCAAAGCATAGGGAGTGCGAGCGAGGTGGAAAAAAAAATTTATATTTATCAAAATTCCGAACCTTTTTTTTTTTTTTTCTAGAGATATTTTCGGCTTTCCTGCTTTTGCTCCGCTGTCGGTATTAAAAAAACAGCGGCAGCCCTCCGGCCCTCTCTGCAGAGCGATTCTTGGTCTTCTATTTTTCTAAACTCTTTCTTTCCTCTCTCTCCACCCCTCTCTCCCTCTCTTCCCCTGGAGCTCGAGATCAAAGTGGACGGGAACATCGCCTTACAATTGGGCTATCTCGCGATTTTGTACTCTGTTATTTTTTTTCTTTGTTTCCCTGTTTCTATTCTTGTCCAATGCTTCAGAGATCTTTTTCTTCTCTTTACTCGTACATTTCAGAAATTTGCCTGCTTGTTTAACAGTGAAAAGCTTAAATTTGTGTTCGCAATCGTTTTTTCTTAAAAAAGATCCGATTTTACTGACGTTGTGATTCTATTCCTTGGAAAAATTTCTCACTTTTATCCAAAGTTCAAGCTTTCCATGCTCCTCTTGGATCGATTCCGTCGCAAGCTTGGATTCCAGTCAACTTCTACTCGCTTTGCTCTCTAATCATCGCCAAAACCTCTTCTGTTGGCTTTTTTTTTATAAAAAAAATATATAAAAAAAAAACTAGATTTCCAAAAACTTACCGTTTGGCTAAGAAAAATCCCATCTTGAGCTCTTCTCACCGGAGTTTCTCCTTTGCGAAGTGATATAGCCTTATAAAGATGGTGTCTAGGTCCTACTCGAACCTTCTCGAGCTGACCTCCGGCGAGCCGCCGTCAGTCGGTCAGATTCGCCGCCGGATCCCCCGGGTGATGACGGTGGCCGGCATCATCTCCGACCTCGACGAGGAGTCCGACTCCGATAACTCGGCCGGCCCGTCTTCCTCCCCCCGCGACCGCACCATCGTCGTCGCCAACCACCTCCCAATCCGCGCCCACCGCTGCCCTGACGGCCGCGGCTGGACCTTCTCCTGGGACGAGGATTCCCTCCTCCTCCAGCTCAAGGATACCATCGGCGACCGCTGCGATATGGAATTCATCTACGTCGGCTGCCTCCGCGACGAGATCCCTCCCGCCGACCAGGACGAGGTCAGCCAGATCCTTCTCGAGACCTTCAAGTGTGTTCCGGCCTTCCTGCCGCCCGACCTCCTCGCCCGCTTCTACCATGGCTTCTGCAAGCAGCAGTTGTGGCCGCTCTTCCACTACATGCTCCCGCTGTCGCCGGAGCTCGGCGGCCGCTTCGATCGCTTTCTCTGGCAGGCCTACGTCTCGGTAAACAAGATTTTTGCCGATAAGATTCTAGAAGTGATCAATCCTGATGACGACTTCGTCTGGGTCCACGACTACCACCTCATGGTCCTGCCGACCTTCCTTAGGAAAAGGTTCAATCGGGTCAAGCTCGGATTTTTCCTGCACAGTCCGTTCCCCTCGTCGGAAATCTACAAGACTTTGCCGGTCCGGGAGGAGCTCTTGCGGGCGCTGCTGAATTCTGACCTGATCGGCTTCCACACATTCGATTATGCTCGCCATTTCCTGTCCTGCTGCAGTAGGATGCTCGGGCTGTCGTACGAGTCCAAGAGGGGCTACATTGGATTGGAGTACTACGGCCGGACAGTCAACATCAAGATACTTCCGGTTGGCATTCATATGGGTCAGCTCCAGTCGGTGCTGACCCTCCCGGAGACCGAGGCGAAGGTCGTCGAGCTCATCGCGCAGTTCCGGGATCGGGGAAGGGTGATGCTTCTCGGCGTCGACGACATGGACATCTTTAAAGGGATCAGCTTGAAGTTGCTGGCCATGGAGGAGTTGCTCAAGCAGCATGCCGAGTGGCGGCGGAAAGTGGTTCTGGTTCAGATCGCTAATCCGGCAAGAGGGAGGGGGAGGGATGTGAGGGAAGTCCAGGAGGAGACCCGTGCGATGGCGAGGAGGATCAATGAGGCCTATGGTGAGGATGGGTATCAGCCTGTTGTTTTGATCAATGAGCCGCTTCAGTTCTATGAGAGAATGGCTTACTATGTGGTGGCAGAGTGTTGTTTGGTGACGGCGGTGAGGGATGGCATGAATCTTATCCCTTATGAGTACATTATCGCCCGACAGGGGAATGAGAAGTTGGATAGGGTCTTGGGTTTGGATCCTTCCACACTGAAGAGGAGTATGTTGGTGGTTTCGGAGTTCATCGGGTGCTCTCCGTCGTTGAGCGGGGCCATCCGGGTGAATCCATGGAATATAGAAGCAGTGGCTGATGCAATGGTCTATGCACTGGAAATGTCTGAGCCAGAGAAGCAGCTGCGGCACGAGAAACACTATAGGTATGTCAGCACGCATGATGTTGGATACTGGGCAAATAGTTTCTTGCAGGATTTGGCAAGGGCGTGTCGGGGCCATTCGACGATGAGGTGTTGGGGAATTGGATTTGGTCTAAAGTCCAGGGTTGTGGCTCTTGATACAAACTTCAGGAAGCTGTCAATGGAGCACATCGTTTCGGCGTACAAGAGAACTAAGACCCGGGCCATCCTGTTAGATTATGATGGCACGCTGATGCCGCAAGCATCAATCGATAAGAGCCCGAGCTCAAAGTCCATTGAAATCTTAAATAGCTTGTGTGCTGATGTGAATAATGTGGTCTTTCTTGTGAGTGCTAGAAGTCGAAGCACTCTTAGTGAGTGGTTTTCACCTTGCGAGAATCTGGGCATGGCTGCAGAGCACGGTTACTTTCTGAGGTAATTATCAGGACTTTGTTGCTTCTTTATGTCATAACTTTTAGGTGGTTTGGAATGGAAGTTATGCCTAGAGCAATGTCTATTTTCAGGTTGAAGAGAGATGCAGAGTGGGAAACCTGTGCTCCTGTGGTTGACTGTAGTTGGAAGCAGATTGCAGAGCCTGTAATGCAGCTATACACTGAAACAACCGATGGTTCAACCATCGAAGATAAGGAAACTGCACTTGTCTGGTCCTATGAGGATGCTGATCCTGACTTTGGGTCTTGCCAAGCGAAGGAGCTCCTCGATCATCTCGAGAGTGTCCTTGCAAATGAGCCAGTATCAGTGAAAAGTGGTCCACACATTGTGGAGGTTAAACCACAGGTTTGGAACTGCAGTCTTAAACTGGCTTCTTTTCATCCATTATGGCCCTGCTTTAATGATAATTAAGGATGGTCTGTATTATTTTTGCAGGGTGTGAGCAAGGGCCTGGTGGCCAAGCGGCTACTGTCTGTTATGCAGGAGAGAGACTTATCACCAGACTTTATACTGTGTATTGGAGATGACAGGTCAGATGAAGATATGTTTGAGGTTATTAGCACAGCCATGGCTGGCAGTTCTTTAACTCCTGCAGCAGAAGTGTTCGCATGCACGGTTGGTCAGAAGCCTAGTAAGGCCAAATATTATCTGGATGATACAGCTGAGATTGTTAGGCTGATGCGAGGATTGGCTACAGTCTCAGAACAAGCAGTAAGAAGCTCACAAACGGTTTAGTACCGCACATGCCATCCAAAAGATGGCAAAGGTACATTAGTTCTTTTGACCTAACTGACTTCTTGTTAGTACCTTTTATAGTGTGATGTAATAGTGTAGTGGATCTTCCTATTTCATGTTGTTAAGTAGGATGTAAATAGGTGAAACTCTTGAAAAAAGTTGTCGTGATGGTATCTCTATGGTTTTTGATTTCTGCCGGCCTGACATGTATATGTGGTATGTCAATGCTTATGTCCTCTAACTTAATCTTCTTGCCAGGTTTTGAGCTTGTAGTAAACTGACCACTTTGAATAGTAGCTAGACAGCATAATCACATTTCGTGTTGAAAAACTAACACAACCTTAACTTCTTCCAGCTACATCAAATTCCTCTGCAGCCTCTATACTTCAATAATTTAGAGAGGAACAACCAGATTGATTATTTCCTGCTGCAGGCCTGGCAATTGTTATAGGTCTGAGTTCAATTGGGTTTTTACTGTCAGTTGCCTATTTAGCCCTGAATCTGATTGTGCAAAATCATATCTAATATGTATATAATTAGGCCGAGAACCTATTGCTAGCTGATTTTTCTCTCTCTAATTGCCGGCATGTTCTAGCTATATGTTAATGCTAATATCATAACATGTTTCAGAGTGCTGCCATACGGGCAAATGCAGACATGGCAGTTGCTGGATGTGCATGGAGCCCACATGGGCCATTTACAGGTTGTTTGGCAAATCATGCTGTTGCTTGTCAGCATGTAACTTTATGTTTAGGGCCTTTTTTATCCTTTTTTTTAAAAAAAAAATGAATCCTAATGCCAATATATCTTGCAAGAAAGTCTTAAAGGCAGTCTGCATACACATTGAGATTGTTTGAAGCTTTTAAGTTTTGCATTAGAACTAGATATTGTAAATTCACAGAAGAACGATGGGTGCAAGGATATATTGAAACCACCATGATCTTGCGTCAAAACTCTTGATGACATCTTTTCTCCTCTTATTTAAGGCAATTGAGGATTGTCTTTATTTTTGTCTATTCTATCAATAACTGTGAGCATGAGCGATATGATTTTTAAATGCTGCTCTTACAATACATTATGTTATCAATTCTGGTTTTCCTCAACTTTTGCCGTATTTACTTGTGATTTAAACATTAAGGATCTTTATTTGAGTAGTTTTTTCAATCCCTTTCTAGCTTTTTTCTTTTAGTGACAGTCAACCTAAATCCTGGTTCTGTCCTCTTACTTTGACTACTTTTCACACTTTCCTGTAGTCCATCTCAATCTCTGTATTTATTTGCTATGATTTTCTAATGCTCATTGTGCCTTGTTGCTATCTCATATGTGGGTATATCAAATGGTGCTGGTGCTGGAACTTGAACTAATACTCTAGGTATCAACAATAGCATCTCCACCTAACTTCAACTACTTCGCTCTAATGCTAGATGTGTTCATTTGTTCGGTATGGTGCATAAACAATATAGAACAGTTTTGGAGACTCTTGTACCCTTGGAACATACTTCTTAGAAATTGTATTGCTTGTACTCAACTTTGATTCTTTCTTTAAGATCAACAGTTCTCATAATAGCAAACAGGCATCAACCTTCTTGTTCGAAGATCAAACTTCTTCTGTATAAATTGTACCAATAAGAATTTCAGTTACCTACCTGCCTCACTTAAATACTCAAGGTCTAGTTAAGCATGGATCAGCATATGTCATTAGTGGCTCATGTATACAAATATAGCAAAACTCCAATATTTGTCCTAGTAAAAAAAAGGCTAGTGCCCCTTAATATCAAGTGATTTTGCTGATTTAGAAACATAGAAGACTGAATTACTTGACTCATAGGAAGGTTTGGATACCACATATCACATATCCTTGGTCTCACTTCTGATGCGAGGAATGAGAATATAAAAAGTTGAGAGAAAAAAGGGAAATGGGTCATGCAAATTGGCAAAGTTCTGTGGTAATGGAGGAAAGGGCAGTCGCTTAACCTTTCTTTCTTCCCTAATCTCAGATCTGCTCATGTATCAGTCCCCTTAGGTGTGAAAGTTTTTACTTCTATGTAGATGCAGTTAATACCTGCTTATTAGATGTTTTATACAGTGGACCTCTAAAATCATGAAATTAGAACAAGAAGTAATTGAAGCTATTAAGCAAGGAGGGGTAATAGTCACATAATTATGCTAATTAGTTAACAGCACAAGGAAAAGATTGGTAAATATATTTGTTGATGTGTTTGCATTAGTTGCTGCAACTTCTTGGGCCCTCCACTAGAGATGAGATGAGGGGGAACCTCTCTCTCTTGTGGAGTTTTTCATTAGCTCCAAGATAACTGGTGATTCTACAGAATTAAATTTTCGAGTATTTGACAGCGCCAATGCATTGTATTACTGCATCTGGTCACCAATCTGAACTCTGATGGTTTTTCTAAAGCTTGGCTAAGATCCTAGATGCTTGGTAATGAGAAGTATGACCTATCATTCTGAAGTCTGATAAAATAATATATCATTCAATTATGTTGTGTGCGCTTCTCTAGGATTTGACTGACCTGAGTGCTACCAGATCAATAGGAATTTTAGTAAATTAAGATTTACTTGTTATGCTATTGCTTATGTAGTTCAGGTGTGTTTATAAACCTAAAAATACTTGGTAGGGAAGTGAAGCAAGGTTACCATGCTGCCTGTTGACTAGCCTTATATTAGATAGCTTGTTCTCAGCCATGTTTCCAGCAATCTGATGGTACACTCTTTGCATAAGAATATCTGTCAGATGGACACATTGAGAGGCTACAAAGGCCATAATTTCAAGTGACACGGTGCCTCAAGGCTGGTGTTTTAACTCCATATTTGCATTTCTCTTATTAATGATTAAATTTTGCTAGGTTTAGAGGAATTGAGTTTTGGACTGAACTTTTTTGGATGGTTACAACGTGCATGTACGTGTGGCCAATTAGTGAATGCTGCAGACATGTAAGACTCCATACTTGCACTGCCCTTATTGATGATTCAATTTGCCTTGGTCTAGAGCATGTGCAAGCTTTGAATGCTAGAGGAAGTGAGATTTGGACTGACAACTTTGTTTGGTGGTCAAATGCTAGGTCAACAAGAATAGCTGCATCTACCTTATTATCTCCCTGTTTCTACTCCAACCATCTTCTTGTCCATCATTCAAATCCGATCAATATTTTGAACATCGTTATAATGTTATTATACAATTAATGATTTAGTCACCACCATGACCCACTCGTTACGGAATCACCTTCTTATGTGCCATGAGATAGATGTCTCTACAACCTAGTCATTCAGTTCAACGTGTTAGTTGTGCACCTAACAGTGTTAGGGGCTCTGTTTAATGTTTAAGGTGGAAAAACATGGGAAAAAAAAAAAAAACTTAATTTTTCTTAAAATTTAGTGTGGTTTTTTACCTTAAAGGATACAAGACAAACTCCATCAGAAAAATAAACACCTAATGCCTACTTTGAAATATAATTATTAGAGAGATATCTATGCACCCAGTGTCTGCAAGTGTTTGAAAAATTTCAGGCACCAAGAATGTTTGAAGATGCCCATGAATTTAGATGCCACTTGCTGCTTTGTCTTTACTTGCACAGCATTACAATTGTAGCTAGTGCATGGTAAGGGACAATTGGCATTTTGGAGAGGATTAGGACATCTGAATAGAATGACAATAATGCTCCAATGAAATTTCTGATAGCACGCACTTCCAAGGAATTGTTTCTGAAGATGACCATGTAAAACAACTTGTGCAAGCCAAGTGCCTCAAAAATTTATAGGATGACAAAATAACTTTCCAAAGCTTCTATATATCAATTAACAAAGAATGTTGGGTGTGAGTTAGGACAACAGTATACGCTGCTGCACTAAGTTGTGTAGTTTTGTCTTTTGACATCTGCCAATTTATTTTAGAACTTGTAGCACATCACTGTCAGTTTGCATGGTGTCATGCCTCATGCACACCTGCCACCTCTCAAGTAGAAAATATATATAGCCCACAGTAGGGTCACTCATTTTCTGATAGCCACGAGGACTTGGATCTAAAGGTTGGATCCAAGCTGGTCAAACTTGAACTGAACTTAAATCTGGAAATAAGTGATGGTTGCATCTGGAAATAAATCTGAGACTCTGAAATTCCATTCAGGTCTAGGCCAAGCTGGACTGGACAAGATCCAACCTTCTTGCAGACTTGCAGCCCTGATTATTAAAAAGAGCACGTATTTTGTCGTTGAGATCAAATAAGAGAAGTCATCCTAGACATGTTTATTACCAATAGTGTAGAGGTACAAATTTAAGGACTGGCTAAGTTGGAGAGTCATGGACAAAAGTATCCAAAATATATGATATCAATGAGGTTAAATATAGGAAAGGCAGGAATTGATATGCTGATGTATAAGAAATAGGGACTAATCTTTTTTTAAAAAAAAAAAAATTCTAAAAGAAACGGTGAAGCCGTGAAGGCCATTGTTGGACCTGATGTGGCAAAGCGTAGGTGGCCATGCATTGTGTGTAGAGATATATGCAAGAGGAGTGCAAAAATGGAGTGCATGTCAGTATTTTCCATTCCACCGGCTAAATTCCAAGCACATTAGTTCGCTCACATTCATCGAGTACTCTTTTCAGTGAAGCTAACGAAGCTTTAGTAATCATCAAGAAGGGACGTGACTTCATTTAACAAGAGAGTCGTTTGATAATTCAGACAAGATTATCACGGTCTGGGCTACAGCTAGTGATCATGTGAACAGTATATACTCTGTTAAACATTTTTCTGGGGTCTAACAGGGAGTGGTTTGATTACTCTCCAAATTATTGGGTCGAGGGAAATCATTAAGCTTGTGGGTCGCAAGACATTGGTTTGATAACATTCCAAAAAATTATTGGGTGTTCATGATCTCGATGAAGCTAGTGTTTCTTACCTATCTTTTATCCACAAAAAAAAAAAAAATCTAATGATAATATAAACAGTGCACTATACACTTACGCAGCATGTACCCTCCTTTGAAACTTCTAACGAGCTTTTTGGGTCCGCACGGAGAGCAACTTCGTAACTCTAGTCTGTAAATAATATTAATCCTATCAACCTCGTCAAAGGATTCAATAGTTAAGCTGGTTGGGTTATAGAGGAGGGCGGTTTGGAAACTCTCCCGTCAAATTGTCAAAAATATCTAATAATGATATGAAGTTGGACAGTGGCCAACTGGCCAAAGGGTGTGACCTCTTTGATTGGTTGTGCGAGTGAAGTCTTGCAGGCCTCCAACTCATCGGCAATCTGTGACTTGTCAATGTAGCCTGATGTCTTGGCTTTCATACTTAAGAACCTCAGAACAGTCCCATTTCCATAATTCTGCACAAGAGAAGCTGAATGCTTTGCACAACATAAACCAAAGTTTAGTAATCGAACAAAGTACTGCTTTAGTATTATTGCAAAGGCTAACAATGCTAATATTAATTACTACTACATACCTCCTCTCTTGAAGAGCTGCTCTTCTGTTTTCACAAGAGAGAGGTGTGGTCCTATAAAACTCATCAGAATTTAGCATAATTCTTTTGCATTATTATCTGCAAACTATAATTATGAATTTTATTTAAATATCAAACATATATTAACAGAAATACCTTAACAGTGTCGCATTTCTTTTACAAGCCATTAAAAGGATTGACAAAAGCTATTCTATTAGGAGGCAAAGCTACCGAGATGAAATAAAGATATGATGGCCGCATCCCATGCTTGCCAGACGTAGGTTTATTTGAGAATCATTGATGGAAAAATCATAATTTTGGCTGACACATATGTTATTTGATCCTCTAACTTTCACTCAAAATTTATTTTAATCCTTAAACTTATAATTATTATAGCTAAACTCATGTTTTAAAAATATTGTATTTCTAATGTGTGGTTATATGCTGCCAGTTCACGTATTAACTGACTTATGTAACAAAACAAGTGTGCAAGGCATTAAATTAAACTATAACGATTGAACGTTTGAAGATCAAAATAAATTTTGACCAAAAATTTGAGACTAAAGGTATAATTTCCCCTCAAATTTCTACTGGGTTGACCCCGATCAATGTAAATGGGATCTCGTTCCAGTTTTAACCTGTGGGAGCGGCTGGGCAATATTCCAAAAATAAAGGAACATAAACATAGAAGGCATTTAGGATGAAGCTTACTTTAAACAAGCCAATCTCCGAATATTTGGTGGTTGGAGGACTCATCGATCCCAAAGTGCTGAGTCTAGCTTTACCACGAACACCCAGGCTCGTGGTAGGTTAGTCTGCTGCACTAACTACGGTCTTGGTATAGAAGCTAACAAACTTTAAGCTGTAGTCTCTCACCATGCATGCTTTAGGGTCTAAGATGGTTACATCACTGATAAAATTCCCATTATTTACAAAATAGTGTGCAAGAACGGAAAGAAGGCAAAATATGGAGTCTAATAGTAACTCTGATGCATGGACCAGACATCGCATGTAATGATCATGCTAGTAAATGTTCCGACCAAGGCTAGGCTTCCAGTCTGCCCACTGTTCATTAACATTACTTTATAGAGGAATAAAAAATGGAATTAGATTATTCTACTATCAACAAATTAAACCAATAATTAACACGGCTGTTTCTTCCATTGCACCACAACTGGAAAAATTCAATGAAAGTTATATTTCAAGTCGCTCAACCCTTAATGCAATAGATAAATATGCAGCTAAACAGTCATTTGAGAACTCACTACACTCCAAAGACGAGAGGAAACACCAATTCCCATCATGGTTTCCAAAGACTGGAGCAGGAGTACTAACCTAAATGACAATTAGGAAAGTTAAGAAAAAAAGTGGGGAGGAAAGGACTGAAATAGATATCCTGAAGGTTGGAGGTGAAGTGATGTAGGATTTCAAGAAGAATTCCACCTCTCCATCCCTGCAAACAAAGCCACAAGGTTAAGAGGCTTGATGTTAAAAACATTCTCCCAACCTGTTAGTTGAACGCAAACATAAATAAATCCAGAACATCAATATACAAAATGCACTCTGGGACATCATCAAGAAATTGACTTGTGCATGCAACATGTAGGGAAGAAAAGGAGCAAAAATAACATTGACATTTTCCTGTTCACATGTGCACAGATTCTGAAATAGCCAATCTAATTGCAATCAGATCTAATAAAGACATGTAGAGGCGTATCTAAAGGCTGAATTGAAGAAAGCAAGCCTTTAGTCCTGGTACCATTCAGCATTTGATTATGTGGACAGACCAAAATGTTCATGGTAAAAGTTGCTCTCACAACAACCTGGGTATTCAAGTCTAATATATTCTGGAACTTCCCCAACAAACAGCTTAAACCTTGTAGGTGATGAATGACCAATTGCACAGATTTGGATACGCATTCTAGGAGTGGAAGATAAAACATGATGAAAATTTTACCTTGGTGCATAGAAAGTTAGAGGTTTCCCTTAACTTCTGCAAGGCAAAAACACAAAATTGGAGTTTTGCAAGTTGAAACAAACCACCCAGCCACTGAGTCACAACTATAAATGATGCTTAATCCACAACAACAATGAAAGAAAAAATATATATCTTAAAAGAAAATCAACTGATTCACAAACTAAAAATAATACATTGCATTTTACTACCAATTAATACTATCAAGGCCGTTGATACACCAAACATGGGTCAATGAATTATTTTTAATTAAGTACATTTTACCCACTTATGAGAAACGTCAATCTTTATAGCAGAATAAACAGTCAAAAATTTGTTAGAAAATAACAAAATACATTTTCATTTCTAAAACCAAATAAAAAAAACAAGGTGGATTCATCTGGTGGTACATAACTGCATTAAAAATAAAATCAGTGAAGAAAAGAACAAAGTCAAT
Source organism: Metroxylon sagu (assembly GCA_017589505.3). Classification (NCBI taxonomy): domain Eukaryota; kingdom Viridiplantae; phylum Streptophyta; class Magnoliopsida; order Arecales; family Arecaceae; genus Metroxylon; species Metroxylon sagu. The sequence continues at coordinate 559,086 of JACVBY030000520.1, read as the reverse complement.
GATAGGATCTCCTGCTTCTACAGAAAATGAGATAAAGCACATGAGAGGTGCTACATTGCCTACCTACAGAGAACATTCATTAAGACGCTTAAAATCTGAGGACTCATTGGGTTCCACACTTTAAAGATCACCATTACATCCAAAAAGATCCAGGTTAAGTATGTCTCCATCATCATCAAGACTCAAGCCACTTGTGGGAGATTCAAAGTCATCCACAGAAAACCGGCAGGGAATGCAAGTACCTTTACCAACGAAACCAAGACCTCTCCCTTGCATTTGATAAGGTAAAGTCTGTGACACTGTACCACCACCCTGGATGCTGCTCAAGTTAGGCAAACCAAGATTTCTCCCTTGTCCCTGATCAGGCAAAGTCTGTGCACCAGCACCCTGAATGTTGCTCAAATTAGGCACGAGACATGATGGTTGATTAATAGGACCAATATTCCCATCAGGGGTCTGTTGCTGCCAGCCTGTGCTCACATCAGCATTGGATGACACTGATGAAGAAATTGGTTTAGAAATAGAATAGCTATTTAGTACAGTGGCATTCTTGAAGCCTTCATCTGAGACTTGTGCATGGCCCGGTTGCACATTATTTGACTGAGATGACAGTAGGCTGTAGTCCACAATTGTACTGTCGTTCTTGTAGCTGGAGCTGTAGCTGATACGGGCGGGACTGCTCCCTTCCTGAAAACTAGTCAATGGCTGTGGAGGGACTACCATGGAATTCTGAGTTATAAGACCAGGATTATTCCCGCCTTGAAAACTGGTTGATGGTTGAGAAGGACCCGTTATGGAGTTCTGATTTATGAGAACAGGGTTATTCCCACCTTGGAAACTGTTTGATGGTTGAGAAGGACCCGTTGTGGAGTTCTGATTTATGAGACCAGGATTATTCCCACCTTGAGAATTGGACAATGCTGAATTCTGGTTTATGAGACTAAGACTATTATCTGCCTGCATACTGGATGATGACCGAGGGGAAGCAAATATAGAGTTCTGATTCATAAGAATAGAGATTTTCCCTGCTTGTAAGCTAGTCGACGATGGAGAGAGCACTACAATAGAGTTTTGATTTGCAAGCATGGTATTCTCCCTTACCTGAAAACTCTTTGATACGGGAAGAACCAGACTAGATGGTTGCACGTTAAGTGCACAATTGGATTCTGATAGCACAGGATGCAACCGTTGTTGCTGTAACATCTGGACCTGCAAGTTACTATTTTGAGTGCCATTTAACCCTCCAAAATTGCTGGCAGAGACCACTGTGCCAAGGTTTCCGGAGGACCAAGTAGGAAGACCAGAAGACAAACCCCTCACAGCCACATTTGATGGAGGGAACTGTCTGGGCATGTTGGTCTGGCATTTCATCAGAGGTTGACTAAATGCTATGCTATGTTCAACAGGAACGGATTTAGCTCCTTGCATTGAGGCTTGTTGAAGAACTGGTTGGTCCATTGCTGGCATTCCTAAGCTGCCAGCAGGCCGATCTAAGAGCTCATCTTGCCAAGCAGCCAAGGTTAGTGACGGAATTTGACATGAGACAGTTGAAGTTTGGAAATCAAGGCTGCCAAGGGAAGGCACTTTTGCATTTGAGCCAGCACCAGGCAAGGAATTAGGAAGACCGTTGTGGTGTTGAGCTGTACTCAATCTCTTAAGATACAATCTGAATTTCTACACAAGTTCAACAGATTGCTAGAAAATCAGAATTATAGACATGGACTGTAAGGAAAAACTGAAAAATGTAATTACGGACAATGTACATGAAATCAAAAAGAAACATGTCAACGGTTTTATAATGTTCCTATAGAATTAATTATTATTTTTATTTGATTATTGCAATTTTTTTAAATACAATCAAACTCTGATTCATACGATCAGTCCATCATATGCTACATATCACAGTCCACCATGTACTGGCCATTGCCAACAGGTACGGTATACAAAAGTGGTAATGAAACTCTTAGATAAGCTACTGAAACTTCTTTTGACCACAGACTTTACCTTTTTCTTATGAAGTAACTGCATAACATGTATGATAAACAATGTCCTGTATTATCTTCCTTGGGGAGGAAAACCAAGAAAAAGGAAGGCATATATGGTAAAGATGTTGAATATTAGGAACTTCTTCGATAGCATTTTATGAAACATATTCAGCTCTTAATCCTGAAGTAGAACCAAATCATGTGTTTTGTCAACGATATTCTCAGGTGTTCCTCCACCCATATTCCACTGAATAATGCTTTCAGAGACCTTTTGCAATCAATGTTTCCAACTAAAATGCAACCCTTTTATTTCTGTTGTTCCATCTTTTCCTATAGATATAATGTAACTGAAGAAGAAAAGGTGAATTTCTTCTTTGGCATGATAGAATTACTAAAGTTTCCTGGATAAGCAAGATATTTATTAAGCAGTGCAGGGAAAAAGCACAATGTGTACGGTCATGTCATTCATAGCTATGCTTTTGTGACCAATAATTCTGCCACTGCACATATTGCCTTTTCAACTAGACCCCATGTGTACTGGTTCAGAGAAACACCATGAAGACAACCTTTCAGTTCCAAGTCCATGCTTATACTACAATCTCTTCATACCCAACTCATGTTTGAACAGAGAGTTAGATGCCATTCATCTCTTATATCTCATACTAATCAAACCGAGCAGCAGAACCATTAATATAGCTAATATTGTATTGGAGCTGATATACTGATAAGGAATATATATTCTTTTTTTGTTCAAGATCCTTCTAGCAATCAAAGATGTCTGGAGGGCTTTCATAACAAGTAGTCACCAAATACTTTTTCTTGTTACTACTTGTCTCAGACAACCATCAATCTTCTTTGAGGACTAACAAAGTAATTTTCTTCATTTCATTTTTTTTTTTACATCACAATTTCTTCTTTTAATCCTAGTATCTATGTTCCAGCATTTCATATATCATCATTTCCTTTATCACACATGATGTTGTAAGCACATCATACTTCAGCTTTTTAACTGTTTCAGTTAGATTAATTTGCTATGTTATATAAATCATCTGTTCATGGTAAAGACAGCCTTCATGTCTCACTTTAATTAATACCAAATCCGGTCACTGAATTGATGTGAACTTTGAAAAAATCTAGGTTACCTTATTTTCTTTTATCATGAAGGTATCCTCAGTGAACAATGATAAACACAAAATTCAACATTTTGATTTTGTGGCACTGGTACACAAGTGAGAAATGATTTCACGTGCCACATTAGTATAGGACACCTTGTAACAGCCAATTTTGGTAGATGCTTTTAATTACGTTTTGATCTTTCAACTGAAATGTTTTATCTAAGCACAAAGACTTAAGAGATTTAGTTAGGAGAATTACTAAAGAAACCAAGGCTTTTATAAGCTGATATCACAAAATAATGGAGCCCTTTGTTTTTGAAGTAAAAGAAGGGCTAGAGCCCACCAATTTATGGAAAAAAAAAAATCTAAGAATACAACAGACATCCTAGGGAGAGGAGAGAATTGGAGAAGCTACAATCCACAAAGCCAGAGTTCAAAAAGAGTACAACAGCCCTTTTGAACCGTTAATTTCTGTTATAACGTAGCAATTATTGTGCTTTTATTAGAAATTATAAAAAGTAACTAATAATAATGGAAAAACTAAACTGCTATTCAATTATGTCACTGTTCACTGGATAAAAAAATAATCTCTACCAGCAGTTATCAAGATTTGGATTTTTAAAATAATTATTTATTCAGTTGACAGAGAAAATACTGACCATTATAATGGAATGATGACTAAATACTTTGAACCTTTATTTCCTTTTATAACATAGCAGCTGTGACTTTATTAGCCATTATAAGAAGAGATAACTAAATGATGGAAAGACTAAACTGTTATTCAATTATGTCACCGTTCACTGAATAAAAAATAATTTCTTCCAGCAGTTATAGAGATTTGGATTCAAAAAATAATTATTTACTCAGTTGACAGTGAAAATACTGACCATTATAATGGAATGATGACTAAATAACAGCCATTATTTCTGTTATAAAATGCCACAACAGCTGGGCCCACTTGGCCTCCGAGGCAAGGTTCCTGCCTTGATTTGAACATGGAAGATGAGATTGATTTAGAATTAGTATTGGATGTTGCCAAGTTGGTACCTCCCATTGACATACTACATCTTACTTGATAAACTCTCTCTTTTTTGGATTATAACTATTTTTTCAGATTTCTGCTGGTGCTTTTATTAGGTATTTGAATTTATTGTTTCTGGGCCACCTTGACTCTTTGTTGCCCTCCTGATGCTAAGCTGCAGGTTGTCTATTGGTACTTGTCTACCTCCTATATCTGATTGAACATCAATGACTAATTCAAAACCTTGAGTGAAACTTTACATGTCAAGGTTGTATATGTTGTTTTGTATAAATATAATGAGTACACTACTAGAATGGGCTTCAACTCATTCAAGTTCAAGAGAGATTTGTGACATATTTTGTGGAGTCAAACTACCCAACTACCAAAAAAAAACCAGCTATATAATTTTCATGATACAAATAAACACTATAAAATATCAAGAAGCTTCTTCAAATGTGATTCTGATTTTTCAGTTCTCAATAATTTATCTGAAATAGCATAAAATATTCAGTCTTTTCATAGTCTGGCCTGAAAATTGAATTTTTCAGTTTGAAACTAGATCCACAAAGATTTATTGAGTACAACACCGAGCTCCAACGACCTCATAAGTTATGCTTAAATTGTAAATAATTTTTTAAGCTAATATTTCACTAATGAAAAACATCCTCCATTACATAATATATTCTTGCCCAAGACATCACGCAAGGCTTACAACTTGTGAAGACTGTCAATTAATCTTGGTAAACATTCAGTTTACTGTCCATTAAGATATCCCAATTACAGATAACAAAAGCTGGAGTAGGTTATCTGTTTGATCCATAGGAGAGGAAGAATAAGATCTCTGTGAGTTTTATGAGATTAGAAGTTCAACAGAAAGAATAGCCGAACTCTTCCGATAAACTGGTCAGCAAAAGAATAAGTACGATATATTTCACATTTTCCACCCATAACATAAAATTCTATGGATGATTGATAAACAATGGAGAATTAAATAAGAAGAACAATCGGTTGCTTCAAAAGAAAAATCAAATGTAGCTCAAAGTCAAACCTGCAAATGGCTTGCAACATTTTCTCTAGTTAGACCTGGAACATTCATCAAGTCAAGAATTCTCTTGGGGACAGCCTCTGCAAACAATTTAGCAAAATTCATCTGTATAATATAGATTGGCAACTCAAATTTATATTCATGAAGTCAATCGTAAGTATCGTTAATTCGTTATTGTATGCAAAACAACCGCAGCTAACAACTGAAACTTCTTTGGAACTCATGGTTCAAAGTTTCCAACAATATGAGGCAATGATACAAAGGATAATAAAGGGTTGTAAGTAGTTCTTACTGTCTATTCCAAGTTGGCTTACAGCATTGACAAATTGTTGATGAAGTTCCACAGACCACACTACACGTGGTTTCTTTGACGAAGAATCACCATTGTCTAGTTCACTTTCATCATCTTCTTTACCATCTCTTTTCTTTTTCTGAGATTTGCTGCTATTATCATTTGCATCATTTACTGGGGAAGTATTTTCAGCATCATCAGCGACTCTTCTGTTATGGTCATCCTCAAAGCTATCTGAATGTTCAGATTCTCTGTTTTCTTTCCACTTCTTTCTAACAACATGCTGCCATATGTTTTTTAGCTCTTCCAAGCGTACAGGCTTGATTAAATAATCACAAGCCCCATGCTTAATTCCTTGCATCACAATATTGGTTCTCACATCAGCCGACATCACTGCAAATCCATAAACAAAACTTACTAAAACTTTTCTAGATTTGATAACTATAACTTTCATGAAAAAGGAGTACTTACTGATAACTGGAAGATCCATTTCAAGACCAATGAGCTCAAGCAGCTTGAATCCATTCATGTCAGGCATATGAACATCACTTATTACCACATCAAAACCACCCTTACTCTCTCGCAGAAGAGATAATGCTTTTGTAGCCATGGTACAAGTTGTGACTGCCAAAAGAAAGCCTTGAGCTTTACTCAACACATTCAGAGCCTTAATTGATTATGCAAGTAATTTAAATATCATTTCCCTTCTACAAGAATGTAAGCAAGGTATGAGACTTGGAAGATATCAAAAGAACGTCAAAATAATTGAAGTGTTTTCTTAGGAGAAAGTTACACCATTTATATTTTGCATATGACTCATCAATGCCAAGATAGCCAAGGTAGTGACTTTGCAAGCATCGTTTGTAAAAACCTATGATATTTTACTAAGATATGCCGAATCATACCGAACCACATGGTATAGGGCACATTAAATCGCATTGATGTGGAACCAATATGGTTTATCATTTCGAAATGGTACAAGACTGATAACATCCCAAACCGCCAACTTATGTAGCCCAAAACCATACCAACCTCATGCTGACCTCATACTATATTGAACCGCCTAGTTCAACTCAGTTAGGGGTGGTTTATGGGTCGGAACCTTTCGGTTCACCTAACTAGTACACCGTTGGTTCGACACGGTTTGATCAGTACACTATCAGTTTGGTACGGTATGCATCATACGGAATAATATCAATATGGTAACAAAACAATACCGGTCTTCAATACAATGAACCTTATATTTTACACACGAATTCTTTGCAATTCGTTTCACATTAAATGAGTTTTGGTCATTTACAAGTTGGATTTTGTCACAAACATGATGATTTCATTTGAGTTCATTTTGTTTCCACCAAGAAACAAGAAAGAACATTACTTATTATGGATATTCTTGATGTCATACATACAATCATCATCAGACACATTTGTTCAGTTAACCAACTTGTAAAACACCATGTGACTCCAAATAATGATTGCCATGCAGCCCATCTTAAGTTCAATAGCCTCTTAAAAGGAGGCTTTCCTACCCTTCTCTTTCAGCTCAAGTTATTTCATCACAAGCATTGAGATGCCAACAAATGCAAACTGTGATCCCTATGGTTTGTCCTCATAAGATGGCCATTCCTAATCAAGGTTTCAAGTGGAGACCCATGCTGGTCTGCAATCCAGCATGTACCATGGCGAACCAATATCAGCACAAAGCACTGGGTTGGTGCTTGGTACTGAAAATGAGGTATGTCATCTCATATTGACCCACATCTGTTTGATGGGGGACAATATGGTTGGTATTGAGATAGAAGTCCTTCATTCTTTTATATAATTTTGCTCTGGCACAATACAAGCTGTGCCAGCCACTGGCTGGCACACCCATGCAACTGACACTTAAATCCTTGTCTCCACCAATATGTAACAAGGGACATTGGGCTATCTTTCATGATGTTCGACAATAGCCACATGGGGACGGAAATAAACTAAAAAGCTCCAGCACACTGGGAAGGACAAGCATCATTAGTAAGAACTTGACAAGAAAGAAAACTCCCACACATCATTAGTACGAACTTGACAAAAAAGAAAACTCCCTCTTGGAAAGCTGGATGGTAACCATGAATATGCATGATGAGAGAATGGAATTTTTTTTAAAAAAAGGACACCTAAGAATTTGTAGACAATCAAAAGAAAAAAAAAAAGGAAAAACAATCTTCACAATAACATCCATATAGGGCCTCACAAAAAATCATGGCCATACATGCTTTCAATCATGTGTATTGCACAAAAAATTGCATATCACACATGATTGGTCAAAGGCTGATTATATATGCTTATTGTGTTGTACTATGCCAACACATGGCATGTGCTGGCACAAAAAGACATGCAACCTTTGCAACAAAAAAGATTGCTTTATAGTTTATATAATTTTCTTTAAGCAAAATTCAATTCTCTCTATGCACAAGTTTTAAGTAATTGATATAGTGTGTTAAACAAATAAACACAGTCATTTACTACTGTAAATGAATCTAAAATCACAAATCATACTAGATATCTATCTTGATTTGTGTTTAACAGACTTATTGCATAATTCCAACTAATTTATATGTTTTTGTATTACCAGGGCATTGTATACAAATCTAATTATGTTGGTATCATAAAAAAGCCTTATTCTGGAAATCTTATGCACTACTTTTAATAATTGTTATTCATGTAGAGCAACAATGAGCATCATATCATGATTGATCCGCAGATTGAGCCCTCAAATCCTTAAACCTCTTTACAGCAAAAAAGCGGAAGCTTTCTAGACCCTTTCTTTTGGAAAAAAGAGGGAAGTCCCACATGGCTACGTATTTCAAAAGCAATGTCTATCACCTTGACACAGATTGATATGGGCCAATATGGAAAGATATGAGTTTTCATAGGCATCAACAACTATAAAGGCATGTGCCCTTGCATCATGCTAATAAACTTTCAGCATAATATGTGACGTAGATATCATGCTTTATGGATGAGCAATCTAATTCTTAAAAGAATAGAGTGAGTCAAGAATACTATGATCAAGGTTTTAAATTGGGCCATCCTTATTTTTTTATGGAACGGGACGTGCCACTGTCTTGTCTTGTCTCGTCTCTATACTTGGGACAAAGGGTGTCCCAAAGTGCGCCAACTGGAATGCTGAAACAATTGCAAGACGGTCCCATCTTGACACTTGAGATAGCAACCCATTCTGGGAGCAACCTGTTCTGATGTCCCACGAGACATTCTACTAGGACCTAAAACTCTGATTTTGATCATTATGAGTTACTCTATCCTCATTGATGAAACCTCTAGCCTTAAGTTTGGATCTAGCAAAGTTCTAAGCAATGTTGAGGAGTAAGCCATTTAACCATTGGTGCCAAGTCAGATAGGGTTTTCCCTTTCTTTTTTTTCCCTTCCTGTTGAGAGAGGGATCTCATTCTCATGATCTCATCCTATTTAGACTTTTGATAAATGAACCCTTGATCTTCCTTGCATTTTATTTTAAAAATTCTATTTTTCTTAAAGCTTCCCAGGTTTCAATCTTAGTGTGATCACTTCAGATTTCTATTTTCTTCTTTTATTATCCTGGGAACATGATAACTGGTAAAAGACAGATCTCAATCCTCTCTATGAAGGAAGTTGTGATACTGTAGAGGGAAAAGACAGTTAAGGTTTTCATTGCTGGATTGTAAATATATGCACAAATTGTACAAATAACTTTTTTGCAAATTACTTTGTTATCTGTCAAAAATGATTTTGACTTTTTTTTTCCATTTATGACACCATTAATTGATCAACTAGCAAATGAATTGTTGACTTGTGATCTAGCTGTCAAATCAAATTGGCATCTAGTCTAGCTTCAAAATATTAGGTTCTCATTAGCATTTTCTATCTTAATCTCAAATCTTACGATACATTGACTCAAGCACAACTTTCATGTATTATTACATGTCTAAGCATTGGATACTTTTAATCTTCAGAATCTCTTCTTTTGGACCCATAACCCATATCCATATCTCTGTCACAAGTGCAGATACTTTGGGTCAACTGAAGGTATCAAGTAATGTAGCTCAAGATAATATAATTAATTACAGCATGTGTTTGGCAATATTTTTGAATTATAATGTGATAAAAATGCTTATTTCTATTCCTTAACTACTCTTCTCCATAGTTTTTATTCAAGTTTCTCTACTGATATTGTTTATCAGTTGGGTGAAGGAATTAGGATTTAGGATCACTTCCTAAAATTCTACTGAACAACTGTTTTGGTTTTTCTTAGAACTTTGATGACATGTACATGAATTTGACTATTTAAAACTGGCAAGGAAGTTCCCTTCTATTTTTCCAACAAAATAATTTTCAGTCCTGATATTTATCTGAATCATATGTGGGATATAAATGTAGTAACTTGATTAGACTAACTTGGTTATGTCAATAAAGTGTTCACTTTCCACTATTAAGCCTAGAAAGATCCTATTGCAGGAGTTTAAATCATGACTAAGAAAATTAGAATTCACTAGCATCAACATTGTTACAAATTTAAGAGGGAGTGAAGGAAGAAGAAGGATGTGGGTGATGGGCCAAAAAAAAAGGCACCATATACTCCCCTTACCCAAGACTTCTTTTGTCATTAGACCTTTCTAGCCCCAGACAACATACCTTGCAGAAAAAAATTGCAGACATCCAACTTCATAAGGCCTAAACTTAGATACTAGGAATTTAGCATTATATATGAACATATACTGAGAATCCTTCCTAGAGGAAGTCTTAAAGAGAGCATTACTCCTTCAAATTGTTAAGATTGATAGAATTTTCAACATCTAGCCTTTGATCTTAAACATCAATTGGGTGATGCAAAAATACAGGAGCATCAGGTATTTACTGAGAGTTTGATTAAGGGATTGAAATGGACCATCTCCTCAATCATAGTTACTCTATTGATGACTCGTTCAATAAATGATCTCCCTAGTATGAATTCTTCAATCAAATTGAATCTCTTCGATCATAGTTACTTTACTGATGACTCGTTTAATAAATGATCTCCCTAGCGTGAATTCTTCATTCGGACAGACAATCACTTCATTCATAGTTACTCTATTGATGGCTGGTTCAATCAATGATCTCCCTGGTATGAATTCTTCAATTGGACTCAAGATTTTGATGATAGATTGTTATACACTTGCCTTACCAATATTTACAATCACCATCACCCTATTGTTACTCTATGGCCCCTAGATGAGCCTCACTCATGGTGTATACAGTGTTGCCATCTTTTATGTATCAAAATTCACGTGTCCATCAACTTGAGTTGTTCAAAACAAACAACCCAACTTATTCTCCCAATGGCAGCAACTTATGTGATCAAAGTCAGGAACTAACATAAGATTTTTTTAACTTTTCTTGAAACTCTATTGTTAATAAAAGTTGGGGCACATAAAAAAGTTTTTTTTTTCTTTCTGATATTATGATAAGAGGGTCAGACTCTCTTAGAATAAGAGGGAAAGGCAATATTTTTGGAGAGAAGGGAAAAGAGAGGTCCAACATTTTTTTGGTAAAAATAAGCCTTCAAGGAGTTACACTTTGGCAATTAAAAAAAAAAAATCTTAAAGCCTATGCAACTTAATGTCTTGGAGTTGCACAAACCACCTGATTGAACTGGTTTTGACACACCATAGTAATTTGTTAAATGGGAGGTGGGGGAAAAAATCATCTTCTAAGGGTTTTTTTATTCTTTCTTTGAAGCAAAGAAAAAGTTTCTAATGTCAATCTCTACTAAGGTTTTAAGTTCTGGTGAGATAGCGCGTGTGCAAGCTGTTCCATCTAGTTCCTATGGGAAAATTGGGACCAAGATGGAGCATGACACTGAAACCCATTCATGTATGGAAAGAAAAAGAAAGAGGAAGAAAAGAAGGAATAAGGAAAAAAAAGAAAGGAAGGGAAAAAATGAAATAAAGAAAAGAAAGGTGTAAAAAAAGGAAGGAAAGAAAAAAGGGCCAAGAAAAAAAAGAGAAAGAAAAGAAAGAAGGAACAGGAAAATAAAAATGAAAGAAGGAAAGAAAAAAGAAAAGAAAGAAAGAAAAAGAGAATATGCAAAGTAAGAAAGAAATAAAGAAAAAAAGAAAAGGAGAGAGACAGGGTCCCAACTGGGACACTCTACTAAAATGGCCATCAAGATAGGACGGGCCAATGTAGCATCTCGTTTTGTGGAGAAATTAAAATACTTACATCTCACGAGATTTAAAATCTTGACCTTTACCATCATGATCATTGTGCTCCAATAGTTTATGTTGTCGGTTTGTTGGAGGCAGTGGAGGGGAGTAGCATAGCAAAGTAATGGAGTTGGCAACACCAAATCTAGGAAGAAGGTATGTCCTCTACCTCTTTTGGTTTGATTTAGCAACGACAACACTATATCTAGTTGGAAAAGAGATAGCATGGCTAAACCTATAGAGGAAAGAATTGGCATCACCGAAGCTACTGGGACTAAAGGCACACCACCAAATCTATCAAGATGAAAGTTGTATGGCAAAATCTAGCAAAGCTGGAGATAGCACAACTAAACCTGGTCAAGATAGAGGTTAGATGACCTCATCTTCTAGTATTAGGTGGTGCAACAATATCCAAGAAAGGGATAAGAGGCTGTCCTCATTCAATGGCAAGAGGGGGAACAAGAGATGTGGTCTTATGGGTGCCTAGTTAACTAGGAAAGGAAAGGGATAGGGGTGGTTAGTTGATCAACCCATGACTAACCTACAATCGAATCAAGATCCATTGCTTTGATCACCATGACAATTTATTCTAGGCCATTGGGTTCAAAACTTTGGGTTAAGAGATTGGAGAAGGGAGATGAAGGAAGGAGAGAATGATAGTCCCCCATTTACATAGTAAAGCTAGGAGATACATGGAGAGAGGAGAAACACAGAGAGATGAGAGGTTACACGGCCTCATCTTCTAGTTTTAGATGGTGCAACTATACTAAAGAGAGAGATGGGAAGCTCTCCTCATTCGATGGCAGGAGGGGGAACAAGAGATATGATCGCAGGAGTGCCTACTTAATTTGGAAAGAAAAGGGATAGGAGTGTTTAGTTGACCAATCCAAGGTTGACCCACAATCAAATTGAAACCTATTTCTTGGATCACCACAGCAATTTATTCTCCGTCGTTAGGTTCAAAACTTCGAATTCAGAGATTTGGAGAGAAGAGAAGAAAAAGGAAGGAGAAATGGCATCCCCATTTACATAGTAAAGTGACGAGAGATTGAGAGAGAGAAGAGAAACATGGAGATATGAGATGAGAGGTTCAGAGAGATTTGGAGAGAAGAGAAAGGAACACCTTATGTGTAATTTTTAATTTCCTTTCTGCCACAAAAGTCAAGTTTCCTCTCTTTTTCCCTCCCACATCCAAACAATAGAAGTGGCATTCGCTTCCTTTTCTTCTCTCTATCTTCTTCTCTCTAGTTTTTGCTTTTTTTCTCCATTACCTATCCAAATATTGTTAGTTGAGTTGTTAATATGTTATTTTCCCTTGGTAGTTGCTCCCATGCATAATTTTTCTTGATAACTATTTGTCCATTTCCACACATAACTTTCCACAGTAGTAATTTCCATGTACAACTTCTATTTCATGACTTTTGTTGTATGAGGAACAGTTTTGGTCAATTCATCATTCAACCAGTCATCTGAGTTGGTCTATAGTTGGTTCAAAAACGATCTAAACATAACCACATAACTTGTTCATGAAAGAGATTAATAGTTTTATATCATTGTTTTTTTTTGGAAAAAAAGGGGATATATTTGGTTACAGATAGTTTGCATTACTGCGACATCGGTATTACTTTTGATAAATAAAACCTTTTACATGTAACAGAACACATGCACATAGCTTGTTGCAGAAATTCCAGTTGCATTCACTACCATATGCAACCAAACAGCCCGATAAATAAAACCTTTTACATGTAACAGAACACATGCACATAGCTAGTTGCATTCACTACCATATGCAACCAAACAGCCCTTTAAAAGAATTTCTGCAACTTGAATCGACAACAATATAGAACTAGTTTAGAACCTAAACATAATTTGTGGAATGGATCTCTAACAACATTTCAAACACTGAATTAACATCAGCAAGTTTTTTAGAAATCATTCGTGACTTTTCAATATAAAGGTAAGACAGTAGATAAAGATTGAAACTTTGGTTCAATAATTGTAAAGTTGGAGTAGGCAGAAAGACCTTTACTAAAAAAAAGTTCAAAGAAAGTGGTGATAACTAGCAAATGCTTCCACATTAGGTTGTGACAACAGCAATCTCTTCCTTCATGAATGAGAGCAATAATGATAGCAGCAGGCATCCACTTTTAACTAGATGGGTATTCCAATATGGAGTTCAACATAAACTTTACTAAAACAGTCATGCTTGAAAAAAGCTCTGTCTTTCTGGCGTCCATTTGAGGTTAGCCAAGTCTGTTCTTTCTTTTCGTTTCTTTGCTTCAGAAATTCCAGAATTTTCAATATTGATATGTAATAAAAGGAGAGGCTAATTCATCGACTCTTTAGAGGAGAAAGTTGATGACCTGAAGTAAAATTTCGGAGCTCACACGTCCACAGACTTACTGATTTTCCATAGCAGAAACAAACAACCGTTTTCTATTTAAACATAATATGATTTCTCAAAGGCACGAGAAAAACGTGGAACTATAATGATTTATTAGTGAATTCAAACACACCCTAAACTCCTATCAGTATATAATTCAATGCATAAAGCTGAAAACTAGATTCATGTCTGATGTTCCCCAGAAACAATGAGCATGGGGCTAACAATCATGTCCATCAGAAAAACAAAGGGACAAAAAAAAAAAAAAAAAAACTGTAGCATAACGCCCATATTCACATTAAAACTGAGGTCGGCACTACCACAGCACAATTTGGCAGCAGGAAGCAACCAAGAGTCAAATAGCAACAACGAAACAAAATTCAATGATCAGCATGACATTGAAAAATCACAGAAACAAACATTTGATATTATAGAACTTTATCTAGACATGGAAACTAAAACATGCAACAACAAATACACAGCAAACTAAATCAAAGACTACTAATAAGCAACAAAAAATCGAGCTTCCTACCGAAATAAAGAGCAGGGAGACAAACTCACCATGATAACGGCACTCTTGAAGCATTCGCTCCAAAATTCTCAAACAGGTGGTGTCGTCGTCCACCACAAGAACCCTCATCCCCATAGGGAAATCCTTCGGCATCGACCCTCCATAAACACTCTCCGTGCTTAGGGTCAACGGCGGCGTCTTTTGCACCTTCGCCATCTCCACACCTCCCCACCAAAAAAATCTCCAATCCAAATTTTACTAACCTATCCGCCGATCCCCACCAGATCCCCACTCCGCCGCCACAAGAACTCCCAGCGGAGATGGCCCAATTCCGGCCGGATCCGCGGCGAAATCAAGAAACAACTCCCTCCTAAGCTCCAATAGGCTGATTTTGCCACTACCGGGGATGACCTCCGCTCGATATTACCGATACTTGGCTCAAAGAATAAGACAGAGATATAAGAGAGAATACTACAACAATTTTTTTTATTATTTTTTATTTTTATTTTTTTTTTAACTCTTTCCGATCGTTTCTTTTTCTTTTTGGCGAAGAGTTTATTTATAGTCGCATGAAAAAGAGGGTGGAGCGCGTGCCCGCTGGAAGAGGCGGCGGACCGGGGAATCTTTCGATTTTTCTGTCACTACAATGGCGGCCAAAACCACCATTCTAAAGGCGAAATATGTTTTAGGTTTTGAGTCATCCATCTCCAAAGTTAATTTTGGTATTCGATCAGAGAGAATTAGGCTCCAGGTGGAATCAGTCGGAGAAGCTGACGCTATTTCGAGGGAGTTAATTTCGGACCCACCAATTCGTAGCAAATCAGGACACATGGACAGTTTAATAAAATAATTTATGCGGCATCAATGAATGGTTTTCAGCAATTAATTTAAATTTTATGGAAAGATTCAATGAATTTTTAATAAAGTAAGAATCAATCTTAAAAGACAAGACAAGATTGGAAGAGGTGGTTTAATTTGGAAACATGGGCTGGCACTTCGTTGTGGTTGAAGCGCTGTGCATCAAAGCAAGCTTTCTTTTAAAAAAAAAAAAATTGTCTTTTGAATTCTTGCTTTGACTGTAGTTGCAGATTTTAGAAATGATGAGTGGGTAAAGTTTGATCGAATTGATTTTGAGGGATGTTATTGTCTTTGGATATATTTGCTGTGAATTTCCTTAAAAATAAAAGCTGACAACTGTCTGGGGCTGATATATCCCCTGTGGTTGGGTGGGAGCCTTCTTAAAATATAAGCTGTAGGACACTTGTAGGATACCAACCTTCCTTCTTAAGGGCCGTTTGCATGGGTTATTTCTTGTTTAGTAACAGCATCTGTTCATTTCTTTGATTTGTTCTGGAGGTGATCTTCTGGAGGTGATCATTGAAAGGCTTAATTGAATGCCATTTATGAAGGGGGCTACGATGAACTCGATGAAAAGGACTTGGATAAAATGGATAGGATGACCCTACTTAAAATGGATGCTTCCAAAAAGTGCACCAACCCACGTGTATGGCAAGAGGCAAGTGTCCCTGGATTTTATTTGTAATTAAAGATCTTAGAATCTAAATTTCACAGTATTTGCATGCGAGATAATCCTTTGATAGAGAAGAAAGAAATCTTGCTTGCAACCTAATATAAGGGTTTTATTAGGTATCATGCCATGTTGCCAATGTAGATAATCCACCTCAATAACTTGTTAAAAAGCACAAAATTCATGCATGCTTTTATCTTTTGCCTTGGTAAGTAGAATTTTGATGTAACAAATGTGAGGAGCACTTAAGATAGCCGCCTCCATTATTTGCTAATGACATGTATATTCTCATTGGTTATTGCTTACATCATGTCTAAACCGATGTTCATCTAGTTCAATGGTACCATAGGTATCTACTATTTAATGTATTAAATGGTAACATGATAATCAGAAGCCAAAATAGATAACTATTTTTCAGACTCAAAGCTAACTGGTTGAATCTTAAACCAAGAAAGATAAGAGGCTGGTGATGGCGACAAAACAAACTAAGGAAACGATCCATCTAAGTGGCTTGGTGCATGGAAACCTTGGAGAATGAAAAATATTATTCTAGGACAGCCAGTAAAGATAGCCCAAGAGATAGGATTCATCCAAAGAATTATACCTAATATAATCAAAGAATATTGAGCCAGCTAATCATAATAAAGTAGTAGAGTCATGCCATACATTGTATCGAAAAGAGTACATGGCTGACATAGAGACATATGCACAATCAATATAGTTAAGACTACAGTTATAGTTTAATTGTATAAATACTACTTGATAGTTATCTGTTAAGAACTTTTAATATATCGATCAAGCTAATTTATTTTTATCTTTTATCTCAGATTAGCTTAATTTATTCGAAAAGAAGATATAACTTAGCTTTTATTAACCCATACCTTGTCACCCTTCTTCTAGCAGTGGTGTTATAATAGTGAAATTTCTTGATAATTAAGATGGTAGAATCTCAGCTTATTGATCTATCTCAATTTCTGATTCATACCTGTAACACACTTGTGCAATAGACTAGCCCAATTATCTAAATATGCAGCGAGATTTAGATTGGACCTCAATGGATTTTGGTGCACCTTCATGCGGGTGAAATATGGCCCATGGAATGTTTCCCTTCCCATCGCCTTAACCTGGAGCAACTCCAAGGTATGAAAGAAACTTTGCTCTTAAGCTCCAGCGATCCTCTCAAATCTCAGATGGCTCATTAGGGATGGTAGATCTATTAGTGTTCCATGGGGCTCATGAATTTTGTCCATTGGCCTGCATCTATTAACATTGATCTTCTGAGCAACCTATTGATCCATGATCTTCTAGTGCTAAAAGAAAAGAAGTGGATTAGCAACTACAGTCTTCTCATTGGGACTCCTAATGATTTTCTTGGATCATCAAACGTAATGTATACTACTTAGGCCACTATGAAAAAATTGGATAGGATTCAAGAGTAAGGTTCATCATGTTAAAAAATTGAATTACGTGCTAAATTTTCAGAGGCTATAGCTTTCTCACAAAACTTCTAATTGAGATGCTTTTTCTTTTGAAATCTATTAATTTTTTAGCTTTACAACATGGCATCCCCATATGAGCTAATGCATCAAATAATTAAGGCTAAATTCCATCATTTGAACCTTAAAATAAGCTAATCAGACTAAATATTTTCTTTTTGATAAAGAATTTGATTAGATATATCTTTCTAATAAGAAAGAACTAAGCAAAGCAATTGAAGACAAAATTAACGTATAAATTAAGACCAACCCCTCATAGGATTTATTAGTTAAATTTATTTTCAAAAGTTAGAATCTCTTTTAACTAGAAAAGGAATCCAACTCAAATTATGTAGAGACTAGACCTCACTATTATATATAAAGACTTTGTAGCTTTATATATAATTTTTTATGTAACATCTGATTGAGATGCTCTTTTTTTTTAAATCAGCTAATTTTTTAGCTCTACAACGTGGCATCTCCATAGAAGATAATGCATCAAATAATGAAGGTTAAATTCCATCATTTAGATCTTAAAATAAGCTAATCAGGCTAAATATTTTTTTTTGATAAAGAATTTGATTAAATATATCTGAAATAATTAAGCAAAGCAATTGGAGGCAAAGTTAACATATAAATTGAGACCTACCTCCAATAGGATTTATTAATTATATTTATTTCAAAAAAGTTGAAATCTTTTTTTAACTAGAAGAGGAATCCAATCTAAATTATAGAGGGACTAGAGCTCACTATTTTATATATACAGGCTTTGTGATTAATTAATGAAAGACAAGTGGATGTAGATCCTACTTCACTATTTTTTTATTTTCTAATTTTTTTTAAAGAGATCAAAGTTTAGTAGGTTGGAAAAAATCTTTTCTTCTCTCTGACAACCCTTACAAAATGAGGCTTCTCCTCATGCTCTGATATCAAAGCATGAGATTTCTATAAGCTTTTTCTATCCAGGCCTTTCTCATCTCAGAGTATCTCATGGTTTAGAAGATAAAAACTTACTCAAAATTGCTTTATTCTCCCAACAAGAACTGCCCTCTGCATCTTGGTGTGTTGCACTGGTGTAGCCTCCACATATCCCCAATTATGATCTCTATCCAGGGTCCTCAAAAAGACAAAGATAGAAAAAAGGCAATCCTTATGTGTTGCATTGCAAATTATATTTTGTTGGCTATAAATGAGTACATTTTTCATAGCACTATATGGAGCTTCTCTCCACGCATCAGAATTACTTGACTGTTGCCACAAAGGAGTCATTGATAGCAACGGAAGTCTGTGGCTCCAAATTGCTAATCTATACATCTTCTCAGGTGACATTATTCTTCACTTGGGACCCATTGCCCCCTACTTAAGATTAACTCTGATGTCAATTTTTTTTTTGATAATGATGTCCTTGGAGGAGTAGGATTCATTATTTGAAGTCACAACTACTTATTTAAGACTGTTGATTGAGTCTAAATCTTTGAAGCTATCATGCCATTGGCAAAATTATTTGGAGCATGGGAATGACTGTTTTATGCTATATTGAAACCATTTGAGTTTCATGGAAATAGAAAGGATCATTAAAAAAGAAATGAAATATTATAAATGGAAATAATAATTAATAGATAAGGTAATCAAAAACATTAAATTGATATTGTTATAAAGAACATGTTAATTTGAAATATTAAACTAATTATATAGAAATATAGCTAAAAATATATTAAGTAAAAAATATAAAATAATTAAAATAAAATGAAGAATAAAAAAATACATATAAGAAGAATGAAAAGAATCAAATGAGAAATTCATCAAATGACATAGTAATGAAGATAAAAACAAAAGTATGAATAAAGAAAATATCTAAGATAAAGAAAATATAATAATGTACAAAGAATATAATAATATTTTGGAAAATAAAAATTGCAAGTAATTGATATGGTAATGAAAAATATTAAATTGATATAGTGATAAAGAATACGATAATTTGAAATGTTAAATTAATTATATAGAAACATAGCTAAAAGTATGTTAATAAAAATCTTGTAACATAATTAAAATAAAATAAAAAATGAAAATACATAGAAGGAAAACAAAAAAAAGGATCAAATAAGAAATGCATCAAGTGATATAGTAATAAAGATAAAAATAAAATTATGAATTAAAAAATCTAGAACAAAGAAAATACAATGAACAAAAAAAATAAAATTTTAGAAATAATATATATAAAAATATAACAAAATAAAATAATTTAAGGTTTGCAAAAAAAAAGAAAAGGATAGAGATTAGAGAATAGGAAAGGGAGAGAGGCTAGAGTGCATGATGGGAAATTAAAGAAGGGGAGAATAAGAGGCATGCAGTAAAGAAAGATATGTGGGAGAGAGGATCGCAGGGCAAGGATTGAAACATAGAGGAAAGAGTGGTTTGGAAGAAATGATAATTGTGGGAGGGTTTATGGAAGTAGAAGATAATGAGAGAAGAGAGGAATCTTTTTTTATTAGCATATTATTTTTTTAGCTTTTTTTTGTTAGGGAGCCTGAATTCGTTTGAGATTTTCAATTATTGTTTAAATAGATCATATTCAATTGAAAATGGAAGAGAATATATATGTGATAGAAATGCAAGAATAAATAATGCCATTTTTGACCTATTAATCACATTAATTTCACATATATTCATAAAAAGAGGAATTAAAGGTATTCTAGTCACACAAATGGATGGCTATTCATCTCTCTTTTAATAATACTGCATACGTGATTGTATTGTAAGCCATATTTCTTCATAATAATACTATTTTAAAATAATTCTATATCTACTTTTTAAATATATCTATATTTCTATTATTTATATACCACATCTTCATAACATTACAAACTTGCCTTCTTACCGTAATTTTCAAATCTTTTGGATTTGTAGCACGAACAGTTTTGATGAATTTAGATCAAATGGTTTTAAAGCCATGGTATATTATCTGTTTTTTTTTTTTTTTTTTTTTTTTTTTTTGTGGAGATTATGGCTGGCGGCAGCGTTGACTTTGATAGTTATCTGTTGTTTAGCGTTTTTGAGTCCATTGGTGTCATTTAATTTTTTTAGATTTTTTTTTTTTTTTTTAATTAGTCAGAGAGGAGATGAGACTAAGCGCAGGTCTCTCACCAACAACAGCGCTGGTCGGCAGAATTTTCCAGTGGATAGCGTGGATTAGACATCCCTTTCCCATCCCACGTCGGTCCGAGACCGCGTAGAGCAAAGCAGAGGCGACCCCCACTCGAGAAAGCGGCCTGCAGTAATCCACATACTTCACGCGGATAAAAAATGGGAAGCCCACATCATACATACGACTTGATCTTATCCTTTCAGCACCTCCCACCGATGCTAATCCGCGCCGCCCTCCCACCGGTGCACCACCCATGGCTCCCGCTGCTCCCGAACCCCAACCACGTCGCTGTCCAAAAGCTGGCGCCAATGGCCTCGCTTCGGCGCCGACGGCCTTCGGAGGAGCGTCGTCCAATGGCAGAGTTTGGCTTGTGCAATGCAAGACGGAGAGTACGATTTGAAGACGATGATGAGACCGAGGGTGAAAGCTATGGGCACAATTCAGAGATCGAAATGCTGGAATACTACAGCCAGTCGGCTAGAAATGAGGCCCTTCTGGTGCGAGCCACCGTCGACGGTGAAGAGGAGGTGGTGCTTATCTTTAAGGTAGACACAGCTATCCTCCTTCCTCATTAAAAAAAAAAAAAAAAAGGGATTTGGAAAAGCTTACAGTGGCAATAACTTTATGAAGTCAATCTGATTAAGAAAAAATCTTTAATAAGTCAAAAAGGTTACTCAACTGGAGTGGTTTTTCTCGTTTCTCCCTTTGAATTGGCATCTTGAAGTGTGCCGTTTAATGCAGCAAAGTGATTGGTGGAGGATACCTGACTTACCGTAGCAGTATTATTAGTAATCACAAAAATAATACGGATAGATATCTATGCTACTCTAGCGTGCTGCTTTTATTATTATTATTATTATTTATTTTGTTTTGAGGATTCAAGCTATCATCCCAGTCATTGGATT